>JAZKJV010002621.1:600000-1050009 GCA_037367405.1 Ottelia alismoides | reverse complement strand
TTAGCAGAGTGATCCCATTTCTGAGACCTTCCCAGATGAGGCAATCCTTGCTATCACCTCGCTCCCGTGGTACACCGATATTGTGAACTACCTTGTTGCCAAGAAAGTTCCACAAGGTTGGCCCAGGCACCATCTTGAGACCTTCCTTGCGAAGGTCAAGTTCTACCACTGGGAGGATCCCATCCTTTATCATGAAGGAGGGGATAGCGTCTGGCGTCGGTGCATTCCTCAGGAGGAGCACCATAGCTTCCTCACATACTGCCACAAGCTTGAGGTAGGAGGACATCATTCTGGGAGGAGAACGACACAGAAAGTGCTCCAATCCGGCCTATGGTGGCCTACCCTTTTCAATGATTCTTATGAATTCGTGAAGAGGTGTAATAACTGTTAGAGGATGAGCACTTGTGGACAACGTGATATGATGTCGATGCAGCCCATTCACTTCTGTGAGGTTTTTGATGCAACGGGCATCGATTTCATGGGTCCATTCCCTAAGAGTCGGGGATTCAAGTACATTCTATTGGCCGTGGATTATGTGAGTTGTTGGGTTGAGTCCATTCCCGTCCGAACCGCAGATGCTAAGACCATTTGCAAATTTTTTAGGAAGAATATCATTTCACGGTTCGGGGTGCTTCGAGTATTGATATCTGACGGGGGGTCTCATTTCGTCAACGACATTGTAAAGGCCCTTGCTAGCGAGTTCAACATAGACCATCGAGTTGCCACTCCATATCATCCTCAGGCCAATGGTCTTGCTGAAGTATCGAATAGGGAGATCAAGACGATATTGCAGAAGGTAATCTGTCCAGACCGAAAGGATTGGTTACAGCTTTTGGACTCAGTCTTGTGGGCATATCGGACTTCCTTCAAGACTCCTTTGGGTAGATCTCCCTTTCGTCTCGTTTATGGCAAGCCCTTCCATTTACCTGTTGAGATTAGGCACAAGTCACTTTGGGTTGTCACAAATATCTTATTAGATTCAATTTGTATAGGTGATCAAAGGAAGGCAGAATTGGCAACCCTGGAAGAGCTTAGAGATATAACCTTTTTGAGCAGCCTACAATACAAGGAGCGAGTGAAGATATGGCATGATTCTCATATCAGCCACAAACAGTTTGAGTCAGATCAGAGAGTATGGTTGTTTGATGCTAGGCTTAGATTATTTCCAAGGAAATTGCAGAGCAAATGAAAAGGACCATACCTGGTCTGAAAGGTGCATGACAACGGGAGTATCGACATATCTGAGATGTCATCTGAGTCTACTTTTTGTGTTAACGGTCAGCGACTCAAGCCATATCTAAATCTTGAGCCGCTGGTCATTGACGTCACCCCGATTCATTTTGCTTGAGATATCATCTTTGACTCACATCTGTTGCATCTCATGCCCAATTATCACTGTCTTCCGCCTTGTATAGATCCATATGTCCATATCATCTCATTCTTTAGTCCAATACCCCATCTGCATCTTGTGATTATGATATACTTAGGGTGCACTTTGCCCTAAATATAGGGGGGTGTTAGACTCTTGATTGCTCTTTTGAGTCTTTTTACCTCTGTTTTGATGCCTTTACTTAAGGAGATTGTACCCTAAGTATAGGGGAGGTAGACCCTGTACATTCTATCACTCTGTCTTCCTTTTATGTACAGTCTACTATACTTAGGATTACTTGATCCTAAGTATAGAGGAAAACACCAAGCCCTCTTCATTCTATTCTTTGATTCGTCGTTCTAGTATAGCTTTCCTTTCACTTCCCTATAGTAAGCACAAGTTATGTCTTCTTCATCGCTCTTGATTCACTCTGAGGACATCGTTCGAGCTAAGTATAGGGGGTGTCGTATATATTGCATATATACTTTAGTCATAACTCGTACTTTGTGTGAGTATGTTAGTAAATAAAATTGCTAAAATCCTTTATCTAAAAACCGTAAAAAATTTAAAAATTTTCTTTTACATAAAATTCTTTCTTGCACATACATAGTTGTGTATAAAATTTATTTTTGTACAAATGTTTGTAAAAATATTTTGTTTATAAAAAAGCTTGTAAATATTTTGGTATCAAAACTATGTATATATTACAAAATTTTTGTAAAATGTTTGAAAAACAATAGTTTGTAAAAACCCTTGTGTTTGTAAATAGTTTGCAAAACCCCTGCATTCACACATACATTCAAACATTTTTCAAAAATTTTGCACATTTTCAAAAAGTTTGCATAAAAAGCTTTTTTATATACTTGTACAGTTTTTTTGAATCGTAGTTGACATTTAAACTAGCCTGGAATTATATTGGAAAATGGAGCTTGGTTAAGACCTTAATCCACCTAATTATAAGAGGAACCTTATAAGACTTAGGGTTAAGAATTTTCAGGTCCATTGGTGACTTAATTCTTTGAGTCCACTAGGCTATGATCACATGTCATCTTGATGAGCCTAAGTAAAACATTTAACAATGTACATATGACTCTCACAGACAATGGCTTTACTTGCACCAGCACCTTACACATAGCTCTCTACGGATGAGGTGGTGAGGAGGCAGTTTCCTTTGGCTTGGGGTAGCATACAAGGGTAGTACTTCTAGGCAGAACCTTCCATCTTCTTTTAGTGAAGGAAGTGTGTCTCAACTTGGTCTGGCAGTGTTGAGGTTTAAAGACAGGAGTTGTGAGTTGTAATAATGCTTCAAAAGAGGGATAGTCTACTGGCTCAAGAGGAAAAACTCCTTATGTATATATGATGCACCATGTAGATATGTTGTACATATGCACGTCAAAAAAATGTGCAAAAGAAAGAAAAACTCTAAAAAAAGTGGTGGGTCTGATAGAAAATGAAATACCCACCAGAGCGTATATAGCCAAATAAAGCAAAGCTTATGTTACCCATTCTCATATCATGAAGCTTGTAGCAGGGAGACTTAGCTACACTGGTTCGGCTTCCAATGATACATGGCTACACTGGTCATGGTCCATTCTCTTCTTTCCCCTCTTCTTGAGCCGGTTGAACTTGAACTTAGAAGGGAATACCCCGTTCCTCGAGGAAAGAGCTTCCAGACAAGGGCATTAGAGTTACCTTGTTGAGGGGGCTGTTACTTTGCCATTTCTGAGGTGGGGAGCTACATATCACTTACACAATACAAGAAAAGATTCAAGGTCATTAGAGTTTGTGTATGTAGACTTGTTCTGATCTGGATTATTGAGGAGTCTTGATCATAGATTGGTGGAACTTAGAGGCTGTTGAGTTTTAAACCTAGGTCCCAATAAGGTTCCGACAAATTAATAATCCAAAGATCTGACTGTGCTCCATACTCCAATTTAATGAAGACAAGTTTAATAATCAACCTTGACTCTCCTTCTCTTTCTTTTCTTTCTCTTTTCACTTCTTTTTCAAATAAGTGTTTGCTAAGGGACTAGTAAAGGTAAAGTATAGGGGGTGATGAATCCATGATCATCACTCTTTATTCTTTTATTTTAGCTAATTATCTTGGCAAAGCATCATGCAAATAGATGTAAATACAATAAGTTAGCAATATGCATGCATGTGTTAATATTACATAATTAGCATGTAATTCTGCAAAAATAAAAGAATAAAGAAAAAGAAAAAGGAAGGTGGTATTTACAATAAATACAGAGTGACCCGAACCCCAAGAGAGGGCCAAGCATTAGCCTGATCGCCAAATAAAATATGTAGAGAGAGAGAGATAGGACCCACTCTATATTGTACATATCATGTGTATATAAATAAATAATTATTTTTAACAAAATAAAAATAAAATATTCTTCTTACCTCCTTATATATATTTCTAAAAATAAAACAAAAATTAGAAAAAAATAAAATTAAAAACAAAATAAATTTCTCTCTATCTTGTACATAATACATGTATATATGATTCCTTCTCTATTTATTATACCTGTATATAATACTCTATATTGTATGTAGACTAATTTATTTTTCAAAATAAATAAATAAATATCACAGAAACATTCTATGAAAAATAATAAACATTTTTCATTTTATTCATTTTAAATTTAAATTCATTTATTATTTTTAATTTATTTATCTTTCATTTTCTCTACTATTTTGTCATGTAGCCTATTTTGTCTTTTCCCATGCCGCTTGTGATTGGTCCACGCCTGATTGTTGACCTGGGTCAACCCCCTCTTCCAGGGCTTGACCCGACCTGACTGCTTCACCGGACCTTCTTCTCCAAATTTTTCCCGAGCAGATCACACATGCCCTTGCTCCGATTCCTCACCCGCATCTTCCCCGTGGATCCAAGACCCTCGCCGATCTTTCTCGATTCTCGTACCCTCGCTCGTTTCTTCCGATCTCCTGGGAATGCTATAAAGACTCTCATCCGCTCTCCCAGGACAGCAGCTCGTGCCTCGCCCCCATTTCTAACCCTAGCCACCTCCAGCTGAGTGACATCTGTCGGGAGCATCTTTTGGCGCTCGATTTGGTGCAGCAGAGCCGGCACTCGACCTTCGTGGCCGAAGCTCCACCGTGAATAGCCTCCCCCAACTTATGCATCGAGGTCGAGGCCATAGCCCCGACGAACACCTACGCTTGGAGATTAGGAGCATATCCAGACCTTCAGGTATACCTTTTGTCCTTCCTAGTTTCCCATTTGATCGAATCTTTCCGTTGCTCGTCGCAGCCTATTCGCCTGCTCCGACCATCCGATCGGGGCTCCGTCACCCACTTCCAACCGCTCCGATCAAACCGCACACTCACCCCCCCATCTCGCTTCGCAATCTGATCACCCTGACCCTCGTCCACCAGGTCGAGATTAGGATTTAGATCTCCCATGTCTCCTTCACTGGAGATCGACTCCCGCCTCCCTTCGCTTCTTTGACTTTGAGTTCCAATAACCCGGACTGGAGCACCGCCCCGAGTCCCAGATACCCTTTGCAGGTGAAAGCACACGCTAAGGATCCCCTATCGCACCCGTCGAAGACTCGCCTTAGCAGCTCCATGTCCCCTTCGTCGCCACGCCCATCCGACCAGTGTCTGCTCCATCGAGTCTGCTCAGTTGACGCGGAAGCCTTCCACGATCCATCATGTGCTTCCTGATCGGCCATCGGAGCTGGGGATCACCTCCTTGGCTCCGTCAAAGTTCGCCCCAGTGTTGTTCATCCAGGTTGCTTCAGCACCATTGGATCAGCCCTGCTCTTCCAAATCATATCTGGACCGCCGACCAACAGATTCGTCAGACCGTTGGATGCCAGATCTGACGTCCACCTGCGCCCCCATGTCCCCGACCATTCCAAAGCGTCAGATCTGACACCTGCACTGATCAGAGTCGCACGTCCGCGCCCACACCAGGTGCTTCCACGTGGCCCCTACGCGGGCCTCACGTGCTCCAATGGTATATTTCTCTTTTTACCCTGCATTTCTTATGTGTTATGTTTTAGTCTGTAAATAAAAGTTGTAGTTAGATTTATTTGCACTTTGGTCCCTATAGTTTCCGTCATTTGCATTTTATCTTCTATGCCTGGAGACACGTGCTTAGTCACGTGAACAGTTGTGTATTTGCATTATTAGCCCTGTACATTTTCTATGTTACTGTTTGAATGAATGCTTTCTGAAATTGCAATTATACCCATGTGAACGTTTTATTACGCATGTGCTGGAATTAATTTGAAAATTTATAGAATCGACTCTGACTTTTAGTGCATGTTATTGTTTAATCTAGAAACTTAAATAATTACATTTAAGTCCCTACAACCTGTGTGTTTGGTTTTTAATTAAATAAATATCAAATCTACTCCAAAAATTCTCAAATAATTCAAAAGTTTCTGCTCTTGCGTAATATTTTTGGTAATTTTTGTGACGTAATTTGATTTTATTTGTTATTTTCTAAAATTCAAAAACTCTAAAAATGGAGTCTGCCTAATTTAGAAAATCCTTAGAAAATACAAAATCACTTTAAAAATTCTATAAAAATTTGAGTGCTTGTATTGTTTTGTTTTAATTTCTATAGCTTTTGTGTTTCATTATCTTTTATAAAATACCTAAAAATTACAAAAGACTAAAAGCCTTATAAAAATCATTCAAAATTCCATAAAAATCAAAAAAAATGTGTTTTCAAGTTCTGTAGTTTGATTTTATTTTCTATTTTGACATAAAATTGCAACCATGAATTTAGGGGAAATTTAAATATTTTAAAGTTGCTTTTTCTTCCAGGCTGCACACTGTTTTTGTATTTTACCTTTCTTTCATTTTTAAAAAAATATAAAAATCAGAAAAATTCCATAAATACCCAAAAACACTTGCATATTTTTAAAATATAAAAATATTTTTATTTTGAATTTTTGAGCATTTTTTACTTTAATAAAAGTTGTTGTATTGTGATTTCTTTTATTTTCTTACTCTTTTTCTTATTAGAAAATATAAAAAATGCAAATTAAAAACCACCAAAATTTTGTCTTTTTATTTCTAATTTCTCGACTACTTCGTAGGACTATCTCGTGCTCCTTGTGTTCGACCCTAATGGCTAGCCAGGTTAAATAACTAGCAAGACTGCTTGTTTTAATTTTCGTGCTTGATTGCTTTTTTTGGTGGTCTGATTGATTTTTCTTGATTGAGCCATGCTTTGCCGGTTGGGGTCGCAACGACCTTGATCTATATCTGATACTTAACCTCGATTGGCAGAGCGCTCATCAGCTGGCAAGAGATCATGCAAGGTAGCACGCCGAGGGCATCCAGCGACAAGTGCATCACCCAGAGGTGGTGAATTCATGCTAGATGACGATGATGCCCAGTGCAGACCCAAGATGATGGAGAGATCGTGATGGAATTCAACTTAAGGGGGAGATTGTTAGGGTTAGAGTTAAATTAAGATTAGGAACCCTAATGGGGATTGTCTCCTAATCCTAATAATAGTTGAGTTGTATTCTATTTATAGTCCTAAATAGGGCTGTCAAAAAATTCTCAGGTTCGACATTCGCTCAGATCCGGCTCGCTAAAGTTCGATTCAGATTCAATTTGAAAATAAATGAACCGAACCCTGAACACAAATTTGGGCTCGATTAAATAAACAAACCAAACCACAAAAATATAGGTTCGCACAGGTTCGATTCGTTAAAAGTTTGATTATATACACTGATACACACACACATACATACATATTGTACATATAAGGAAAAGTATACTCTTTAAAAACGTAAGGGTTATTCCCTTAATTTTTCTAAGCCCATCCAATCCCTAATTTCCATTCCAGAACAAGAAACCCTCCCCTCAATCTCATCCTCTGTGTGCGGCGCTGCCCATCTCCACCCCTGCGAGCGAACAGATCGTCCCCTCCCCTCTCGCCCTCATGTTGCCGCCTGCCGGTTGTCCCCCCTCCCCTCTCGCCCTCACGCCGTTGGTCATCCCCCTTCCCTCTCGACTCTCGCCCTCACGCCGCCGGTCGTCCCCCTCCCCCCTCCCCCTCACGATGTCGGTCATCCCCCCTCTTGACTATCGCCCTCATGCTGTCGGTCGTCCCCCCTCCCCTCTCGCCCTCACGATGTCAGTCGTCCCCCCTCCCGTCTCGGCTCTCACCCCCACGCTGTCGGGCGTCCCCCCTCCCCTCTCACCCTCACGTAGTGACATAAGTGCAGGCACATCTCCCCAGCCATCCCCCTTCCCTCTCGCCTACATGCCGTCGGCCTGCATGCTGCAGGTCACACACACACACCGCATGACACACACACAAGGTCGCAGGCCTACCGCTTGTCTCAACCCCCTCCCCTCTCGTTGGCAGTTGGCACACCGGCTCGTCGCAGGTTGTATTTGTAAGGGTCTCTTTTCACTTTTATATTATGGATGATGATAATTTTGATTGATAATTGATAACTATCGATGCTCCTTACACAACTCCAGTACTCCTTAACAACTCTAAACACATGACAACAGTTACGAACTTATGTTAACCCATCTTGGTTTGTTACGTCTTTAGCTTTTAAATGTGCATATAATTTTTTTAGAGTGTTTCCTCTTAGCATTGAATTTTCAGTTTGGAATGGTTAAATACTTATGTTCAAGCTTGATATCATTGGTTTAGATGTGTTTTATAAGTTGAAATTAGATATATTTTTAAGTGGGCTTGTATATCTATCCATATAAATCTAAGGAAAGTAGTATATAACATACACTGTTGATGTTTTTTTACAAAAAAAGCATTAACGGATGTAAAAATACTTATATATTTGGCATTATCCAATGTTTATTCTAAAACGAGCCTTTAACGAGCCGAACCGAGCCTTCACAAACCTTACTCGAGCCGAACCGAACCTGAATACGATTTTTATTTTTTGAGCCGAACCGAACCCGAGCTTGAAAGTATGCTAAACGAACCGAACCGAGCCGGGGTTGGTTCGCTCAGATTCGGCTCGTTTACACCCCTAGTCTTAAAGGGATTAGGACTATGGTGACATAATTGAGCTATATATAGAGGGGGGTAGAGGCATTGCCTCTACCCCACCTAAAGAACAATGTAACCCTAGAGAGAAAAGGGAGAGGGAGACAAGAGAAGAAGAGAGCGAGGGAACGGAGAGAGTTGTACTCTTTCTTCTTTTAGTGATCTTTCTTCTCTGGTAGTCGCGAGAGGTGACTGGCCACCGTTATACCTAGTTGTTCTTTTCTTCATGTGCTTCTGTGATGGTGGTCGATTGCACATCTGCATCTTTATCTACATCTGCTTCCGGCTCTGGCCAACCTCGCTCACCTGGAACTCTCACTGAAACTGCGCGTGTAGACTATCTGATCCTAGCCCTAGGACTATCGGGAAAGGTTGAAGGCAAGAGGCTATCCAGGAGTCCGGTATCTGAGAAGAGACGATACCGGTGGGCAGTGTTCCTAACACTGACCTCCAATAGCCACGAGAAACAAACCTTTGTGAATCTTATGACCATCGCATGAAGGCAAGAAAAGCTTTATTTTTTTGATATTCAGAATAAGTTCCATCTCTGGACCCCTACATTGTATAATGTCAAGTACCTTGACGACCTCCAATGTGTCCCTAATGATAGTCCCATCATCAAGATACCAAGCATGGAACATGAGTTTGCAATTGTCTCTGATCTCATGAATAAGTGGATGCAATGCCAGAGAAAAAAGAAGTGAGCCTAAGGGCATGTTTCGTAGCTGGGTTGGGTTGGGGTATCCTCCTGTGAATAGTCGTTGTTTTGATGGTTGTGAAGGTTGGAATGATAAATGTGATGTGATGCGACATTGATTATGTATTATATTAACTTTTTAATGATTTTAATGTATTTTTTATATTAAATTTTATTTGAACATGATTAAAAAATATTATAACAAAGAAATTGTATGATCTATATAACTAATCCCAACCCAGGAATGCAAGGGTGGAGCAGGTGATATGCCACGTTACCTCAGCGTAACCTGATAACCAAATAGGCCCTAAAGAATCACCTTGCTTCACTCTGGTGGTTGACCATATATGATTGTCTCCAATGTACAATCTGAAAGATTGAGCATATATAAATTCCACCCATGAAGAGATAGATAGACATCTCTTCCGAACATCACAAAGCATCAAAGATCTATCTGTCATCTTGAAAGCATTAGAAAAATCTACTATACATATAGAGAGAGAGACCCATCACCGTGCAATTTGCTCAAAAGTCAATTGGTGTTGTGTAAGATGGCTTCCGCTCCTCCAGATACACCAACCTCAAATTAAAGTCATTGAGATACTTAAACATCTCTTTGTCCACCATGTCATAGCAACTTCGCCCACCCCCGTTCATTTGATTCTTCTTATGTCAAAACTTGGTAAACTATTGGCAATGATGTCATGGTCGAGATGCAGTTCGCTTGAGAGTATATACCTGAAATCAATATCATGATAAATTAATATTTCGTGTAACTTAATTGAACCGGCTTTTTCAGCACTGACGGGATCATTTTGCTAATTAATTTCAAGCAATTGCTATGTCGTTGTCAAAGTTTAATTTTCTTGTAGATTTCGATTGACCGTCAATTTTTTATAGATCTGAGCATGGAAGAGAGTCGGGGTGGTAGGGAACAAGAGACATAAAGATATAATTTTATTCCTAGCGAAGGATTTTTAAATTTCTATCATCACTAAAAAAGATTGCCCTGCATTAACAACAAAATTGACTTACAGCAACAAATAAATGAATATTTAAATCTTTCGTTGTTAAATGTATGATGACAAAAAGTATTTGTTGTAAATTAACTTTTGTTTTTGTAAGTAGTAATAGAAGTAATATTCGTTACTAAAAGTTCATATAACGATGATCTAACCATTGGTTTCTTTGTTAAAATTTATATTAATCTCTATTAAATTTAACAATGATTGAAAGAAAAATCAAGGGATAAACATTGATATATGATTCATTACTAAGAATGTTCTAGCGACTACCAATATTCGTTGAGAATTTAAAGAATCGAGTATATATATTATTCTATATTTAACTACGAAAGATATGTCAAAGAATTTTAAATTATTTATTGTCCTAGTTCAACTTTATTGCTGTGAGGAAGAAAATCTAACTTATATTGATACTCTAAAAAATATCCTAGAGTAAAGAATAATTTAATATTTGTTATCATATTTTATTTATTTAAATGCATAAGAATGAATATTATTAAACATCTAACTCTTTAATTTCGTAATGAATGACATATCCGTTGTTATATTACTAGCATCTGGACGAAAATATTATTCCACTACAATAAAATTGATCTAAGGGAACGAGTAATTTAATATTTGTTATTATATCTTCCATAGTTCAATATACAACAACGAATATTATTCATCGCTTGCTTATTTAAATTCATAATTAATAATCATATTTGTTATTATATTTCTCGCTACGAATAATATAGCAACATTTATTCATTAACTTTTTCTTCTAATCATTACTAAATTTAACAGCTATTAATATTACTTTTGACCAATAAGTCAACTGAAAAATCATCATTATATGGACCTCTAATGAAAAATATGACATTCGTTGCTAATTCTAAGTAGAAAATATGATTTAGGAACAAATAATATTCGTTGCTATGTCCTTAACATCGGAAGATATGACAATACATATTCAAAATATTTGTTGTGGGTCTGATTTCTTGTATTGTTCGTTGACCTTTTTCATTCATTGCTAAATTACTAAAGATTAGTACAATTTTTGGCGAAAAAGTCAATGAATAATCAATGTTATATTGAACTTTTGCAACAGATATGGCATTCGTTGTGAATTAAAAGCACAAAATTTTTTTACAACGAATAATATTCGTTGTCAAATCTAACATCAAAAGATAAATCAATGAATATTCAAATTATCGACTGGTGTATTTTTTCTGCCAGACATCAATCGACATAGATTCCTTTCAATCGCATACCAACAACTACATGAAGACATCCTTTCAATCGCATACCAACAACTACACGAAGACACATTGTCATCCTTCTCTATCAAGTTAGTTACTTGAATTAAATCCACAGTTATCTCAACTATAAAAGTTTATGAAACAGGTGACACCTAACCAAATTATCAAGTACATGTAATTGTAACTTCTATATAATTGATAGCATCTCTAAAATCTTTTAGACCATGTTTGGGTGGAGAATAGACCTTGGAATAAGGGGTCAATTCTCATCCCGACACGGTTCCCAGTAGTACGACTACTCCCCATTATTCCATCTTATTTCACTCTTATTCCTATCTTTATCCCACCTTACCTACCTTTATTTCACCTTATTCTCCTTATTCTTATCCTCCAGCCGAACGGAGAATAAACCCTTATTCACATTATTCTCCATCCTTATTCCTGCTTATTCTCTTACCGAACGGGCCCTTAGATCTATATGAGTTGGAATTCTTGTTATGTTATCACTAAAAGATGATTTTTGAACTAGGGATAACATGTTATTAATAGTCGATACATTATGTCTAACAAAGAATAATATTTTTACTTGGTTAGATGCAGATAGGTACTAATTTATTAATTACAACATGTTTGGCCCAGTATTGGACAACATAGTTTCGCAAAAATCATAAGAGTTAGACAATTTGTAAAAAAAATGTGACTTCTGATAGAAGTTGGAGTTTTGAAAATCTTGTTTGACTTCTGATAGAAGTTGGAGTTTTGAAAATCTTGTTTGAAGTACAACTTGCATGAAGTGATTAAAATATTTGACGAGGAAAAAATAAATTGGCAATTCAACCTTTTTCTTTATTTAGTTTAAATCGCATGATATAGGTTAGAAGTATAATTAACTAGGACATGTCACGCATCTTTTTTCACATATAAATGATTAAAAACAATCGTGTAGTGGAGTCCACAATGAGGGACTATCACCTTGGATTTTATTGAAGTTAGCAACTCTCTACAACTAATCATTTGGAATTGGAATTGTAATTAAGGAAAAAATTCTCCTATGGAAATATATAAATGAAAATATATGCAAAAACGCGAACTAGTTCTGAGAATGCAACATAGCATACATAGAAGAGAACAAAATAGAAGAGCTGATAGCTAAAACAATGAGGCCATGTTCGTTTGGAGAATATGCACTGGAATAAGGGGTCAATTCCTTGTTCGGTGTGATTCTCACGAGTACGGCTATTTCCACCCACATCCCATTATTTCACCTTATTTCATCTTTATTCCTATCTTTATTCCACCTTACCTACCCTTATTCCATCTTATTCTCCTTATACTTATCTTTCCAACTGAACAGAGAATATACTCGCATTCTCCTTATTCTCTATTCTTATTCCTGTTTATTCTCGAACCGAACGCCATCTGAGAGAAGTATACGTACCTTGAGAGGGGTAGACAAATCACTATATAAACCCGTGTCCTCTTGGGTCCCTTTGAACTCAAAGATCCCTTCATCTCACTTCTACTTAAATTATGCAGGAACAACGCTGAGAAACTTTTTACTTTCTTACAACAATTTGAATTGTTCTGTGGAACTCTGAGTTACCCCGATGTAACTCGTGATTCACTTCATCTGTGAGCCTTTCAGTTTGTGCTAATGGAGAAATCCACTTACCAACTTAATCATCTGGGAAGGGAAATAGCAACCTGGGAAGAATTAAGGTCCATATTCCTGAAAAAATATCTACTCCATTGATCAGATAAACCAAACGAGAAGTCATATTGCCAACTTCTCTCAATTGTCATGTAGTCCTCTCCACAAGGCATAGGAAAGTTTCGAGAATTTTTTAGAAAAACTCCACACCATAAAATCATGAAGCCAATACGGGTTCCAAGCTTATTCAGTTAATTGACCTTTGATCTCCAAGGTCTAGCCAATGCCGCTTGTGGCGTAAATTACTTAATCGTGATTGTTGAGTGGTTTAATGGATAAATAGATCTTGGGATAAGGGATCATTTACCCATCGTTTATATATTGTACTCATCATCCCTTATTGAAAGATAACATAGAGAAGAGAGATCCCTAATCTTTAGTGAGGGAGATTGGGATTTGTGTGTGCCCCCGTGGTTTTTTCCTCATCGTAGGGTTTTCCACGTAAATCTTGGTGTCAATCTTCTTGTTCTTCAATCAATGTCTTCAACATGGTATCAGAGCCTAATTGAGAGGTGTTTTCCGTCGTTCTTGGTTCCTCCTTGAGAGGCGTGCTAGCCCTATTGTGCGCCCACTCGCGGTGCACCTGCAACCAGCCCTTTGCACACATGTGTGATCCCCTCCCGCACACCTGTGCAGCCCCCGATCTCATGCGTGCTTGGAGCCCCCGACCTCCTGTGTGCCCGTAGCAACCCCTACGTGCCTGGAGTTGACACCCACCACAACAGTCCCTGCTGCCTGGAGTCGCCACCTGTCGCGAGCCCCCTGCGTGTCTGGAGTCGTCACCCACCGCGAGCCCCCTACGTGCCACGTGCCTGGAGAAGGGGCGACACTCCCTTTTGCATTTCCTTGGAAATGAAGAAAAGAAACGAACAAAGACCCCTGCTATTTTTTTGAGAAAATTACAACTTCACCCCCCGAAGTTACTGATTTTGTAAAAAGACCCTTGCCAGAGCCAAGTCACGTGCTTTGCATGCATTTACTCGCAGCTCATGCGTGCATGTGCGCGGTGCGTCTCCGGCCCCTATTTCCCGTCTGGTTCGTTGAGGTGGAGCCAAAACCTCCAGCAAGAATTCCTTTCTTCTAATTTGAGTTGCAGTTGCTTCCGTCATTAGCCATCGAGCGTCACCACCTTATCTTGTGCATATTGGTGATGATTCACAAAGCTACCAATCTATGAGTTCTTTCTCTCCATTGCCATTTGTTGTGTAGTCGTGGTGATTGATCAGTTCGGTTGTGTCGTTTTTCTTCCTTTTCTGTGACTTTGCTGCTTGTGGAGCTTTCGCTTCTTGAGATCGTAATTAAAACTAAGCTGTGGAGAAACTTCTTGAAAAGAGGTCTGCATGTGTATCTACCCATTGCACATGTGCTTAGTTTGAATGGATGCTATTAGCAAATTGAAATTCTTGATGACGATATTAATAGTCGACAATCATGGCTCTAAACATTCTTCTAAAATCAACTTTGCTCTTAATACAAGGCGAAGTAATAGGAATAATCCAGATAATACTGAGTGGATCATTGATAGTAGGGCTTTCTATCATATGACAGGTGATCCGCGAATGTTTATTGACTATAAATTATCATCAGGAAGAGAGAACGTTATTCTTGCAGATGAATCTCCTGCTACCGTTGCTAGGAAAGGGACCACATCTATTGTTGATCGGTTCCTCCTTCATGATATTCTTCATGTGCCTAACTTTCTTATAAATCTTTTGTCTGTTAGCAAGATCATAAAAGAATTGAACTACAAATTAATTTTTGACCAGAAGTCATGTATTTTATAAGACTTGGAGATGGGAAGAGGATTGGAATTGGTCGCGTTGAAAGTGGATTATATCGTCTTCCTGCTCAGGTTGCTCAAGCTCTTACTTCCGCAATGAAGGTTCGAGTTGAGAAGGATTGTTCGATGATGGTGAAACGATAGCATGAGCGTCTTGATCATAACAATTTTTCTTCTATGCGAGAGTTGATGCTCGATATTTTTTCAAGGTTATCTGAAGATGATTTGCAATGTGATGTATGCCAATTTGCAAAACAAACTTGCATCACTTATCTCATTTCTACCAATAAATCTACTCATGCCTTTGAGCTTGTTCATTTTATGTGTGGGGACCTTCAAATATAAGGAATGTTGGTGGTCATCTCTACTATATCACTTTCGTTGATGATTTCTCACGGAGTACCTTTGTATACCTCTTGAAAAATAGGAGTGAAATCTCTAAAGCAATCAAAGGTTTCACTAATATGGTTGACATTCAATATGGAGCCAGAATTAATAAGTTAAGGACAGATAATACCAGGGAATACTTAGAAGGATCTCTATCTACTTTTCTTGATGAGAAGGACATCATTCATGAAACCTCGTGCAGTTATACACCACAACAGAATGGAAAAACTGAAAGAAAAAATCGTCACTTGTTGAATGTTATCAGATCACTCCTACTTTAGCGAAATTTACTAAAGATGTTTTGGGGAGAAGGTGTCTTAACTGCAGCCTATGTGATAAACATGACTCCTTCTGGTGTGATGGCAAAAAGAACTCCCTACTCTATTATTCATCCTGATAACTCTCCTTTCAGTTTGGACCCTCGGGCCTTTGGATGTATTTTCTTTCTCCATAACTCTGGACTTGTTGTGCAAAAGTTAGATCGACGAGCTACGAAATGCATCTTCCTTGGTTATTCTGGTACACAAAAAGCATACAAATGTTATGATCCAATGACTCATCACCTTCATGTGAGTAAGGATGTCATTTTCTTTGAAGATGAACCCTACTTTCATAAGAATTTTTCTTAGAGGAAGTATGTCAATATAGATTTTGAGAAAAATGAGAAGGGGATTTACTTTCTTGGTGATATACAGGAGAATATCCATGTAAGGGATCACTGAGCAAGATAGAAAAGAAGATATCGAGGATAGAGGTCGATTTGGTCAGACTTATAGCAGACGAAAAGAAATGGATAATGTGGTGGTGACTGAAAGGCCATGATTTGCCTGTGGTAGAGACCGGAGGAGAAATCATACAATGCCATGATTTCAATCTCTCCTCAAGTTTAGGATACGAAGACTTTGTAAGTAGTCCTCTTACTCCTGATATTCCCGTTGACAATTCTAAGCCTTTAACGGATGATCACCCCATTGCTGTAAGAAAAGCTGCTAGAAATGTTCGAGCTTCTACTCGTTATCCTGTGGAAGACTTTGTTGCATACACCAAGATGAGTCCAAGCTACAGATACTTTATCACCTCTCTAGATGCTCATCATATTCATAAAAATATTAGTGATGCTCAAAATGATCAGAAATGGGTCAATGCAATGGAAGAAGAAATGGAGGCCTTGGTAAAGAATGATACTTGGGATATTATTGGCATCTCCAATGGTGCTCACCTTGTTGGGTCTAAATGGGTATATACAATTAAATATGATGATGATGGGAATGTTGATCGATTCAAGGCTCGTCTTGTGGCTAAAGGATAGAGTCAGAAATATGGTATTGACTACCTTGAGGCCTTTGCTCATGTTGCTAAAATGAATACAATTAGGGTTGTTATTTGCTTAGCAGCTCATTTTTCATGGAAAACGCACCAACTAGATGTGAAAAATGCTCTTGAACGGTGATCTCAAAGAAGAAGTCTATATGAAAATGTTGCCTGTGCTTGGGAATGATGGTAAATGTTGCAAACTAAAAAGATTGTTGTATGGACTAAAACAGTCTCCAAGAGCATGGTTCGAATGTCTACGTGTGGTCATGATTAGGAATGGATATAATAAGTGAATGGAGACCACACTCTGTTTGTAAGAAGGAATGGTGACAAAAGATGTATTCTTTTAGTGTATGTGGATGACATGATTCTTACAAGTGATGACGAGGTGAAACTTATTAAGATAAAGAACACACTGGCAACTGAATTTGAATTGAAAGACTTGGAGAAGCTAAAGTACTTTCTAGGTATTGAGATGGCTCGATCTCCTAGGGGTATTTGTCTAAGTCAAAGAAAATACGCTCTTGATTTGCTAACGGAATGTGGTATGTTGGGATGTAGACCTACTACTATCCCTATTGAGGCAAACTATAAACTTGCTAAAAAATATGTTGATCTCCTTAATGATGTAGAAAAAAGAAGATATCAAAGATTGGTGGGAAAGTTGATTTATCTTACCCTCACAATATCATATATTACCTACGCGGTAAACGTGATAAGTCAATTCATGCATGCTCCAACACCTCTCATGCTAATGCAGTGAAGAGAATTTTAAGCTAAATAAAAGGATCACCAGGAAGATGGCTTATGTTCAAAAAAATCTTGAACTTACAATTGATGGATACACTGATGTTGATTGGGTTGGTTCTGTGGAAATTTGGTTATTTAGAGAAGTAAAAAGCAGAATGTGGTTTCAAGATCGAGTGTTGAAGCTGAGAAACGTGCTCTTGCAAATGGTGTCTGATGAATCTCCATTTCATCACCTTTATTCTATCATTTTAGCCTTAAAAACCCCAGCAAATGCATGTAAATAGCCTCAATTTGTATACAATAGCATTCATTATTTATTGTATTAATTATACAGAAAATAAGGTTTTTAATGCCAAAATTATAGAATAAAGAGAAGAAAAGAAAAAGGAATAAAATATTGCAAATATTTTATGACCCTAACCCCGAGACCAAGGCCAGCATGGAATTGGTCGACAAGGAATAAAGTAGGGGGAGATAAGGGCCAATCATACAATAAATACCTCATTTATTTATTCACTTATTTATGCATTTTTGACATCTATTTTATACATAATTATTTATTCATCAAATAAAGAAACTTTGTTCATGAAAGTTGTAGATAATAACAAAAATAAAAATACAAAATTGAGTTTGTGTAAAATTAATACACAGTTTACATTTTATACACAAAATAAAAAGCCAAAATCTCAACTTCACAGACCCATATCTTGCAAATAAAAACTCCAAATCACCCAAACTCACCTTTAATTGTATATAGCATTCCAAGAACTATTTTATAAAATTGGTTTCATGATTTTTGGAGTCCATCTGTGGAAGTTAGGTTTTTGGCCCTTCTTGTACATAATACCTGATTAAAATATTCATTTTATTTAATATTCATTATTTTTATAAATTTATATTTTTTAGAATTTCGTAAATAATGTATAAAATACATGTACATATTGAAATTAAAAGAAAACCAGAAAGAATTTGATAAATAAAATAAGTCTATAAAAATCATAGACAAAAGACCTATGCAACCTACATGTATAAAAATAAAAGGGATTTTTATTCTTTGATTCTGTATTCATTTATATTTTTATAACAAGGTATATATTATATATAACTTATTAAAAATACAAATCCAAAATAAAAACAAATAAAATTCATTAAATAAATAAAATGTATATAATATATAGGTAAAATACCTATACGTATACTTACAAATACACAAACACATTTATTTAAAATATAAATAAACTCATAAAAATCAATGAAAAATATATTTATACTCATGAAAATAAGTTATAAATTTATAAAATAAGCCAATAAAATAATAAAAGAAAATAAACAAATTAAAAATAAAATACATAAAAATACATGTAAATACATACATATACACATTATTCAAATAAAACTATAATAAAACACCTCGAAAAATTCAATAAAAATCATAAATAAATACTACATGAAATAATACACATTTTTTATTTTATAAGCAAAAATTAATAAAATCATTTACTCAGCTAAATAAATCAATTTATAATAAGGTTCCCTGTTTTGGCATTTAGCGGCTGAGGTGGACCAATCAGGTCCCTCCGCGAGTTGACCCCAGTCAACTTGACCTCCAGCCGCCTGACTTGACGTAAACCATCTTTTCCCCCGATTTCTTGCCTTTTTTCCGCTCGATCTATCGCTCCATCAACAACAATCACTTCACGAGATCTGCTCTCCCTTCATCCATGATCCCCGCCGATCATTCAGATCCATTGTACATAGCCCCGATTCTTTAATAATCGCCGGTTACTGGGGGTCCCTTGGAATGTATATAAATAACTCATCCCTCCTCCTTGGCCGAATTTGGCCAATTTCATCCCCTTCTTTGAGCTTGAATCAGCTCCTGGTGGAGCCCTCGTGACAGGAGGCGCTTCCCAGCACCTCGATTCAGCCATGGCGGAGGGAAATTTTGTTGCGGTGGCGCTCCGGCGGCCGCCCTGCTCCCTGGCGGCCCCCAGGTATAAGAGCTGCGCTTTTTATTTTTCTATGTAGATTTCGATTCTAGTATTTCATTCCTGCAATTAGTTTTAGGTTTTGTTTATTAGTTTAGTGTAGTTTAGTTGTTTCGTAGTTCGCCGGAGCTCTGCTCCGGCGAGCTTTTCACCGTGTTCCCGACTGTGCCCCGACACCATCTCGCCCTCATTTCGTTCCTCTTCGCCTTCTCCACCTTCCAGCCACCTTGCCCAACCGGATTCGCATCTGGATCCGCGAATCGATGCTCACCTCCTCCGCATCGCCGGAGCATCGCCTCCCTCACCCATTTCCTATGCTAACAGCTTCAGTTTTGGGCCGAGGAGCACCGCCTCGAGCCGAGCTTCGTTCCTGTGCAGGTTAGGTGCGCAATGAAGCACCAGGAGTTGAGTTTCAAGCGGGCGGAGGTACCTGGAGCTGCAATTCTTCTTCGAGCTCGTGGCGCCCCTCCAGGGCACCTCAGGCCGATCTATCACCTCCAGCAGATAGAAGACTCTGCCAGGAAGCGTTTGGGACACTTTGGAGCAGCAATGGTCGACGGAGACGCGAGACATCACCGGAGGAAGCTCGCCCAGGCGAGCGTTCTTCCCCGTTCTTCCAGCCGTCGTCTCCGCCATTGGATGAAGAGCAGGTCCCAGTTTCAATCACAGCCGTTCGATGGAGTCACGTCCAGACCGTCAGATCTCCCACGAGATCTAATCTGCACCGCTCATCGGCGAAGCGTCATCGGCGCACGTGGAGGCACCACGTGTATTAGTGACTCACATCAGCCGTCGGATGAAGCGCCCATTGGGGGTAATTTGCCAATTCCACCCCCGCACTTTTTGTATTTAATATTTACTTTTGTAAATAAATTAGCACGTTATAAAATAATTGTAAATTTTGCAGAAAGGACCCTGAGTTTCTTGAAATTGTGTTTAGGTCCTTCCGCGCCTCACGTGCAGTCCCACGTAAGGCGCGTGAAAATTGCACGTAACCCCTGACGGCTTTTGTTAATTGTAAATTAGTTCTAAAAATTTAAATAAATATTTATCTCTGTTGTATTTTTGCATCTGTGCCCCTGGAATTTATTATATTTGCAAAAATGCCCCTGCCAGGCTTAATTATTTTTGTCTTTTATCTATTTATTAAAAATACCTATGAGGCTTCTATAAATCCACAAAATTTAGGATAGGTGCTCCATGCCACGCTTGTTCACGCCCATATTTTATTTCGCATTTTTTGCATTTTTCCTAATTATAAAAAATGGAATAGGAGCCATTTTTGCACTGTCTAAATTAGAGAATACAAAAAAATTTGAAAATGATTTTGAAAAATTCCAAAAAAATTATATAAGGTATAATGATATATATATATATATTGAGTCCAGAAATTGAAAAACCCTAAAAATATGAAAAAGAAAATTTAAAAAATCAGAAAGCTCCAAAATCCAACAAAAAAATAGAAAAATCCTTAAAAAAACCCCAAATATATATTTTTCTCTTTTATAAGTATCTATATATTATTATTAATGTATAAAAATTAATTTGGGAATTTTTGGAGTTTATTTTATATTTTTAAAACCCAAATTATATTCGGCTAATTATTTAGTCCTATATTGTGGACATTTTTGAAAATAAAAAAAATACATAAAAATTAGAAATATTTCAAAAAAAATAATATAAAAATTAAAAAAATATTAAAAAGCTAAAAAAGAATTATATCTATATATATATATTTTCAGCATTTATATCTACATATCTATATCTATATCCTATATTACTCTTCTCTCTCTCTTCTTATATATATATATATATATATATCTTTATACATATCTTTATATGTATATATTTATATAACTAAAAATATAAAAAAATATAAAAATACAAAAACAAAAAAAATAAAAAATATAATAATTAAAATATATATATATAATCCAAAACCCACAGAAACAATAAAAGGACATGAATAATTGATTGAATAATTGAATGATCCATCACATACAACCATTCGTCTCCCAGTGTTCGACCTCTACCTGTACTTACACCTATACACATTTGCATGTAGAGTTATAATAAATTTTAACTCCACATTTTTGAATATTCATTGCATATATTGATTGTGGGTTAATTGTTGATCAATTTGGGGATTTCGTCTGAGGTCAACTCAGCGACTGTCTCTCCGCCTTGTGGAAAGACACGACCTTGGCGAATCCCCTCTCATCAAATGGCGCCGTTGCCGGGGAGGCAACGGATTTTGTATGATTTTGTGCACTTATTGGTTCATTTATTCAATTATTTGCTCATGTCCATGATTTAGTTATTTATTTTGTTTTTATTTCTATTTGATATCATTTGATTGATTGCTCTGACCATTTCTTTCTTTTGTCTTTGATGCGAGGGATCGCCAAGCGAAGGAGGACCTATGCACCCAAGCAAGGTGGAGTGGCTCTTCTATGCCAAGCCAACAGGAGAGAGCATCCATGACAGAAGAAGGAGAATTTTTGAAGACAGTCTCTATTTTTATGAATTTTATTTTATTTTATTATGTACATTCATGTGAGAGAGTGACACTTAGAAACATGTAATAATACATGACTCTCACAGGTGCACGAAGACTCCCGAGGTCCAGTGCCCGAGGGATTGTTTCCTTGGGGGCCTCGATGATTTTTGACGCTTTTCTTTTATTTTTTATTTTATTTTTATTATTTTGTGTGTGAATGAGCCTTAGCTTAAGAGTTTCTTGCTCGTAGAGTTAGGTCCAAACACCCTAATATTTGCATATACCAATAGTTCGCTTTGGACTTAGATCAAACTCTAAACAGCCGCTCATTTATCTCTTAGCCTTTGTGCCACAGCGAGCCCCGCAAAGCGCTTTCTCCTAAGCTCAAGTGTGTTGAGCACAGAGGAGGGGTGAGCCAAGACCGGACTTTTTGAGGCTAGAGATGAATGAGCGACTTGTGGTGCTTCACGATAATAGCAATTTCTGAACCTAGGGCGATTTCTTCGGTTTGCATTTGCATATAGCATAGGTTTCAAATTCTGTTATGCATCCCGCATGGAGAGAGCTGGGAGGCATTGTAAGTCTTCTTACTTGGCATGCATCATCGTTTTCTGACTTGCATGGCTTTTCCGATCTTCTCCCTCTGTTTTTGCCTACCTAGGGTGCTTAATGGAAATTGGAACCTCGATAGGCACGTGCATTGAAAATACCCAAAAAAAAGTGATAACTTAAATAAAATCGGGACTGCTAACTCTATTGGACTTAAAAATAAAACGTAATGGATTCCTTGTCTTGGGGAGAGCAACCCCCTCATTGGATGCGTTTTAAAGTGCTCACGTACACACTAAGGAGTAGAGCCCAAATCCTATCAAGCCTCCTATGATTGTACAATTTTTGTGGTTCTCACCTAACTCTAAAATCGAAAAGATAAATGACCGTCACCTGATGGTCTTCACTGTGTTGAGTAGATGAATTGGGGGTTTGCCTTGTGTCTTGATTGTGACTTGGAGTTCATTGTGTTTTTCTTTCATCCCTAGAGTAGTCGGTCCCACCGTGTGAGTCATGCATTTTCTATCTTTGAGTCTCTCTATCTCTCTTATACATATATCTCTTCATTTTGCATCGAGTCATGATATCGGCGCTTGAGCTCAATCATTCTTCGCCAAGTCCGTTGTTTCCCCTCTTCTTCACCATCTTCTACGTATCCACCGTACCATATTCTCTGGTTCGGGGAGAGACCGCTCTTCGGACCACAATTTTGGCGGTGTTCCCGCCCTGTGTGGAGCACCCAATTTTGTCTACGTCCCGATCTTCTCGCCCGCCCTCCTCGTACCCTCTGTATCACTCTTCTACCACCCATGATATTGGCACGCCCGCTCAATCAGCTTCTCCACTTCCCTTTGTGTACCCTTCTTATCCATATTCCTCGTGTCCCCCGTATCATCTTTCCCTTTACCCGGGAATGCTGTGCATAATGATGAGGCCCGCATCGAGGATTATTTATACAAATTATTTGTAAGTCAGGCCTATGATGTTGAGGTTGCTGAGATTGATGTGATTTGTCTTTGATACATGCATGCGAGCTTATTGAGGATTTTTGCTGATGCATAGAGCATAGGTGTGATGCATTATTGAGGAATTCTAGTTCTCGCACACCGGATTGAGGATGTGGTATGATGCGATAATTCGATGAAGACTTCATAAGTATTGATTGATCTAACTTTCTTGAGGATCCTCCCATCTTGATTTTGAGGATTGATTGATTATTCTAATTTGGAATTCCTGATAAGGTGTGCGGATCTTGCATGATCTCTCATCTTCCTATTAGACCCATCCTTGATCTCCTGACTCTCAAGTCCACCCTGGCACTTAGAGGATTCCTGACTATTTTTCGTGCCATCTCAGCAGATTGGATTGATCCAAGGGATGTTTGGTGACTGACATGATTATTTTCTCCCTTGCATGATCTTATGCCCTCCAAATGATGGAGTGAATTTATTGCTTTTGAGGACCTGAGATGATTTGCCAGCATTCCCATGACCTACATTGATCTAGCTCGCATTGCTCCCCGAGGACTATCTGCGGGAGAATGCGATAATTTCTAGGACTGTGGTTTCATTGACTGCTTGGGTCACCATTGTGATGGGACCTGAAACCGAGTCAGATGATATGCCTGCTTGGCCTCTCCCTGTGATTGTGTACTTGACCTGTCAGTACACGAGGCCAATGTAATGGACTCATCTGAGTCCGCTCTCCTTGACGGTCCTTGCAAGGCAGAGCTCCACTTTTCTGATTATTCCATCCCTAGCTCGTAGCTCCCCGAGGGTTATCTGCGGGAGACTATGACATATTTCCGTTCTGATTGGTCTCTTCTGTTGGTAGTCGATGTGTCGACTACTGCGACCATTGTCTAGATCCGTCTGATGGATCCGGCTCCTTGAAGTCCTCGTCTCTCCTTGACGACCCTCGCAAGGTAGAGACACGTTCTGACTATTCTTTGCTTAGATCACAGTACTCTCCGAGGACTATCTGCGAGAGACTGCGACACTCTCTTTACGCTCGGTTCCCACTGCTGACTGTGTCTCCGATCGGCGGAGCACGGAATCGAGTCGTCTGATATCCTTGATTTTTGGTTCCATCTTGAGCTGCCTATCCGATCTGTGGATCATGGGACCCATCTGATTAGACTCCCTTGAGTCTGCTCGCCTTGATGGTCCTCGCAAGGTGGAGCTTCTGGTATCTGCTATTCCCACGACTAGTTGGCAACCCGCTCCCCGAGGGTTATTTGCGGGACGTTGCCACACTTTCTTAATTTTATGGTTTCTTCTGTTGGTAGCCGATCTGTCGCCTACCGAGACCATTTCTATGATCCGTCTGATGGATCAGGCTCCTTTGAGCCCGCTCTCCTTGACGACCCTCGGAAGGGTGAGCTTCTGTTCTAATTATTCATTGACTAGCATGTACTACTCCCCGAGGGTTATCTACGGGAGAGTACATCATTTTCTATGTACTCGGCTTCATTTCTGGTGTCTCATGTTGGTGGGAGCACGAAGCCGGGTCTTCTGCCTTGTGTACTCGGTCTCTTCCCTGGTTGTGTCTCCTGTCTGTAGGAGCACGGAGCCGAGAACTCTGATTATTCTCTGATTTTGCTCACCTTGAGGACCCTCGCAGGAGTGAGCCACATATTCTGTTGTTCGGTGTATTCTTGTGACTTTCAGATTATATCACCACCGTGCATCACACAGTCTCATACTCTTTATTTCATATCTATCTGAGACTCTGATTGACCGGAGGAGTTTGTACTGCTCTTTCTTCCTCCTGGTCTTACGGTATCGGCTATATTCCCTCATGCTAACCTTATGAGCCGATTGACTGATTTCTGCTACCGGATCGGATATCGTTACTTTTTGATCTGTGTGTCTCCGGTAGCCGACACCCACCTGACTGCATATCAGGGTGTCTTTTCACCTTCTGACTGCGTCCTCGTTCTCACAGGGAGACGACGACGAGAGCACGGTAGTCGCTTACCAGATACCGTCCTGTACTTCACCAGTTTCTCACCGCTTGTATATATGTGTACCTTTTCCATTCTTTCTCCCGTATGTTCTGTGTGCCCCAGATCTATCGCCACATCATTGTGTCTACACTTAGGACATACCTTGTCCTAAGTATAGGGGGGCACACACCGAGTAGTTCTTTCCCCGCACATTTTCGTCACTCCTGTTCTAGCCTATACTTAGGGATATCTCACCCTAAGTATAGGGGGAGTGATGCGTATATTCTCCACGATCTTTTCGTCAATCTGTATATATCTCTTCTTTTCTTCTTTTCTTTTTCTATCTTCTGTATCTAAATAAAGGTGTCACCCCTTTGTGTCAGTTTTCTGTACTTAGGACGTACTTTGTCCTAAGTATAGGGGGGTGCACCCCTGATTTGTTGATTCTTTGATCTGTTTATTCCCACCCTTGACCCTCCCTGCTTTGTGTACAGTCTTCTTGATCCTAAGTATAGGGGGGACGGTCAACTTCTATTTTCTTTTGTCTCTTATTCGTATTCTTTAGACTTGTCTATACTCAGTACGAGTTATGTCTTCTCTTTTCTTTTCGATCTATGAGGACATAGCTCAAGCTAAGTATAGGGGGGTCGTATATACTATGTATATACTTTAGCCATAACTCGTACTTTCCTATTCTCTTAATAATATGGCTAATAATTCTTTAAATTCATTAAAAACACTTAAGAAAAAGAGATGTGATTATTCCTCGAATTCTTCTTGTATATACTGATTAATAAATCAGGTGAAAATGTTTTTTTTTGCAAAATGTTTGAAAAATAGTTTGAAAATCTTCGTGAACATTTATTGAAAACTATTTTGAAAATATTTTGTTACATGTTTTCAACCTGTGTAAAAATGTGTGGTTTGTAAACATTTCTTTTCTTTGTGTGAAATAAAACGTTTGAAAAATGATTTGCAAATGGTTTGAAAAATGGTTGCAAAAATATTTTTGAAAAATCTATATATACTGTTTTGAAAAACCATTGCAAAATGATTTTCAAATGTGTGTACATGTTTGTACAAATGTTTGTAAAAATTATTTTGGACTATAGTTTTCAAAAATTTGTTTGAAAAATTTGTGTCAAATAAGTTTGAGGAATAGTCAAATATAATAAATAACTAAAATACTATATTATTATTTTAAATAAAATAAAAATAAACACAATTCTTTAATAAATGTACATATATACCTATAAATAAATACTAAATCATAAATTCTTAATTCTTGTAAAATAAAGCGGCACGCCCGTGTAAATAGTTGTACATATCTTATATTTTGAGCGCCCAAATTATTTTATTTGCAAAAATTCTTTGTGTAAAAATTCTTCTCTTGGTTTTCAAATTCTTTGAAAAATTGCACTATTCTTTGCATATTTGTAAATAGCATTTGCATCGCATTCGTATTCTTTCATTGAGCTTGATAATTGAACTAGTCCAATAAAGTCGAAGATTGGAGCTTGGTTGGACCTTACTGCACCTAACTGCACTGGAACCTTACGGGAACTAGGTTTAAGGTACTTCAGGTCTATTCAGACTTAATTCTTTGAGAAATCAGGGCTAGGTTCAAGTCACCTCAGTGGACTAACTAGAACTTTTCGAGACACACGTATGACTCTTGCCGACCGTGACCTAACTTGGACACTTGCACCCTTCACTTGGCTCAACTCAGTTGGAGTGGTGAGGGGGTTGGATTTGCCAGTCTGAGACGCACACGGGTGAAAACATTCGTCCTCGTCTAGGGAGGGAAGTGCACCCCAACCTGGTCCAATAGCCATGAGGTCTAAAGACAGGAGACTGTGGGTTGCGATAAAGCTTCAAAAGAGGGATAGTCTTCTGGCTCAAGAGGAAAAAGTCCTTATGTAAATGCTGTTGTAAATAGTATGTTGAAAAAAAATGGTCAGGTCTGTAAAAAAATAAAATGCCTGCAAAGTATGTATATAGAAAATAAGCAAGCTTTAGTATCAAAGTTATACCATGTGAGCCTGCAGCTCGATGACTTGACTACACTGGTCTTGCATCCCAGGATAGGTAGCTACACTGGCTACCGTCCATTCTTTTCTCTACCTCCTCCTCTTGAGTCGGATGCCACTTGAACTTAGAAGGGAATACCCTGCTCCTCGAGGAAAGAGCTGTTGGATTAGGGAATCATTGGGTTGTCATTCTGGAGAAGCTAGTCTCTTTGTCATTTCAGTTGGGAAGAGCCACTATCACTTACACTGTACAAGTCAGCTTCATAGTTATAATGGTTTGCGTATGATGTAGGCTAGTTCTGACCTGGCTATTGAGGTGATTTGAACCAAGTTCTGTGACTCTCGAAGGCTGTTGTGTTTTAAATTTGGTTCCCTACTAGGTTCCACACACATTTTCACATCAAGGTCTAACCTGAGCTCCAAACTTTGATTTTGTACAGATAAGTTTAATAATCATGACCAATTCAATTTATTCTTTAAATTCTTTATTTTTGCCTTTTCTTTTCTTCTTATTCTTTGTTCTTTTTGTACTTGTTGCATAAGTATTTGCTAGGGACTAGCAAAGGCAAGTATAGTGGGGTGATGAATCTCCATTTCATCACCTTTATTCTATCATTTTGGCCTTAAAAATCCCAGCAAATGCATGTAAATAGCCTCAATTTGTATACAATAGCATTCATTATTTATTGTATTAATTATACAGAAAATAAGGTTTTTAATGCCAAAATTATAGAATAAAGAGAAGAAAAGAAAAAGGAATAAAATATTGCAAATATTTTATGACCCTAACCCCGAGACCAAGGCCAGCATGGAATTGGTCGACAATGAATAAAGTAGGGGGAGATAAGGGCCAATCATACAATAAATACCTCATTTATTTATTCACTTATTTATGCATTTTTGACACCTATTTTATACATAATTATTTATTCATCAAATAAAGAAACTTTGTTCATGAAAGTTGTAGATAATAACATAAATAAAAATAAAAATTTGAGTTTGTGTAAAAATAATACACAGTGTACATTTTATACACAAAATAAAAAGCCAAAATCTCAACTTCACAGACCCATATCTTGCAAATAAAAACTCCAAATCACCCAAACTCACCTTTAATTGTATATAGCATTCCAAGAACTATTTTATAAAATTGGTTTCATGATTTTTGGAGTCCATCTGTGGAAGTTAGGTTTTTGGTCCTTCTTGTACATAATACCTGATTAAAATATTCATTTTATTTAATATTCATTACTTTTATAAATTTATATTTTTTAGAATTTCGTAAATAATGTATAAAATACATGTACATATTGAAATTAAAAGAAAACCAGAAAGAATTTGATAAATAAAATAAGTCTATAAAAATCATAGACAAAAGACCTATGCAACCTACATGTATAAAAATAAAAGGGATTTTTATTCTTTGATTCTTTATTCATTTATATTTTTATAACAAGGTATATATTATATATAACTTATTAAAAATACAAATCCAAAATAAAAACAAATAAAATTCATTAAATAAATAAAATGTATATAATATATAGGTAAAATACATATACGTATACTTACATATACACAAACACATTTATTTAAAAATATAAATAAACTCATAAAAATCAATGAAAAATATATTTATACTTATAAAAATAAGTTATAAATTTATAAAATAAGCCAATAAAATAATAAAAGAAAATAAACAAATTAAAAATAAAATACATAAAAATACATGTAAATACATACATATACACATTATTCAAATAAAACTATAATAAAACACCTCGAAAAATTCAATAAAAATCATAAATAAATACTACATGAAATAATACACATTTTTTTATTTTATAAGCAAAAATTAATAAAATCATTTACTCAGCTAAATAAATCAATTTATAATAAGGTTCCCTGTTTTGGCATTTAGCGGCTGAGGTGGACCAATCAAGTCCCTCCGCGAGTTGACCCCAGTCAACTTGACCTCCAGCCGCCTGACTTGACGTAAACCATCTTTTCCCCTGATTTCTTGCCTTTTTTTCCGCTTGATCTATCGCTCCATCAACAACAATCACTTCACGAGATTTGCTCTCCCTTCATCCATGATCCCCGCCGATCATTCAGATCCATTGTACATAGCCCTGATTCTTTAATAATCGCCGGTTACTGGGGGTCCCTTGGAATGTATATAAATAACTCATCCCTCCTCCTTGGCCGAATTTGGCCAATTTCATCCCCTTCTTTGAGCTTGAATCAGCTCCTCGTGGAGCCCTCGTGACAGGAGGCGCTTCCCAGCACCTCGATTCAGCCATGGCGAAGGGAAATTTTGTCGCGGTGGCGCTCCGGCGGCCACCCTGCTCCCTGGCGGCCCCCAGGTATAAGAGCTGCGCTTTTTATATTTCTAGGTAGATTTCGATTCTAGCATTTCATTCCTGCAATTAGTTTTAGGTTTTGTTTATTAGGTTAGCGTAGTTTAGTTGTTTCGTAGTTCGTCGGAGCAGAGCTCCGGCGAGCTTTTCACCGTGTTCCCGACTGTGCCCCGACACCATCTCGCCCTCATTTCGTTCCTCTTCGCCTTCTCCACCTTCCAGCCACCTTGCCCAACCGGATTCGCATCTGGATCCGCGAATCGATGCTCACCTCCTCCGCATCGCCGGAGCATCGCCGCCCTCACCCATTTCCTATGCTAACAGCTTCAGTTTTGGGCCGAGGAGCACCGCCTCGAGCCGAGCTTCATTCCTGTGCAGGTTAGGTGCGCAATGAAGCACTAGGAGTCGAGTTTCAAGCGGGCGGAGGTACCTGGAGCTGCCATTCTTCTTCGAGCTCGTGGCGCCGCTCCAGGGCACCTCCGGCCGATCTATCACCTCCAGCAGATAGAAGACTCTGCCAGGAAGCGTTTGGGACACTTTGGAGCAGCAATGGTCGACGGAGACGCGAGACATCACCGGAGGAAGCTCGCCCAGGCGAGCGTTCTTCCTCGTTCTTCCAGCCGTCGTCTCCGTCGTTGGATGAAGAGCAGGTCCCAGTTTCAATCACAGCCGTTCGATGGAGTCACGTCCAGACCGTCAGATCTCCCACGAGATCTAATCTGCACCACTCATCAGCGAAGCGTCATCGGCGCACGTGGAGGCGCCACGTGTATTAGTGACTCACATCAGCCGTCGGATGAAGCGCCCATTGGGGGTAATTTGCCAATTCCACCCCCGCACTTTTTGTATTTAATATTTACTTCTATAAATAAATTAGCATGTTATAAAATAATTGTAAATTTTGCAGAAAGGACCCTGAGTTTCTTGAAATTGCGTTTAGGTCCTTCCGCGCCTCACGTGCAGTCCCACGTGAGGTGCGTGAAAATTGCATGTAACCCCTGGCGGCTTTTGTTAATTGTAAATTAGTTCTAAAAATTTAAATAAATATTTATCTCTGTTGTATTTTTGCATCTGTGCCCCTGGAATTTATTATATTTGCAAAAATGCCCCTGCCAGGCTTAATTATTTTTGTGTCTTTTATCTATTTATTAAAAATACCTATGAGGCTTCTATAAATCCACAAAAATTAGGATAGGTGCTCCATGCCACGCTTGTTCACGCCCATATTTTATTTTGCATTTTTTGCATTTTTCCTAATTATAAAAAATGGAATAGGAGCCATTTTTGCACTGTCTAAATTAGAAAATACAAAAAAATTAGAAAATGATTTTGAAAAATTCCAAAAAAATTATATAAGGTATAATTATATATATATTGAGTCCAGAAATTGAAAAACCCTAAAAATATGAAAAAGAAAATTAAAAATCAGAAAGCTCCAAAATCCAACAAAAAAATAGAAAAATCCTTAAAAAACCCCAAAAATATATTTTTCTCTTTTATAAGTATCTATATATTATTATTAATGTATAAAAAGTAATTTGGGAATTTTTGGAGTTTATTTTATATTTTTAAAACCCAAATTATATTGGGCTAATTATTTAGTCCTATATTGTGGACATTTTTGAAAATTAAAAAATATACATAAAAATTAGAAATATTTCAAAAAAATTAATAAAAAAATTAAAAAAATATTAAAAAGCTAAAAAAGAATTATATCTATATATATATATATATTTTCAGCATTTATATCTATATATCTATATCTATATCCTATATTACTCTTCTCACTCTCTTCTTATATATATATATATATCTTTATACATATCTTTATATGTATATATTTATATAACTAAAAATATAAAAAAATATAAAAATACGAAAACAAAAAAATAAAAAATATAATAATTAAATATATATATATAATCCAAAACCCACCGAAACAATAAAAGGACATGAACAATTGATTGAATAATTGAATGATCCATCACATACAACCATTCGCCTCCCAGTGTTCGACCTCTACCTGTACTTACACCTATACACATTTGCATGTAGAGTTATAATAAATTTTAACTCCACATTTTTGAATATTCATTGCATATATTGATTGTGGGTTAATTGTTGATCGATTTGGGGATTTCATCTGAGGTCAACTCAGCGACTGTCTCTCCGCCTTGTGGAAAGACACGACCTTGGCGAATCCCCTCTCATCAGTGTCACAGATTTTCTATGGCTAAAAATTCTGTTAAATGACTTGAGCATCAATGTGAGTATGCCGATGAAAATGTTTTGTGACAACAAAGTTGTGATAAACTTGGTTAACAATCATGTGATGCATGATAGAACAAAGCATGTGGAGATTGACATACATTTTATTCGTGAGAAGATTGATGTTGGTCTGTTGTGCCTTCCTTAGTTGAAGTCTACCGATCAGGTTGCTGATCCTTTCATAAAGGGGATAACTACTGTGCAATTTGAGATGAATGCAGGCAAGTTGGGCATGGCGAACATGTATGCCCAACTTGAGGGGGAGTGTTGAGTGGTTTGATGGGTAAATGGTTAGGATGAGGGACCATTTACCCATCGTTTATATATTGTACTCATCCACCCATTATTGAAATATAACATAGTGAAGAGAGATCCCTAATCTCTTGTAAGGGAGATTAGGATTTGTGTGTGCCCCCGTGATTTTTCCCTCATCATAGGGTTTTCCACGTAAATCTTGGTATCGATCTTCTTGTTCTTCAATCGTTGTCTTCAACAGTGATGAAGATGTCATGTGAGCCATCATCGATAACATGGTTATGGGCCTACCATAAGAATTTGCCGCACCATAAAGTGGTACGAGTTTTGATGAACCAGGCCAAGTCATCTCAAACATGAGCATAATTTATGTCCAATCGATCAATGTAGACGTGACAGTAAAACAATTGCAGCAGCTAAAAGAGCTAGAGAGCCTCTCCACACACCCTCAATAGACGGAGGATGCATGATTATACAGCTCCCCCTCTTCACAAATCAGCCTTATTTAGGAGCAATCCAGAACATTGACATCGTAAATCACCTCACTGAGCAATCTTTGCTCCAATATAACCAACCAGCACCTCCATCATCTCAGCAAGTGATTGTTGATTCACATCCTACATATGATAATAATGGACTGAAAGTTGATCTCTAGTGGCATACAAATCTAGTGATAAATTGGATCGGTCTTCGCTACTCACTGAATTGCCAAGCTAGAAACCAAGCACCTGTGTAGGAGCAATAGACTACAACATATGAACTGAAATATTCCTACATATAATTATGAGAACAATTTGCAACACTCTCCACAAAATCAAAGCACTTGAAGAGAGTTCAGCACGATAACACAACCATTCTTCTTTCTTACACCAGTTTTATTAGAAGCAAAATCATCCACAACCATGGTCATCAATATTGAGTCATAATATCACATCAGACATAAACCAGACCTTTTCCATGCTGAGCGATTTGCAAGCCTAGCATGTGCAGAAGTGTAGAAAGGCAACCAGCATCTTGACAAGTTTGCAGCCTAAAAGACAGTCATCTCAACCTAGTCACATATTGATCCGAACAACACAAGCATAAGGAAATAGAAGATTAGGTATAAAGAAGATATAATCCTCCCATGACTTCTAGTAAGATATTGTCATCAGTTTTTTTGGCTAACTTTGTCTGTTTCAATAGCAGCACCCGTGATCAAGCTGTAATCAGTAGCAGCATGACATCGAAAACCCCTGATCAAGATGTAAAGGATGTTGCAATAAGCTGTAATCAGTGCAGAAGAGGAGGAGGACTTCACCACTAAAACCAAAAGATATAAAAAAAATAAAAATACCAGAAGTACAATCAAGGGAGAGATTGGTCAAATCAAAAGACGGAATTCAATCGAAACACCAAGGATACCATCCAATTATAGCAAATACACCGCCTATGAAAGACTAATAGTATAAAAGAATGTATATCTGGAGAGTTTTGTAAATTTTGAGACTATTCTATTTCTATACACATTGATTCTAAACCTTTTAATTCTATTCATGATTCTGAAATAATCACCTTCTATGATGCATTATTCTCCGAAAAGGATGACAAAAAACAAGTTTATTGATGATTTTGAGATGGAGAAAATGTGCAAGAACCACATTTTTTTAAAATTCCTCTCCATGAAGCTTTGGACCACTTCATGAATAAGTATATGAATGTTAGATGCACACCAAAGAGAGAGTTAGAAACTTAGAAGACATTCAAAAGCAGAGAAAGAACTGCTGACGAAAGATACTTCTTACGCAATCAAGAATGATATCTTGTCGAAGAAGAAGGGATGAGGCGATCACTACTCAATTGTGAAAGTTCTCAAGAGACATTTGATCATGCCTTTTTAGATAATGGTTCTTCAATAAACATAATACACTCCTCATTGCTTGACAAGCTCAAGTTTTAGCCCCTTGGCAAATCATATGTGATCCTTCAGTTTATTGATAGATCAACTAAGAGGTCTAGGTGTTTCTTTAAAGTTATTATTGTTACTATTTATGGCATAAAATTCTTAATGGACTTCACTATATATCCTAGAAATGGATTGTCGAAAACAATTATATCTTACCCCAATAACTCTTAAAAGATCTTTTCTACATACAACAAAGGTTCTCTCTATGATTTTGAAGCTGGGATGAAGCTATTTTGCATCCAAGGAGAGAGTGTACATTTGGAGATGGCCAAGTATGCCGCCAACCATCCAGCTTCAGATGGTAATTCCAATATTTTGATGTTAGATAGATGATTGTGATTTCATGGGCATAATTTGTCAAGATGATTCATCAACTTTTGACTTTCAGAACCTAGGTATACTCTTATCTAGAGAAAAAGATTTGGAAAAATTAGCCATTGATTCTTTAGAGGATGAAAACACATTTCTCAAAGCTATATTCAAAGTTAATCAGAAATCTTCAATTCAAACTTTCAAAAAATCAAACATGTTCTGTTAAAGATGTTTGGTCCAGAATGAGCAGGATACTGTGTCGTATGATGTGATATTCTCATTTCTAAAAATCTTATGTGATCTGACTCAAGAGCAAAATTCAAATGAGGTAGCCATACTTTCAGACCCACACTCCAATAGTGACACACTCCTCTGGCAGTTAGAGCAAGAACTTTCAGACTCTATAGCAGTAGAGCTTAAGACTTTACCTCCACATCTCAATTGCACATTGCATAACAGTGATAGAAAAATTGTTTTCAATCATCATCAGCTTGTCATTGATCACTAATTAAGAATCTCACTTGCTAGAGATTCTAAAAAAATGCAAGATAATATGTTGAATCATGTCGGGCTTTTGTGGACTTTCTCCTACTCTCTGCTGATGTTATATCTATTTGAATATAAACAATGGGCAATCCTAAGAGTTTCATCGAAGGTTGAATCATGATCTCAAAGGAGATGTCGAGAAGAAAAACTCTAAATGGTGTGAAGTTGACTTTATTTAACAAAACTCTAATTGTGAGAGGATAAGTCAACTTCTTATAATCCCAAAGTAGTTGGGATTACATAGGGTTTAGTATGAGATTGGAAAAGAAATTCTAACCATAATAACCATGCTTATGATAATTATCGACACGTTAAGTTAACAACTAAAAAAATAGCAATTCCCTCTATCCTTTATTGGCCACATAATTGAAGGTCTAGTAGGGAAGGAGATCTTTTACTTTCTTGATGGTTACTTACGACAAAATTAAGTCACACTCTTGAAAATCAATAGAAGACCACCTTCACTTGTTTGTTTGGAATGCATACTTATAAATAGATGCATTCAGTACGTATAATGCTCCAACTACATTCAAAGGTGCATGTTTCCTATCTTCTTGGATATGGCTATGAATTTCTATAGGTTTTCATGGATGATTTCTCGATCTATATGGATTCAAATTTTTTTATTTAGCACTCCTAAATCGAGTCCTGCAAAAACATTTGAAGGTCAATCTTGTTCTCTTGTGGGAAAAGAGTCACTTGATGTAACTAAGGGGATTGTCTTAAGGCATGTCATATCCAAGAAAGGAATAGATGTTGACCTTACCAAGATGAACATGATTAGAAAACTCAAACAACATACCATATTGAAGTAGTTACAATATTATCTAATGCATGTCAGTTAACTAAATTTTTAGATGAATTCATTGTTGATTACAAGTGTCTTGAAGCTTTTAGCACCTTTAAAAAGTTGTCACAGGTGCTCCTGTTATATAGCCTCCTGATTGATCTATCCAATTTAAGACCATGGCAGATGCATATGATTTCACATAATGGGTCGAATCCTGTACTTGAAAACGTTTCTTCTATTTAGAAACGAAACATTCCAAATTCTTATGGAAATTCATGTTCCCATTTGACCATTTGTATTTATATGTCGATTCATGGATCTCTCAGTTCGAGAATAAGAGGATCAAACCTTTTCTTTGGAGTCTTTTTCAAATCAGTGGATTGTATATTTCATTATAGTTAAATGATGCAAAGTATCATTTCATATTCGATTTCTTGGAACTCTATATCTGAAGGATTTATTCTTTAAAAAGAATCGATTCTTTACATTTCTTATGTATCCAAAGGTGATTGAACCAGATTAGCCCCATTTACAATACATTATAAAATCTACATTAGATGTTGAACAAAGAATTATATAATCACAAAGAAATGGATGATGGTTGTTGTGTTTGCCCTCAACAAGCTCAAGTCCCAACCACTTGGCCCAAAAGTGACTACTTATAATTTACCAATTTGCTAGCTATTTTGATGGCTAAGAAGGATGTAAGGGCACACCTTCTACGTTAGACTGCATATAACTCTAGCATTTAATTCATAAATTAATGACAAACTTGGAGTAAATAATATGTTAGGAGATCTACTTTTTAGACTTGTACAGAATTGAGCTTGCTAATATTTACATCACTAGTATAACTAAAACATTTCCAGACACGACCTACTATCACTTCGCTCCATGTGTATGATGACTTAGTTGATTTCCTTATCTAAAGGCAAATTCCCTTATTTTTTCCTAAGAAGACAATAATCAAAATTCAGTTTGAATCAAGGAGTGACCACTGTGGAGATATGTTCCTCTTTTGAGAAGAACCAAACTGCACCTGAAGGAGGTGCAATCCACAAGAAGAATATTTTATTGTTCTTACTCTATGTCATGCCGAGGTTAGAAGACACCACTCTAGAAAGTGAATGACATAAAAAGTACTCCAATGTAGTTTTGGTGGCGAACTTTGGTAAAGGGTTCATGTGCCTTTGCTAAGAGTTGTCATGTCTGCTAGAGAATGGAAGGAATTGTCAATTCAAAGATTCAATGTCGATGAAGCCAATCATTATGTGCAAGGTAGTTGAAATATGGGACATTGACTTTATGGGCCTATTCATTAGTAATAAAGGACTAGAGTACGTTTTCCTTGCTATCGACTATGTGATTCTGTGGGTAGAGGTGATCCCCACTTTAATGTTGATAGTACAACTGTTTATAAGTTCTTACGAGAAAATATCATTTCATGATTATGTAATATTCTTATCTCAAAAGGGATTGCTATTTTATAAATAAATATGTTAGTAAATTAGTGGAGGATTACAACATTGGAGATCATGTTAGTAGTCCTTAAGACTGATGGGATGGTTGAAATGTCAAAGAAAAAGGTAAAGCTAATCCTTTGAAAGCTAGTTCCACTAGACATGAATAATTATCTCGATTATTACACCAAGTTCACTAGGCATACTGAACTACTTCTAAGACCCCTTTAGGTACCTTTTTGTTTCAACTTGTATACAAGAAGTCATGCCATTTGACTTGTAGTTTATGTAGAAATTGGAATGTGCAGTCAAAGAACTAACTTTCAACAATCATAAAGCAAGAGTTAAAAGAATAGAAATACTAAATGAATCAATTGAGATCTAAAACTTAGCTTATGAGAACGATGTCATTTACAAGGACATGTTTAAATAATGGCTTGTTAAGAACATCCTCTACAAGACTTTTATCCAATGTCATGAAGTTTAGTGGTTCAACAGTAGGTTGCAGTTCTTTCTAGGCAAATTGCAAGCAAGTGGACTCAATACTGGACTCAATCCTTACATTGTCTAAATGGCACACGATAATTGTTGCTTTCTCATACTTGATACTCATGATACTAAAAACTAAGTATAGGAGAACTGATGGCATCTAGTGATTATTCATTTTATATTCATTTCTATTCCTATTAAGATGATCAACACTCATTCATATCATATTTGTAATTATATAGCTATCATCGCATTCCTTTTCTCTTACATCATGAAGAAATAACACAAGCTATAAGCATTGGCGGTGTCGTATATATTGTATATGTACTTTAATCATAACTTAATTTGTCTACCTTCAATATGTATAGCAATCATAAAACTTTTTAATATTTTATGATTATAAAATTCATTTGTTAATAGTACATAAAATCTGATAACCTTCTTTTAAAGTTTTATAAAAGTTCTTGTATAAAGTCCTAAAAAATGTTATACATAAAAAAATAAAAAAAATATGGCTCATAAAAATCCATAGAATTTGAATAATGCATAGAAAAGTAATGAAGTTTTCAAAAATACATAAAATTCTTCTTGAAAATGTTTGAATTCTAAAAATTAACTTCACTATCTTTGCATCGCATCTGTATTTTTCAGAATAAGTTTGATTTTTGAACCATCGATTGAAAAAATCTAATTGTTGAGCTTGGCGATGGTATTAGTTCACTTAAACTAGTAGGAACGTGATTAGTAATTAGAATATAGACTTTTTAGGTCATGAGACTTAGTTCTTTGGTTGCAAACCTATGTTGGGAGTTCGACTTGTGTGTCTAAAAGGTTTCTTCATGATATTTGTAAAAATTTAAAGCATTGAATCAAACTCATGCACTTTATACCTACCCCAACCTTAATGCAAAGTGTGAAAGATCATCTCAATCTAAGCATGGTACATATACAATTGCTTCATCATTCAGGTAGATGGATAGGATATGGGTATTGCAAAACACACACCTTAAATATGGGAGTATTGGTATAAAATGAAGTTTCAGAGGAGGAATGATCTATCGGCACGCAACCGTACAATTCGGGTGGAAATAATAGGATGTATAGCCATTAATTGCAAAATATTTTCTCTCGTCTACCCTTTAGAGCACAAAGTGCTAGGTTACTTTGTCCACATCTTAAATGACTGGAAAAGAGTTTAGATGCGTACCTAATGATACATTGTAAAGTACGAAATATAAAAAGAAGTCTCTTAAGAAAAAAGTTTTATCTACACTAGTCAAACTCCAACTATATGTCGTATGATTGTCAACAACTATAGTGTAAATATGTCAAATTTCAGAATTTTGACTTGTTGACTGTGGAGTCTGTTTTTTCACTCAGCCTAGAGGACGTGACTACTAGCCCATCTTTTTTACCAATGATAAACTAGTGCTTCAAAGATCCTCTCACTTATCTAGAATATCAACACGTTTGTTGCATTGAGATTTTGAAGTTAAAAGAAGAGACCAATGCTGACAAGGGTTGTATCTATCAATAGAAGGTGGAGATGAAAGCTCATTGCAAAGCTCTAGTCGATGAAGATATCAAACAATTTTGCTAGAATCACCTTATAAAAATAGTGTAGAAAATATACAATCTCAATAAATGTTTGATCCTTACACCCAAACTCAAAAAAGCATAAGAATGATGGAAAGAAAAGGAAACCTATCTAACCATATGATTGAAACTCGGATCTAGTGGTGTTATACTCAATTCATCATCAATTCTATCCCATGTCACTCCAAATTGTTGCAGGATTATTAGAGATCAATTAAACCTAAAGACTTATAACTGATAAGCATTCTACAATTTCATTCGAGAAGGTGATCGAATCTCTGACAAGGGAATTGAAAAGGGATGGAATGGACGAGACTCCCTTCAAATGGAAATGAAAGGAAGCTAAACTTGATTTTGATCAATGATATGACCAAGACGTTTGAGAATGATAAGGGTATGGAGAATTGGATAATGAATGACATGAATGATTAGAAAAGAATCAATCAAAAAAACAATTATCCAAACCTATGAATATAAATATATATATATATATAATGAGATCTAAACTACATATCATACTTGCAAATGATGAAAATGATATAACTTGTCGAATGTTAGAGTCTATGAAGCTCAAATGTGATCACTTTGATGTCATAGCCTTTGAAAGCTTGTAGGCACATAAAGGGCAGGAAGGGCATGGATCTTTCATAGAACTCCCTTCGCCTTGCTCAGACCTTTATCATTACCACATACCATTGATGAATCTCATATTCATCATGTCAAAATCTACATATTAATCCCCAAGCTTAAACAATTCAATAAAAACTACTAATAATTCATTAATATTAGCCGGTATTATTGTAGATAGTCCTGTGTATAATTGACCTATGTTCTGTACAATATCTAACATTAATTTATTGTATTTAATTACTAACCTTTTTATACTTTACTAAAACCTCTAAAATTTAGATTAATTACTGTCTATATTTATTTTAGCTTTTAAAAGAAATTAAAAATATCAAAAATATCAAAACCACAAAAATCAGTGTTTTTACCTATTAAAATGCTCCCAAAAATACACTTTTGACCAAATGACCTCGTTTGACTTTTCATTCAACAAGAAACATGTAGATCTCATCGAGATCTACAACTTTCATATTTTCATTTTTTCCTAATTGAGCCTTCTACTATTTCTTTTAGATTTTTCTTTATTTTTATTATTTTTGAATTTTCTGGTGCACCCACCACGTGGCCGCACCTCTCTTCGCCACCCGACTTCATTCTCTGATCTCTAATCTTCTTCTTCACACCTCCATCACAGTTGTTCCTCCCATCTTCGCTCGTAGTCGTCCGATTGATCCTCCCTTCTCATTTGCACCGTCCCCATTCGCCTTCTTCCTAGCCGCATGATTAACTCTCATACAACGTCCGAGCACCTTCCACGTCACCCCTTCCCTCCTTGTCCATGGATGAGATTTCCAGATCTCATCCTAACGGTTCATTATCGCTTCTCCCCTCATCGCTCGATCTAACGTGACGGATCAGATCCGCGCCCTCCATCAACGCTCCCATTTGGACCGTTGGATTGCGAGATCCAACGGTCCGGACTTCTTCTTCTTCCTCTAGTAACGCCCCTCGTTGCGGTGTGTGCCTCGTGACAGCCCACCCCCTTTTCATTTTAGCTCCTACCTCCGACCACCGCTCCACATCGTAATGCCCCCTCTTCGCAGCTGTTACATCGTGCATCCTCACGTATCTCTTAACTCCCCTCACCCCTCTCTCTAACATCCCTTGCCAGCCATTCTAAATGACCTAGTCACACCATAATGGTCGGAAACCTCCACCTATAAATCTTTTCCACTCGCCCCTCTATGCCCTCGTCCACCAATTTAGAGCATTAGACCTAGCCCTCCTCTGCCTCCCTGTGACAGACGGAGGTCAGAGGATGGCCATCATGGCCTCCGTTCTCCAGTGTTGACATGTGGTTGTCTGGCCATGCCGCGGCTGCCTAAGCACCGCTGAGCACCTCGCGATTGGCTTAGCGAGTCGTGTGAAGACCCAAGGATCGCCCAGGCCCTCCGCCCAAGCCTCTCCTGCTTTGTCAATGACATGCTCCGATCAAGTAACCTCCTTCCCCTCATATTCTTTGATTTTTCTCCTCATTTTCCCGACGCTCACTCTCACCCTCGTTGACCGCCAACCATCCTACGACCTCCGCCACTCAACCAACATCCATGCTACACCCACTGATCACCTTTCTCCCTTATCCAGAACCTCTACTTCCTCCACCCCCTTCCTCTCTGCTTCGTCGGAGAAGAAGCATTGGGCCTCCACCTTCTCTGCCTGATCAGGCCCCCATTTCACTCTCCTCACTCACACACGCGTCAGCTAGTCCTCTAACGCATGCAGGTACCTTCAATAATCGGAACTCGCGCCTTCTCTCCGATCTTGGACTCCACCTCTGGTGGTGCTTCACTGGCAGCCGTCTACAGATGCCCTCATAGCTTCTTCCACCGTCAGCCATCCTCGCTAGGTGTCCATGAAGCACCAACGACCCTCAACAAAGACAGAGGAGCCCGGTGGAGCTATGGCAGCCTCGTCGGAGCTCCAATTACGTCGCCTCTCCCCCGACGGAGGAGAAGCACAAGCGTCGTTGGATGGTGCCTATCAGCAGCTATCCAATGGCACAGTTGGAGCCACGTAGCTGATGAATACTCATTCATCACTCTTTATTCTTATATTTTAGCTACAAAAACCTTTGCAAATGCATGTATATATTTGTAAATATAAATAATTACCAAAAGCATGCATAGTGTAAAAAGTAATAATTAGCATGTTTTTGTGCAAAAATAAAAGAATAAAGATCAAAAAGAAAAAGAGGGAAATATTTAGAATAGATATTGAGCAACCTAACCCAAGGGAGGGCTCAGCATGGGCCTGACCGCATAAAAGCCAAAGTAGAGGGAGATAGGGGCTCATGTGTGTAAATATATTTGTAAATATAATAAAAGTATTTTCCTCCAAAAATAAAATAAAATGGCTTGTAAATACTTGTATATATTTATAAATATAAAATCAAGATAAAAATAGAAAAATCAAAAAGAAAACAAAAATAGATCACTTGTGCATAATCACCTTGTACATAGCTCCTTTATCTATATTTATTTCATTTTGTAAATAAATAAAAGTAATCTCCAAAAATTTTGTAAATATTTTATCTTTTATGTTGTAAATAAATAAAATGAAAATAATTAAAACAAAAACAAAATAAAAAGAACAAAATTAAAAACCCAAAAATACATTGTAAATATACCATGTATATATATGCACATATGTATTTATTTCACCTATGTATATAAATAATAAAAATAAAATAAAAATATCTTTTTATTCCTTATTTTATTATATAAATAAATAAAATATAAAATGGGAATAAAAATGTATAAAAATAACAAATTAAAATTAAAAAATCAAAACCATATATTGTACATATACCTATATATAGCTATATAATATAAATACCTTATTTTATTTTTGAAAAATTAATTAAAAATCACAAAAAATAGAAAATATTAAAACAAAAATATTTCATGTTTTGACTTTTTAAGAAATCGACCATTTACTATTTTTAAATGATTTTATAAATCTTTTCCAAATGGCCTCTTCTCATTGGTCCACGGGGGTTGTTGACCGCCCGGTCAACTCCCCCCTGTGGACCACCTCCCGCGGATCTAGTTCGAGAACCCGACATCCCCTATTTATTCCCGCCAGACCCGATCACCATTTAGCCTAACCCAGGGTGATAATCACTCCCCAGGTATCCGGGAGTCTCGCCCGACATAGATCCTAGGGATCCGTGCTCCATGGAGCCGGACCCGACCCATCTTTCCCGGACCTGCACCCATACATAAGCCAAGCTCCGCCACCCTAATCATCATCTTTGGCTTACTTGTTCACCACCCAGGGACCTCCACCGGCTTGGCGAGAGTGACAGCTTGCTCCAGCAGGTGTCGCAGCGAGGAGGGAGCAAGGGACCACTGATCCGACGAGCCACCACCGCCGTGCTCTGCCCAGAGCAGGAGCCAGAGCCTCGGACGTCGACGCTCCTCGAGGCAAGTACCCAGAGCTTCCCAAGCTCGTCCCCAGTCGACCCATCCACCCAGGTAGAGTAGATCTTTCTTCCTTGTCATTAATTTCTGATTGGCCCCAAATCGCCACGTCGCCGACCACCTTCGATTCCGGTCACGTTCGCCTCCCACTCAACCATCGGGCTGCACCATAGCCTCCGCCTTCCTCCCGCGCACGTTCTCCGCACTTCCATTCAACCCAGCTCGCACAGGAGCTGGGGTTCGAGCTCCTCCGTCCACCCCCTCGCCGGAGCTTGCCCGCACCGACTCCCCGACCACTTTCACCACGCCTAACGGGGTCGAGGAAGTTTGCCCTCGACCTGCGAGCTTGCTGGTGCACTTTGCAGGTTCATCCAAGCCCATCTGAGGGCTTGGACCATTTGGTCAAGCAGCTCTGCCTCCGCCGACCTCGCCGGAGCTCCCAAGGGCTCGGTTGGGTCATCGGAGGTCTCCAGCCGATGCGGAGGGCCCGCAGCTTCCTGTTCCGATCATCAGAGGGATCCCAGAAGGAGACCAGCACCGTCACAACCCCGGCGAAGTTAGCCGGAGGCCAGTTCGTCCACCATCCTTCTCCACCGTCCGATCGACCCCGAGCTCCAGATTTGATCACATCCGTCCGTTCGAGGAGCAGCATCGACCGCCAGATCCTTTGAGGGTCGATCTCCACCGTCGATCCAGCGAGATGCAGCCACCGCCTCCGTCCACCGTTTGATCTTCCACGTGGCAGCGCCTGGACCGTCCGATCAGCGTCGAAGACCCACCCTTGGGCGCCACCCCTTCCTAGTTGTCTGATCAGTGACGTGGCGCCCATCCGTAGGCTCGACTTAATAAAGGGTAATTTACCCTTAGGCCCTTCTCTTTAGTTTATTTCGAGTTTAGTCCTGTAAATACATAGTGTAGTTGTTTTATTTTTGGTACATTTGCACTGTGGTCCCTGAGTTTTATTTTATTCGCACATATGCCCCTGTTTGTAGTGTAGCACGTGCATCGACACGTGCCTTTTGGGATATTTTGCATATTTAGCCATGTTGTTCTGCCATGTTATGGAATGAATGAACACTTTTGGATAATTACAAATATGCCCCTGTGAGTTGTTTTTATACGCATGTGCGTGATATTTGTGGGTAAATTACAAACAAGTCCTCGGACTTTTGGTACATGTTACCAAATAGACCCAGAACTTTGTTTTCTTTGCATATAGGTCCCTGAGTGCCCCAGGCACGCGCTGCGCGCGTGATTTCTCTGGTATTTTGCACCGGACCCCCCAGGGCTTTGGGTATTTGCACTCAGTCCCTATGCACAGTACCTAAGTTTTATTTTTGAATAAAATATCAAATCTACTCCAAATTCCACGAAAATTGGACACATGGCTCCTGACATGTTGTAAAATTTTCTAGTATTTTTTGGGACATTTTTTATTTTATTTGCTTTTTTTAAAAATTCAAAAACAACCATTTTTGTTACTGTTTGATTTGGAAAATCATAAAAAAATATTAAAACCTATCCAAAAATTATAAAAAAATTAGCTACGGTTTCGTTTGTTGTGTTTGATTTTGTGGCCAATTTTGGCTATTTTGCATTATATAAAACTCATAAAAAATAAAAAAACCTAAAAACTCCTAAAAAATCTAATAAATAATTTAAAAACCCAAAAATAATAATTAAGGTGCCAAAATTTTCCTTGTTTCTTTCTCTTTACAGGAAAATTACTTCCAGGCTTATTGAAACTTTTAGATATTTTATCTAAGTCCCTCAACCTCGGTTGGACAGTACCTTTACTTTCTTACCTTGTTTCATTTTTTAAATATTAAATAAAAATCAGAAAAATCTCAAAAATTCATTAAAATCAGTAAAAGTATAAAATACACAAAAACATTTTTATTTGAATTTTTGGTTGATATTTGAGTGTTTAAATAAATTGTTGAATTGCCTTGCTTTCTTGTCTTCCTTATTTTCTTAATACATTAAAAATCCAAAAAATATAAAAAGACTAAAAATCCACCAAAAACACTTTTTATTTTATTTTAATTTCTTTTTGACTACTTCGTAGGCCGCGAGGCCATTACGTGCTCCTTGTGTTCGACCCTGGTCGCTATACCAGGTTAAAATAATAGCAAGACCGCTATTTGATTTTGAGTTGATTTTATCTTATTTGGTGGTCTCTTTTTCTTGATTGACCACCCAAGTGATTGAGGTTGCAACGACCGCTTGAGATACACCTGATTTACCTCGCTCACTCGGTTTTTGTGGTCATCAGAATGGCGCCGTTGCCGGGGAGCACGGCTTAGTAGTTTTCTTTTTTGTTTTCATTTTCTTTTTCGCGGCTTTCCGCGGCTCTTTCTGAGTCCGCGACTTTTCGCGGCTTTTTGTTTTTCTTTTATTTTTGTTGTATTTTGCTTTATTTTATTTTCTTTTATTTTTGTTTTTGTTTGTTTTTTGTTTGTTTATTTTATTTGTCATTTTTGCACATATACCCTTGTCTTTTATTTCTTGTCTATATTTGATTATTTTATTGGTCTGACCACTTGTTTCTTTCTTGCGAGGGCCCGAGGACCGAGGCGGCTGCTTTCGAGGAACCGGCGCAACTGCGGGACTTGAAGGCGGCTCCCTTCTGCACGGAGCCGCAGGAGAGCGTGAGAGAGTAGACGAGCGGGCAAGGATTAGTTAGCTTTTTATTTTTATTTCATTTGATTATTTGAAATAATACAGGGACACTCAGACTCAGACTTTAGACTTGAACTCTCTAGCGGGTCTGTTTTGCAGAGCACCGGTGTGCTCGGGGGACCCTTAGGTTTTTCGTGGCTTTTTTGCGGTTTTGGTTTTCTTGCTGCCTTTTACGGTTTTCAGCGGTTTTTCTCGAGCCCCTAGACTTAAGATTTTCTGCTTGCTTGTGCCGTAATTAGTAGGATCCCCACACCTAATTATCTTCCTGTTCCTATAGTGCGATTAATTGGACCTACTAATAACTCACTAATAAAAATAACTGACTTACTCCCTTCGTAGCCTACGTGCCGTAGCCTGCCCTGCCAAGCGCTGCTCCTGAACCCGATGTGTAGGGAGGAGGAGGGGTAGACCGAGATCGGACCTTTGGCTTGAAGGATCGGTGACCAGTTAGACGGTTCTGCGAGTAGAATTGCCTGTTTAGGACTCGGTTTTCACCGTTGCACCATATAGGTAGTTTATTTCAGTCTTTACATTTCTGCGTGGATCACTTGCATGTAGAGTGCTGGAGGAAGGTATGCATTTCTATCTTTGCATGCATCATTGATTTCATCGCGCATCGGCTTTTTCGTCTTCTCCCCCTGTTTTTGACTTAATAATCAAGAGAACCGAAAAATTCGTTAGGCCTTTTGTTGTTATTGAAAAATATTAAAAAGAAAAACCATAAAATTGGGACTGTTTAAACTATTGACCCTAAAAGACACTTGACTTAAAAATTTGTCTTGGGGAGAGCAACCCCCTCATTGCTTGGTTTGCTTGTGCGAGAGAGTAACCCGTTCACTAGGTAGAGCCCTCCGGTGCTATTCCTGACTGATTACCGACTCTTCTGTGCGGGCCAGTCAGTTGGGGTAGCATCGGGTATCCCAACAGGTCACGTAATCGCTCTGATAGACTGTTTGTTCACCTAATAAAATTTGACAAGATAATTTGACCGAGCCTTTACGGTCTTCAACTCGCGTTGCGTTGGTGAACAGAGGGTTTGGTTGCTGATCATAGTTTCTCCAGATCCCATCCGCCTTACTCGCCATATCACGATGATGGGTAGACGATCTCTTAGGCAGCCTCTGACTGCACCGCTTTCGGGCACGTCTACCCGTTCATCTAGGTTGGCCCGCGAGAGCCGAGACCAGCTCTCCGAGCCCGAGTATGACTCGGCCCTGTTCCCCCTCGACCCCCTTTCTTTCGGTTCTGAGAGACATGAGCCAGAGGAGAGATTAGCCGACTTATCAGCACCTGAGTTTGGCTCATTTGATTTTGCAGACGCCATGGCCGGCAGTTCCGAGGATCGCTCCCGAGGTCCACAGCCTGAGCACTTTGTGCTGGACCAGGGCGCGATCAACTCCACCCTGATTGCCTCCCTAGAGACCGTTCAGCAGCAGTTGAGGGATCAGGGAGCATTCATGCTCGATATGAGGAGAGAGATGGAGCAGATGCGAGTAGAGAGAGCAGAGCGAGAGCAGAGGAGAGACGGGCCGAGGATCTCGGATGATGCAGATGCAGCAGCTGCAGCAGCAGCCGCAGCGGCAGCAGCCGTCGCAGCCGCGGCAGGAGGACCACCGAGACCGATGCGGGAGTTGCACAACCCCGGATCGACGCTGATGCACCACTGGGTTGTACTTCCAGCTATCGTGGGGGACTTCAAGTTCCCCCCGAACACTTTGCAGTTACTCCCCCGCTTCCACGGACTCGCTACTGAGGAGCCCCATCTCCACCTCCAGGAGTTCCTCATGATCTGCAGTACTGTCCACGATCGTCAGGTGGACCAGGATACGATTCGGATGATTGCCTTCCCCTTTTCCTTGGCAGACAGAGCAGCCACCTGGGTGAAACATTTGGGGAAGTTTGTTTACACCTGGGAGCAGCTCCGCACCGAGTACTTACACAAGTACTATCCACTCGGGCGGACCAATGCAGCGAGAGCCCTCATCAGCAACTTCTCCATGCTCCCCAACGAGCAATTCCATGAGGCATGGGAGAGGTTCCATGAGCTGACTGATCGATGCCCGCACCACGACATTTCGAAGCCCAACCTTGTGCAGAGCTTCTTCAGCGGGCTGACACCAGAGCTCCAGGGCTTGGTGAACGCTTCTTGTGGCGGGTCTTACTTCGCCAAGGATCACGACCAGGTCTGGGCCATCTACGAGGAGATGACCGAGAACTACATGGTGATGTACCAGACCAGGTTGTACACTCAGGGCAGACCCCAGCAACAGCCAGGACCCGTGCAGTACCAGAGGATAGCACGGGTCGACACCGGTCCATCCAGTTCATCCGCAATAGCAGCAGCACAGGCAGAGTCATCCGCTGCGGATATGGGTATCATTAGCGAGAAGTTGGATCGGATGGAGCTGATTGAGAAGAAGCAGTGCCAGTGCATCAATCAGATGGAGCAGATGGCACAGACTCTGAGCGACATGAAGACCCAGCTCATGTGTCTCCAGGAGGCACAGACGGCTTTCCAGCCCCGTCTTCAGTCGCGAGGCGATACCGGTGGCAGCAGCAGCTCGTCCCAGTGCTCCAGCTCACACCAGCAGCCTAGACAGGTTCATCTTGTACATACGGAGCCATACCAGCAGCAGCATCCCTCCTACCAGTCACCACCATCTCCAGACTTGCAGATGGTGGTATACCAGCCGGATCAGCCTCTGACGGTACTCCTGCCATCCCAGTACGATGCAGAGCCGTTGATGGATGTCAACGGGATTTGGTATGACCGTCCTCAGCCTGGAATCCGACGAGACCATCCCGGATTCAGGTGGGGGAACGGAGATGCCCAGCCCCAGCAGCAGCCATCTGGTCAGGGAGGCCAGCACAGCCAGCAGAGAGATCACCAGCCGCAGCATCAGCCCCCAGTCTACCCTTCACAGCAGCAGCGGCAGCAGTCATCCTTCGTTCCTCGTCCCTATCAGCAGGGACAGTGTTGGAGGCGAGAGCAGCCTCACCAGCCACACCAGCAGCAGCATCCTCCCACTTACCCCTCTCAGCAGCAGCAGCACCAGTTCCAGCAGCCTCATTACCAGAGAGGCTACCCGTCGGGCTCCCATGGTCCACCATACGAGAGCCCCGCCTTGGACGATATAGCCTGCCTCCTCACGGACCAGGAGGCTACTTTTAGACGGGAGATGGACGAGTTCCGCCAGGAGATGCGGGACATTGTGAGAGGGAAGGCCGCTATTCCTTTCCAGATCGAGCCGAACCCCAACAGCCTGAAGCGGAAGTCTGAGCAGGTAGCTTGCACTGAGCATGCCACTCCTAGTGATCCATTTGATGATATGTCTTCAGACCTTTTTGATGCTGATTTTGTCACGCTTAGGAGCGGTAGGGCACCAGCAGGCGGCGCCTCGTCTGAGCGACGGTATGAGGATACACCTAGAGCGCCAGATGAGGAGGAGGAGAGCGGTACTGAGGCCGCTCATGATGATGACGGTGGTACTGATGCCACCAAGGATGCTGATTCCACCGGTGGTGCTGAGGCCGCCATTTCACCAGTTCGAGGAGGTGGTACTGAGGCCACCCGAGATGCCGAGCCAGAGCGCGGTACTGAGGCCGCGAGACGTCCAGCAGAGCCAGCCCGCGGTGGTACTGAGGCCACCGGTGTTCATTCTGAGAGAGTTGTAGTTTTTCCTCATTCTGATGTACCTCGGAACCATGTTGTGAATAAAGGAAAAGGTTTAGTTTATTCTGGTCCCACTGTGGTGCTTGATGTATGTGCGTATCCAGCCGTCGAGTCGTCTAGACCTATTCCTAGTCCTTCATCTGAGAAGGACCCTGTGATCCCCTTCCCTACAGCCCTTCAGATGGGGAAGGGGAAGAAAAAAGAAAAAGATCCAAAAAAGAGAGAGAGCATGAGGAGTTCAGCCAGAGCATGATTGACAGATTCCACATACAGCTGACCCTTCAGGAGGCTTTGCAGCACATCCCCCTTCTTCAGCGTTCGTTGAGAGACAGGACTACAGTCAGGAGGAGGAGGAGGAACCACCACTCAGAGATCCATGTGCTGACGAAAGCTACGTGTTTCGTGATCTAGAACCGTCTGCCGGCCAAGAGGCCAGATTCAGGAGCCCCATATGTCAGATGTCACATTAGAGAGCAGAGGTTCGACCGGACTCTATTGGATAGCGGATCGTCTATCAACCTCCTTCCAACAGCCCTTCTCGACCGCTACGAGTTGGGCACTGATATCCGGCCAAGCGACAGAGGTAAAGGTACAGAAATGGTCGTTGCGACCTCAATCACTCAGACTAAGTATATCAAGAAAAATCGAACCACTAATAGAAATAAAATCAATCAAACACTCAAATAGCGGTCCAGCTATGAGATTAACCTGGTATAGCACCCAGGGTCGAACTCAAGGAGCACGGATTGGCCAAAGGCCTACGAAGTAGTAAAAATGAAATAAAATAAAGAAAAGATATTTTTAGTGATTTTTAATTGTTTTTATATTTTTCTTATATTTTTAAATGTGAAGGAAATAAAAGAAACACAAAATCAATCACACTTTGGCTAATTATTTAATGTGTCAAAAACCAAGCAAAAATTCAAACAAAAATGTTTTTATGTTTTTTAGGTTTTTAGTATTTTTGGTTAATTTTTGACAATTTTCTGATATATATTTTATTTTCTAAAAATCAAACAGTGATAGAAAAGCAAGGTACTGTCCAGCCAGGACCAAAATCCCTAAATAAAATATCTAAGGATCTCAAGAGGGCCTGGAGGTATTTTTCCTGTATACTAGACAAAACAAGAAAAATTTGAGTACCAAAATTATTGTTTTTGGGTTTTTAAATTATTTATTATAATTTTTATGAGTTTTTAGGTGTTTTTGAATTTTTAGGGCTTTTACTCTGTGAAAAATAGCCAAAATTGGCTAGAAATTAAAAGAGCACAAAAGAAACAGTACCTAATTTTTATGGAATTTTTGAGGGGGTTTTTATATTTTTTTTGGATTTTTAAAACTAGACAGTGGCTGAAATAAAGGTTTTTGAATTTTTTAAAATAACAAATAAACTCAAAAATGTCCTCAAAAATTCTCAAAAATCCTACAACATGGCAGGAGCCATGTATCAAATTTTCATCGAATTTGGAGGTGATTTGATATTTTATTCAAAAATCAAAAGAGGGCACTGTGCACAAGGACCTTTCTGCAATTAAAGCAAAGTTCTGGACCCCTGGAACAACAACCCTGAAAAGTGTAGGGGTAGGAGTGCAAATTACCCCCCAGGCCACGCACGATGCGCGTGACTCAGGCCTGGAGGGACCTGATTGCAAATCCTATTAATAAAAATATAAAACGTAACAGGGCAAAAATGTAGGGCCAATATTGCAAATACACCAAAATACCACGTGTCGAAGCACGTGTCCACAACTGGCAGGGGTATAATTGCAATTCAAATAAACATAGAGGACCACAGTGCAATTTTTACAAAAATAAAAGAACTACACTAAATATTTACAGGATTAAAAACTAAATGCATAAAGTAAAGGGGCCTAAGGACAAATTACCCCTTTTATTAATGTCGAGGGTCGGATGGATGACGCGTGGCAGGTTGGACGGATGAGATGGTGTGCCACCCACCAAAGGAGAACCCTCGAGTCGATCCGACGGCTGGAACGCGTCCACGTGGAAGATCGGACGGTAGTGCTGCAACGTGGGTCTGCGAAGAAGGCCTCGCTCGGATCGGACGGATGAGAGAAGGACACGTGGCGAATCTGACGGATGAGGCTATCTGGTGCCTCTCTCTCCGCGCGGATGGTCAAGATCGGCCCTCGAGATGATCGGACGGTGACGCCTCACCCAGGATGGATGGCTCAGATGATGACTGGGGCGATGGAGACGATCTGACGGTCGACGAGGACCCTGGAAGAACTGGTCGCCGGCGACTTTCGCCGGCCCCCCGTGCGCGCGATGGTCCTCGTCTGACGCTCCTGAGGTGCGGGAGAGCTTTGCCGTGAAGCCCCGCACCCGATGCTCTGCTCCGATGGAGGCGAGGAGCTCCAGAGAGCTCCGGCGACGTGGATGACCTGGAGCGGCTGTGCTCTGAAGTTCCGACCTCCAGATGAGGTCGATAGGCCTGGATACCTGCACAGGAAGAAAGAGGGGTCGAGGGCAAACTGCCTCGACCCGTCAGAGCGGGCGGAAGGTGGCTGGTGCGGCGAGATGGGGACTCTCCGGCGAGCGACGGATGGAGGAGAGTCGTAACCCTGCTCCGAGGCGAGACAGGGGGAGTGAAGGGGCGGAGCAGGTGGATAGAAGTCTGGCGGAGGTGAAGGCGGTGTCGGATGAACAAATGGGTAGACGGAAACGGCTGGCGGAGGGGGCGGAGCTAAGCTACTGCAAATCGAAAAGTCCTATTCTACGCTAATCTACGGGCTAAAGACACTACCTGATGGCTGCTGTCGACTGGGCTGAAGCTCGGCGAGCTTCTGGTCATTGCCTGCAAGGGGGCGTCGCTTCCCCGAGGCTGAGCGCGCTTGCGGCGGCGCATGGTGGTGTTCTCCACTGGATCAGTGACTTCCGGCTGCCCGGGCCTCGTTGCAACTCCAAGGGACCACGGCTGTCACTCAGGGACGATGGAGGAGCTCACAGGCGCCGAGGGGAAGATCAAAGATGGCGTGATTAGGTCGCCGGTGACGACGTTAAATATGGTGGAAGATCCGAGAAGAAGGAGATCGGGCGGGTGGTACGGAGCTCGGATCCTCCAAACCCACCCCGGGCGAGGATCCTGGATGATCGGAGTGCAATCGGAGCCCGGGGTTTGGGTCGATGGCGGTCGGGTCAGGCGGGCAAAAGATCGAGAAAACGGGTCGGTTGCCAGACCCGCGAAAGAAGAAGGTCCGCGAGGGAAGTTGACCGGGGTCAACAAACCCCCGTGGACCAATCAGGAGCCTCCATTTATTGAATGTTTATTTCTTTATTTTAGGCTAGAAAATGGCCGAATTTAGAAAAACTTAAAACATGAAATATTTTTATTTTATTATTTTCTATTTTTTTGGTGATTTTTAATTAATTTTTGGAAATAAAAATAAAGTATTTACAATATATAGCTATATATAGGTATATGTACAATATGTTGGTTTTGATTTTTGATTTTTAATGATTATTTTGTACAATTTTATTCCTATTTTATATTTTATTTATTTATAGAATAAAATGAGGAATAAAAGGATATTTTTATTTTATTTTTATTACTTATATACATAGGTAAAATAAATAGTTATGTACAGTTATGTGCATGGCATATGTACAATATTTTTGTAATTTTAATTCTGTTATTTTTATTTGATTTTTGTTTTGATTCTTTTTATTTTATGTATTTACAATATATAATATAGGATATTTACAAGAAGTTTTGAAAATAAATAAATTTATTTACAAGGTTAAATACATGTAGAAGCATGGTCTATATACATGGTGAAAGGGCATTTTTGAATTTTTGATTTTTAAATTTTTATTTTGTTTTTAATAGTTTCTAAATATATACAAAATATGTACAAGCATATTTTTGGGTGAGGAAAATATAATTATATTTATTTACAAAGATATTTACACATGAGCCCCTATCTCCCTCTACTTGGCTTTTATGCGGTCAGGCCCATGCTGAGCCCTCCCTTGGGTTAGGTTGCTCAATATTTATTCTAAATATTTCCCTCTTTTTCTTTTTTAATCTTTATTCTTTTATTTTTGCACAAAAACATGCTAATTATAAGTTTTTACACAATGCATGCTTTTGCTAATTATTCCTATTTACAAATATCTACATGCATTTGCATAGGTTTTTTGTAGCTAAAATATGAGAATAAAGAGTGATGAATGGGTATTCATCACCCCCCTATACTATACTTTGCTAGTCCCTTAGCAAACACTTATTTGAAAAAGAAGTGAAAAAGAAAGAAAGAAAAAGAAAAAGAGGATGTATATGGATCACGGTTGATTTATTAAACTTGCCTTTATTAATTGAGGTATGGAGCTCAATCAGATCTTTGGATTATTAATGTGTCAGAACCTTACTTAGACTTAAGCTTAAAACCTAACAGCCTCTAAGTTCCACCAATCTATAACCAAGACTCCTCAATGCTCCAGATCAGAACAAGTCATCAATCACAAACCCTGAAGACCATGAATCTTTTCTTGTCCTGTGAAAGTGAGGTCTAAGCTCTCCACCTCAGAAATGGCAACTTGACAACCCTCCTTAACAAGGTAACTCTATGACCTCAATCTGGCCACTCTTTCCTCGAGGAGCGGGGTATTCCCTTCTAAGTTCAAGTACAACCGGCTCAAGAAGAGGGGGAAGAAGAGAATGGGTCAAGGCCAGTGTTGCCAAGTACCCTTGGGAGCTTGACCAGTGTAGCCAAGTCTCCCTGCTGCAAGCTACAACAGGTGGATCATGAAACCAAGCTTTGCTTATTGCATTTATATACATACTCCGGTGGGATTATCATTTTCTCTCAGACCCACCATTTTTTTGGAGTTCTTTTCTTTTTGCACACATTTTTTTTTCAAGTGCATCTATACAACATATACATGTGCAGCATATATACAAGGAGTTTTTCCTCTTGAGCCAGTAGACTATCCCTCTTTTGAAGCTTTATTGCAACCCACAACTCCCGTCGTTAGACCTCATGGCAACCAGACCAAGTTGAGACGCACTTCCTTCACTATAAGAAGAAGAGAGGTTCCGCCTAGAATTACTACCCTCATATGGTACCCCAAGCCAAGGAAGACTTCCTCCTCACCACCTCATCCGTAGAGAGCTCGGTGCATAGTGCGGTTGTTCAAGTAAAGCCATAATCTATATGAGTCATGTGTTGTTGTTAAGTGCTCTACTTAGGCTCATTGAGATGACATGTGATCATAGCCTCGTGGACTCAAAGAATTAAGTCACCATGGACCTGAAAAGCCTTAAACCTAAGCCCTATAAGGTTCCTCTTAGAATTAGGTGGATTAAGATCTTCATCAAGCTCCATTTCTCAATTTGATTCCAGGCTAGTTTAAATGTCAACTATCATCCAGAAAAACTATATACATATGTACAAAAAGATGCTTATTTACACAATATTTTACAAACATGCAAAATTTTTGAAAAATGTTTTGAAATCATGAATGATGATGCATGAAGTGCAAGTTTTGCAAAAAAAAATATTTACACACATTTACACAAGATTTTTGCAAACTTTTGATTTTCAAAACATTTTGGAAAAATTTTGTATTATATACATAATTTTGATACAAAAATATTTACACAAGCTTTACACAAAAGATTTTTGAAATCATTTTTACAAAAATAATTTGTACACTAGCTATGTATGTGCAAATAAAAGAAGATTATGTACATGAAAAATTTTAATTTTTGTGATTTTTAGCCATTTTTATTTATTAACACACTCACACAAAGTACGAGTTATGGCTAAAGTATATATGAAATATATACACACCCCCCTATACTTAGCTCGAACGATGTCCTCAGAGTCAAGAGCGATGAAGAAGACATAACTCGTGCTAGGTATAGGGAAGTGAAAAGAAAAGGCTATACAAAAGGGAAATGAAAAGTCAAGAGGGACTCAGGTCTCCCCCCTATACTTAGGATCAAGTAATCCTAAGTATAGCAGGCTGTATACTAAGGGAAAACTGAGTGGAGAATGTACAGGGTCTACCCCCCCTATACTTAGGGTGAAATATCCCTAAGTATAGGCAGCAAAACAAGGGTAGCAAGACACGAAGAAAATCACAAATATCTACAGGATGGAGGATCATCACTCCCCCTATACTTAGGGTGAAGAACCTTAAGTATAGGCAACAACAGGAGTGATGGAACAGAACGAAGAACAACCCGGTGTTTTCACCCCCCCTATACTTAGGATGAGCAATATCCTAAGTATAGCAAAGATAATCCTAAGCAAGACCTGGGGTGAAAACAAGAAAGGAAGAAAGAAGGATCAACATAAGACGAAACACGTATATACAAAAGAGTACAATGTTGAGGTGCCTCTCAACAAGCGCTAGATTTTACGCCCCTAGCTGGGCGCAAAGGCTAGGATAATGCAGTATCAAGGTTCAGGACGGCATCGGTAAGTCGAATGTCGTACTGTCGCCGCAGTCTCGGTGTGAGAACAACGACGAACTCAGCAGTGTAAAGTAAGACACCCATGTATACAATCAGGCGGGTGTCTGCTACCGGCCAAAGATATGGGAAGAAGTGATCAGGGTCCGGTAGCACAAAAGAAATCATCAGCTCTGGTTTAGACTGGAGTGAGAGTATAGAGCTGAAGAAATCAAACGTGGAGAAGGATGGATCAGTAAGAAAATCCTCCACGTCAATCAGTGTCTCAAGCAGGTGTGGACAGTCAAGATCAGGAGACTCTCTAAACAAACTGATATCCGATGCATGAGATAGAATCATATCAGGCAAATCATCGAACATCTCCAGAATGGGCTCATCCTCGCGAGGGTCGTCGAGGTGAAAAGACTCAGAATCAGAATGATCTAAAGTCTCGGCTCCGTGTTCCGCCAGATCGGAAACACTCTCAGTAGGTGAAACCGAGTACTCATCGAGTGCGGCATCCTCCCGCAGAAAACCCTCGGGGATAGATGCTAGATCAGAAGTGACTAGAAGAGGATCAGGATATAGATGGGCATCTGCGCTGCTATCAAGTATCCACTCAGTGCACCAGGCTGCATCATCATCGGAAGTGTAAGTCTTGGGAATCTGGAAGCAGGAGGAGGTGCTGGTCAACAACGCGGAAGCTGGTGAAGTGTCTGCGGCTGATCCTCGCTCTGCGGCTATGCTGGCTGCCAACTGGTCCTCGGCAAATGCATCTGTCTCGACAAAGTGGAGGACAAAAGGCTCGAAGACGGGACTCTCAGTGTCTGTACTCTCAAAGTGGTGTCCCTTGTCGAGCTGTGGCTGCTGGGCTGAGTCCTGGTGACTGTCTGCATCCAAGAAGTGTCTCTGCAGGAAGGAAACTGACTCCTCCGGCACTGGAAACTGAAATAGCTGAGTCAATGGCTGCAAAAGCTGGGGCTCCTCTGGCTTCTGGAGTATCAGCAGATCTGATATCCAAGACTCGTCGACTGGAAACTCTGGGGCTAACTCGAACTCCGGCTGGAAAACCAACGGGAACTCAAGTAGACTCTGGGTCCGAACCTCTGCTAAGGAAGTCATCTCCTCTGTCCGTGGTGCTGTCAGCTCCATGTCCTCGGGCTGGTGTGTAGAAACTGTCTCATCATGTAAAGTGACACACCGCACTAGTACTGCATCGTCCGCATGTGTTGTCCCGACCAAGGCATCTCGTGTAGAAGAACTCTGTGAAAGTAGTCTCGAGATGGTCTCCAGTAGGTGAATGTCGGAACTGCGGTGTGAACCGCCACATGTGGTAATCACTAGTGCTATCTGCTTTGCGGTCATCCCCAGCATGGAGATCTCTATCAAGTCGGTAAGTGGAAGTCCGTGCTCAGGGAATCTCCTCAAGAGGTTAAGAAACCTCGGCCATGCCTCGTGTAATGGCTCCTGGGGGTCAACTGAAAAGTCCATGATCAAAGACCGCATGAAATCTGCTCTCCGTGGAGGGAAGTATCTCTGCAAGAACTCTCGGCGTAGCTCTCCCCACGTCTCGAATATACTCCCCAATCGTCGATGCCATCTCATGGCTCTGTCGTAAAGCGTGAAGGGGAAGGTCCTGCTCATCAGCTCCTCTGCAGTGACGTCTGAATATCTCTGCGCTCTACAAAACTCCTCGAAAGCGGACAGGTGAAGATAAGGCTCCTCGTGCGCCTCTCCTGAAAACATCGGCAGTCGCTGAACGTAACCCAAATCCAAGACGAATGGACCTAATGTAGAAGCTGACTGAGCTCCATGTGTTATCTGCTCCTCCATCCCTCCGGAATAGGATATGTCTGCTAATCTCCACTGCTCTCTCTGGTCACCAACGGAGTGCGCTCTCAACTCAGCATCAACATCGTCCGGGTCTCGCATCTGCTCTATCGGGTATCCTCGGACGTTTAGCACAGCATGCCCAGAGTGATGAGATGAAAGGGAGGGAGGGATCGGGAGGTTGGTCGGAGATCCGACCTCCCTAGAAGGTGGGCTGGAGTGATGGTCAGAAGACGGAGAAGAAGCCGTAAGAGTTGGCTCGTAGTGAGGGGAATCCATCATCCAGGGGTAAAGGAGAAGAAAATGGAGGAATGAAGGGAGGTGAGGGAGGGAGATGAGAAAGGATCGAAGGGATCTGGCAATCAAACAAGATGAACAAGCAAACCCCCAATTCACCTACGCACACAGAGCTGAAGACCGAAGGGATCGGTCAATTATCTTGTCGATTTTATTTTAGGTGATCATCCAGTCTATCAGAGCGATTACGTGAGGTCAATAGGTATCCAGATCTTTCTCAACCGACTGTCCCATACTGAAAGCCGGTAATCAGTCAAGAAAGGATCGGAGGCTCTATCCTAATGTGCGGATCACTCTCTCGCTCATCCAAACCAGACAAGGAGGGGGTTACTCTTCCCAAGATAGATTTTTAGTGAGGTGTCTTTTAGGTCAAGTATGATTAGCAGTCTCGATTTTTTTGTTTTTTAGATATTTTTCGATAAAAAGAAACGCCTAACGAATTTTTCGGTTCTCCTGGTTATTTAAGCCCAAAACAGGGGGGAGAAGACGAAAAAGTCGATGCACGAAAAATCAATGATGCATGCAAAGTCAGAAATGCGTACCTGCCTCCAGCTCTCTACATGCAATATGATCCGCGCATAAAAGTAAAGACAGAATTAAAACTAACCTAAATGATGCAGCGGTAAAGCCGAGTCCTAGGCGAGCAAGTCTAGCGAAGAACCGTCTAACCGGTCACCGACCTCCAAGCCAAAGAGTCCGGTCTTGGCCCGTCCCTCCTCTGTCCGACAAATCGGGGGTAGGAGTAAGCGCTTTACAGGACGGGATACGGCACGTAGGCTACGGAGGCAAATGAATCAGTTATTTTTATTATTGATTTTAAGTAGGTCCAATTATCGATCTATGGGAACAGATATGCAATTAGATGTGTGGATCCTACTAATTACGGCACATTCACCAGAAAATCCTAAGTCTAGGGGCTCGAGCAAAAATCGCGAAAAACCGGAAAAGACAGAAAATAAAAGAAAAATAAAACCGCGTAAAAGCCGCGAAAAACCGCGAAGGTCCTAAAGGGTCCCCCGAGCACACCGGTGCTCGGCGAAACAGACCCGCTACGGTCAAGAAGTCCAAGAGTGTCCAGGTCCCTGTATTATTACAATAATAATAATAAATGAAATAAAAACCTAATCTATCCTCACCCACTCAACTCTCTCTCTCTCGCTCTCTCCTGCGGCTTCGTAAAGAAGGAAGCCGCCTCCAAGTTCCTCGGCTGCGCCGGCTCCTCGAAAGTCGCCCCTGCGGTCCTCGGGCCCTCGCAAGACAAAGAGAAGAGTGGTCAGACCGGCAAAAATAATCAAATAAAGAAAAGAAAGGAAAATAAAAGTGAGGGTATATATGCAAAAATGGAAAATGAAATAAACACACAAAATAAAACAAAAATAAAAATAAAAGAAAATCAAAATAAAACAAAAAGAAAATAGATACAAAAGCGCGAAAAGCCGCGAGCTCCGAAGAGCCGCGAAAAGCCGCGAAAACAAAAACGAAAATAAAACGAAAAAAACTACTAAGTCGTGTTCCCCGACAACGGCGCCATTCTGATAACCGGGCCAAGCGACAGAGGTAAAGGTACAGAAATGGTCGTTGCGACCTCAATCACTCAGACTAAGTATATCAAGAAAAATCGAACCACTAATAGAAATAAAATCAATCAAACACTCAAATAGCGGTCCAGCTATGAGATTAACCTGGTATAGCACCCAGGGTCGAACTCAAGGAGCACGGGTTGGCCAAAGGCCTACGAAGTAGTAAAAATGAAATAAAATAAAGAAAAGATATTTTTAGTTATTTTTAATTGTTTTTATATTTTTCTTATATTTTTAAATGTGAAGGAAATAAAAGAAACACAAAATCAATCACACTTTGGCTAATTATTTAATGTGTCAAAAACCAAGCAACAATTCAAACAAAAATGTTTTTATGTTTTTTAGATTTTTTAGTGTTTTTGGTTAATTTTTGACAATTTTCTGATGTATATTTTATTTTCTAAAAATCAAACAGTGATAGAAAAGCAAGGTACTGTCCAGCCAGGACCAAAATCCCTAAATAAAATATCTAAGGATCTCAAGAGGGCCTGGAGGTATTTTTCCTGTATACTAGACAAAACAAGGAAAATTTGAGTACCAAAATTATTGTTTTTGGGTTTTTAAATTATTTATTATAGTTTTATGAGTTTTTAGGTGTTTTTGAATTTTTAGGGTTTTTACTCAGTGAAAAATAGCCAAAATTGGCTAGAAATTAAAAGAGCACAAAAGAAACAGTACCTATTTTTTATGGAATTTTTGAGGGGGTTTTTATATTTTTTTTGGATTTTTAAAACTAGCCAGTGGCTGAAATAAAGGTTTTTGAATTTTTAAAAATAACAAATAAACTCAAAAATGTCCTCAAAAATTCTTAAAAATCCTACAACATGGCAGGAGCCATGTGTCAAATTTTCATCGAATTTGGAGGTGATTTGATATTTTATTCAAAAATCAAAAGAGGGCACTGTGCACAAGGACCTTTCTGCAATTAAAGCAAAGTTCTGGACCCCTGGAACAACAACCCTGAAAAGTGTAGGGGTAGGAGTGCAAATTACCCCCCAGGCCACGCACGATGCGCGTGACTCAGGCCTGGAGGGACCTGATTGCAAATCCTATTAATAAAAATATAAAACGTAACAGGGCAAAAATGTAGGGCCAATATTGCAAATACACCAAAATACCACGTGTCGAAGCACGTGTCCACAACTGGCAGGGGTATAATTGCAATTCAAATAAACATAGAGGACCACAGTGCAATTTTTACAAAAATAAAAGAACTACACTAAATATTTACAGGATTAAAAACTAAATGCATAAAGTAAAGGGGCCTAAGGACAAATTACCCCTTTTATTAATGTCGAGGGTCGGATGGATGACGCGTGGCAGGTTGGACGGATGAGATGGTGTGCCACCCACCAAAGGAGAACCCTCGAGTCGATCCGACGGCTGGAACGCGTCCACGTGGAAGATCGGACGGTATTGCTGCAACGTGGGTCTACGAAGAAGGCCTCGCTCGGATCGGACGGATGAGAGAAGGACACGTGGTGAATCTGACGGATGAGGCTATCTGGTGCCTCTCTCTCCGCGCGGATGGTCAAGATCGGCCCTCGAGATGATCGGACGGTGACGCCTCACCCAGGATGGATGGCTCAGATGATGACTGTGGCGATGGAGACGATCTGACGGTCGACGAGGACCCTGGAAGAACTGGTCGCCGGCGACTTTCGCCGGCCCCCCGTGCGCGCGATGGTCCTCGTCTGATGCTCCTGAGGTGCGGGAGAGCTTCGCCGTGAAGCCCCGCACCCGATGCTCTGCTCCGATGGAGGCGAGGAGCTCCAGAGAGCTCCGGCGACGTGGATGACCTGGAGCGGCTGTGCTCTGAAGTTCCGACCTCCAGATGAGGTCGATAGGCCTGGATACCTGCACAGGAAGAAAGAGGGGTCGAGGGCAAACTGCCTCGACCCGTCAGAGCGGGCGGAAGGTGGCTGGTGCGGCGAGATGGGGACTCTCCGGCGAGCGGCGGATGGAGGAGAGCCGTAACCCTGCTCCGAGGCGAGACAGGGGGAGTGAAGGGGTGGAGCAGGTGGATAGAAGTCTGGCGGAGGTGAAGGCGGTGTCGGATGAACAAATGGGTAGACGGAAACGGCTGGCGGAGGGGGCGGAGCTAAGCTACTGCAAATCGAAAAGTCCTATTCTACGCTAATCTACGGGCTAAAGACACTACCTGATGGCTGCTGTCGACTGGGCTGAAGCTCGACGAGCTTCTGGTCATTGCCTGCAAGGGGGCGTCGCTTCCCCGAGGCTGAGCGCGCTTGCGGCGGCGCACGATGGTGTTCTCCACCGGATCAGTGACTCCCGGCTGCCCGGGCCTCGCTGCAACTCCAAGGGACCACGGCTGTCACTCAGGGACGATGGAGGAGCTCACAGGCGCCGAGGGGAAGATCAAAGATGGCGTGATTAGGTCGCCGGTGACGACGTTAAATATGGTGGAAGATCCGAGAAGAAGGAGATCGGGCGGGTGGTACGGAGCTCGGATCCTCCAAACCCACCCCGGGCGAGGATCCTGGATGATCGGAGTGCAATCGGAGCCCGGGGTTTGGGTCGATGGCGGTCGGGTCAGGCGGGCAAAAGATCGAGAAAACGGGTTGGTTGCCTGACCCGCGAAAGAAGAAGGTCCGCGGGGGAAGTTGACCGGGGTCAACAAACCCCCGTGGACCAATCAGGAGCCGCCATTTATTGAATGTTTATTTCTTTATTTTAGGCTAGAAAATGGCCGAATTTAGAAAAACTTAAAACATGAAATATTTTTATTTTATTATTTTCTATTTTTTGGCGATTTTTAATTAATTTTTGGAAATAAAAATAAAGTATTTACAATATATAGCTATATATAGGTATATGTACAATATGTTGGTTTTGATTTTTGATTTTTAATGATTATTTTTGTACAATTTTATTCCTATTTTATATTTTATTTATTTATAGAATAAAATGAGGAATAAAAAGATATTTTTATTTTATTTTTATTACTTATATACATAGGTAAAATAAATAGTTATGTATAGTATGTGCATGGCATATGTACAATATTTTTGTAATTTTAATTTTGTTATTTTTATTTGATTTTTGTTTTGATTCTTTTTATTTTATGTATTTACAATATATAATATAGGATATTTACAAGAAGTTTTGAAAATAAATAAATTTATTTACAAGGTTAAATACATGTAGAAGCATGGTCTATATACATGGTGAAAGGGCATTTTTGAATTTTTGATTTTTAAATTTTTATTTTGTTTTTAATAGTTTCTAAATATATACAAAATATGTACAAGCATATTTTTGGGTGAGGAAAATATAATTTTATTTATTTACAAAGATATTTACACATGAGCCCCTATCTCCCTCTACTTGGCTTTTATGCGGTCAGGCCCATGCTGAGCCCTCCCTTGGGTTAGGTTGCTCAATATTTATTCTAAATATTTCCCTCTTTTTCTTTTTTAATCTTTATTCTTTTATTTTTGCACAAAAACATGCTAATTATAAGTTTTTACACAATGCATGCTTTTGCTAATTATTCCTATTTACAAATATCTACATGCATTTGCATAGGTTTTTTGTAGCTAAAATATGAGAATAAAGAGTGATGAATGGGTATTCATCAGGCACTCTTAGACAGAGCAGGACAGTCCTTCAGTTTGCTGATCGATCTATCAAGAGGCCGAAGGGGTTGTTGCGAGACGTTGTCGTCACTATTCAGGGCCTGCAATTCCCCGTGGACTTCGTAGTGTTGGACATGGAGATCCTTGATTCAGTGACCGATGCCCCCATCATTCTCGGTCGTCCGTTCTTGGCCACATCCAAGGCGGTGACTGACGCCATGACAGCGGGAAGGTATACTTTCACGTCGAGGGCGAAAGTATACAAATAGAGACGGTCGAGGACTACAGAGCCAGATAGAGATCGTGCTCAGAGACCAGTTCAGATGTAGAGCAGCTGACAGATGCCGGGCTAGACATCCACCAGGACTGTGACTTTGTGATCACAGACGATGAGGCAGTATGGGCAGACCCAGTAGCACAGGCCATCCTCTCATTTTCAGACACCGCTGATGCAGAGATGATAGCAGAGGAGAGCCTGGAGAGCACAGCCCTGGTTCAGGATACCATAGTGGCAGCAGAGCAGGTTCTTGACCGCGACACGGATTTTTGTGACGGTTGTGCTGATGCCACCTTTTGTGATGCAGTTCCCTCGGATTCGGAGTCTGATTGGGCAGATTGCGAGGATTATATGCCAGACCTGAGTCCCACAGAGCCTTCAGCTGAGGAGGAGGTAGATGCCGAGCAGATCAGAGACGGTTCAGTTGAGCAGCCATATTCAGATCCAGTTTGCGAGAGTACGTTCTCATTCTCCCAGGCAGATTTGGCAGCATACACGCATCTTCTTCCGAAGCCAGATTTGCCAGCACCCAGCTGTCCAGAGCTGAAGCCGCTCCTTACTTAGCTGAAGTATCGATTCCTTGCGGGCGAACCTGAGATGTACCCAGTCATCATCTCCGCCGATCTGACGGGAGAGCAAGAATCCCGTTTAATGGGGGTTCTTGAAAAGAAGCGCAAGGCAATCGGATGGAGCGTAGCAGATCTCCATGGGATTAGTCCAGCATTGTGCTCCCACCATATCTATCTCGAGGAGGGGGTAAAGCCGTCGCGTGAGTTCCAGCGGCGGCTGAACCCCAACCTGAGAGAGGTCGTCATGAAGGAAATCTCAAAATGGTGGAGCGCGGATATTATTTATCCCATTTCCGACTCCAAGTGGGTCAGCCCCTTGCATGTGGTGCCCAATAAGACGGGCATCACGACTGTGATCAGTGAGTCGGGAGAGGAGATTGCTACTCGAGTACCTACCTCTTGGCGGGTCTGTGTTGACTACAGGAGACTCAACCAGGCCACCAAGAAGGACCATTTCCCCCTGCCTTTTATTGACCAGATCATTGAGAGACTGGCAGGGAAGAGCCATTACTGTTTCCTGGATGGGTACTCGGGCTACAACCAGGTGGCCATCGCTCTTGAGGACCAGGAGAAGACCACCTTTACCTGTCCCTTCGGCACATACGCCTTCCGACACATGCCATTTGGGCTATGCAATGCCCCTGCGACTTTCCAGAGATGCATGCTGTCGATCTTTTCGGACATGGTAGGGGAGTGTTTGGAGGTCTTCATGGATGATTTCTCGGTCTACGGCGACGGATTCGACTCCTGTTTTGACTGCCTAGACCGAGTACTCCAGCGATGTATAGAGGTTCACTTGGTGCTTTCTTGGGGGAAGAGTCACTTCATGGTGACTCAAGGGACGGTGCTTGGCCACATCATCTCCAACAGGGGCATGGAGGTTGATCCGGCCAAGGTTGATGTCATCAGAAAACTCGCACCGCCGTCCAATTTGAGGAAGTTACGGTCATTTCTGGGGCACGTCAGTTTCTACCGGCGATTCATTCATGATTTCAGCAAGATTGCCCGGTCGTTGACTGACCTCTTGACGAAAGACACCGAGTTCCTTGTCGATGACAAGTGTCTTTCGTCCTTTGAGACTCTCCAGCAGTGTGTTATTGAGGCTCCTGTTCTCCAGCTGCCTGATTGGTCTCTCCCATTCGAGATCATGACGGATGCCTCCGATTTTGCCGTAGGGGCCGTGCTGGGACAAAGGAGGGATGGAGTCCCCTTTGCCATCCACTACGCTAGCCGCACATTGGATTCCGCCCAGTGGAATTATACCGTCACAGAGAAGGAGATGCTAGCCGTAGTGTTCGCCCTAGATAAGTTCAGATCTTATATCATTGGATCTAGAGTGACCTTGTATACTGATCAAACCGCCATCCGATACCTCATGGCAAAGAAGGATGCCAAGGCCAGAATGACTAGATGGATCCTTCTACTCCAGGAGTTCGACATTGAGATCAAGGATAAGCCTGGAGTCAAGAATGTGGTGGCGGATCATCTCTCCCGTTTAGAGCAGCCTGAGGAGTCCGAGCATATAGATCCCATTTGTGAGACCTTCCCAGATGAGGCGATCCTTGCTATCGCCTCACTCCCGTGGTATGCCGATATTGTGAACTTTCTCGTTGCTGGGAAAGTCCCACAAGATTGGCCCAGGCAGAGGCTTGAGACCTTCCTTGAGAAGGTCAAGTCCTACCACCGGGAGGATCCCATCCTTTACCACGAAGGAGGGGATAGCGTCTGACGTCGGTGCATTCCTCAGGAGGAGCACCATAGCATCCACACTTACTGCCACAAGCTTGAGGCAGGAGGACATCATTCTGGGAGGAGAACGGCACAGAAAGTGCTCCAATCCGGCTTGTGGTGGCCTACCCTCTTCAAGGACTCTGATGAGTTCGTGAAGAGGTGTACTGACTGTCAGAGGATGGGCACTTGTGGACAGCGTGATATGATGTCGATGCAGCCCATTCACTTCTGTGAGGTTTTTGACGCATGGGGCATCGATTTCATGGATCCATTCCCTAAGAGTCAGGGATTTGAGTACATTCTGTTGGCCGTAGATTATGTTAGTCATTGGGTTGAGGCTATCCCTGCCCGAGCCGCTGATGCGAGGACAGTTTGCAGATTTTTAAGGAAGCACATCATCACGTGGTTCGGGGTTCCTCGAGTTTTGATTTCAGATAGGGGGTCTCATTTCATCAACGACCAGGTGAAGGCCCTTGCTAGAGAGTTCGGTATAGACCATCGCGTTGCTACACCTTACCATCCACAGACGAATGGTCTAGCCGAGGTGTCGAATAGGGAGATCAAGACTATATTGCAGAAAGTCATCCGCCCTGACCGAAAGGATTGGTCACAGCTTTTAGACTCGGTCTTGTGGGCATATAGGACGTCTTTCAGACACCATTGGGTACATCTCCCTTTCGCCTCGTATATGGCAAGCAGTGCCATTTACCTGTTGAGCTGAGGCACAGGTCACTTTGGCAGTTACAGAGATACTTATGGATCCAGATGGTGTAGGAGACCAGAGGAAGGCAGAGTTAGCAGCCCTGGAGGAGTTGAGAGATACCGCCTTCTCAAACAGCCTACATTATAAGGAGAGAGTGAAGGAGTGGCATGATTCTCACATCAGCCACAAGCATTTTGAGCTTGGACAGAGAGTATGGTTGTTTGATGCGAGGCTTCGTTTATTTCCAGGGAAGCTACAGAGCAAGTGGAAGGGACCCTACTTGGTGAGAAAGGTACATGACAACGGTAACATTGATATATCCGAGTTGTCTTCTGAGAGTACCTTTCGAGTGAACGGTCAGCGGCTCAAGCCATTTCTAGATCATGAGCCGCAGGTCGTAGATGTTGCCCCTATTTATTTTGCATGAGATGTGGTCTTTGACTCACATCTAATGCATCTTACGTATGATTTTCACTGATCCTCCGCCCTGTATAGATCCAGATGTCCATATCATCACATTCTTTAGTCCCACATCCCGTTTGTCATCTTTGATTATGCTATACTTAGGATGCACTTTGCCCTAAGTATAGGGGGGATGTGAGACCTTTGGGTATTTCTTTTGTTTCATTCTACCCCTGTTTTTGCTGCCTATACTTAGGGATATTTTACCCTAAGTATAGGGGGGGTAGACCCTGTACATTCTCCACTCGGTTTTCCCTTAGTGTACAGCCTGCTATACTTAGGATTACTTGATCCTAAGTAAAGGGGGAAGACCTGAGATCCTATTGACTTTCTATTCATTCATTCGTCTTTGTATATAGCCTTCCTTTTCACTTCCCTATACGCAGCACGAGTTATGTCTTCTTCATCGCTCTTGACTCTGAGGACATCGTTCGAGCTAAGTATAGGGGGGTGTATATATTTCATATATACTTTAGCCATAACTCGTACTTTGTGTGAGTATGTAAATACGTAAAATGGCTAAAAACCTTAAAAATCACAAAAATTAAAATTTTTTCATGTACATAAACATTCTTTTAGTTGCACATAAATAGCTAGTGTACAAATTATTCTTGTAAAAATGATTTCAAAAACCTTTTGTGTAAAGCTTGTGTAAATATTTTCTTATCAAAATTATGTATATAGTACAAAATTTTTCCAAAATGTTTTGAAAATCAAAAGTTTGCAAAAATCTTGTGTAAATGTGTGTAAATACTTTTGCAAAACTTGCACTTCATGCATCATCCATTCATGATTTCAAAACATTTTTCAAAAATTTTGCATGTTCGTAAAATTTGTGTAAATAGCATCTTTTGTACATATGTATATAGTTTTTCTGGATGATAGTTGACATTTAAACTAGTCTGGAATCAAATTGAGAAATGGAGCTTGATTAAGATCTTAATCCACCTAATTTATAAGAGGAACCTTATAGGGCTTAGGTTTAAGGCTTTTCATGACCATGGTGACTTAATTCTTTGAGTCCACTAGGCTATGATCACATGTCATCTCAATGAGCCTAAGTAGAGCACTTAACAACAACACATGACTCATATAGACAATGGCTTTACTTGGACACCAGCACTATGCACCGAGCTCTCTACGGATGAGGTCGTGAGGAGGCAGTCTTCCTTGACTTGGGGTAGCATATGAGGGTAGTACTTCTAGGAGGAACCTCTCTTCTTCTTTTAGTGAAGGAAGTACGTCTCAACTTGGTCTGGTTGCTATGAGGTCTAACGACAGGAGTTGTGGGTTGCAATAAAGCTTCAAAATAGGGATAGTCTACTGGCTCAAGAGGAAAAACTCCTTGTATATATGTTGCACATGTATATGTTGTATAGATGCACTTGAAAAAAAAATGCAAAAAGAAAATAACTCCAAAAAAGTGGTGTGTCTGATAGAAAATGATAATCCCACCAGAGTATGTATATAGAGTGCAATAAGCAAAGCTTGAGTTTCATGTTCCACCTTATGTAGCTTGCAGTAGGGAGACTTGGCTACACTGGTCAAGCTCCCAAGGATACATGGCTACACTGGCCATGGTCCATTCTCTTCTTCCTCCTCTTCTTGAGCCGGTTGAACTTGAACTTAGAAGGGAATACCCCGCTCCTCGAGGAAAGAGTGGCCAGATTGAGGTCATAGAGTTACCTTGTTGGGGAGGGTTGTCAAGTTGCCATTTCTGAGGTGGAGAGCTTATACCTCACATTCACAGGACAAGGAAAGATTCATGGTCTTCAGGGTTTGTGATTGATGACTTGTTCTGACCTGGAGCATTGAGGAGTCTCGGTTGTAGATTAGTGGAACTTAGAGGCTGTTGAGTTTTAAGCTTAAGTCCAAATAAGGTTCCGACACATTAATAATCCAAAGATCTGATCGAGCTCCATACCTTAATTTAATGAAGGCAAGTTTAATAATCAACCTTGATCCATGTACATTCTCTTTTTCTTTTTCTTTATTTCTTTTTCACTTCTTTTTCAAATAAGTGTTTGCTAAGGGACTAGCAAAGCTAAGTACAGGGGGGTGATGAATACTCATTCATCACTCTTTATTCTTATATTTTAGCTACAAAAACCTTTGCAAATGCATGTGTATATTTGTAAATATAAATAATTACCAAAAGCATGCATAGTGTAAAAAGTAATAATTAGCATGTTTTTGTGCAAAAATAAAAGAATAAAGATCAAAAAGAAAAAGAAGGAAATATTTAGAAAAAATATTGAGCAACCTAACCCAAGGGAGGGCTCAGCATGGGCCTCACCGCATAAAAGCCAAAGTAGAGGGAAATAGGGGCTCATGTGTGTAAATATATTTGTAAATATAATAAAAGTATTTTCCTCAAAAATAAAATAAAATGGCTTGTAAATACTTGTATATATTTATAAATATAAAATCAAGATAAAAATAGAAAAATCAAAAAGAAAACAAAAATAGATCACTTGTGCATAATCACATTGTACATAGCTCCTTTATTTATATTTATTTCATTTTGTAAATAAATAAAAGTAATCTCCAAAAATTTTGTAAATATTTTATCTTTTATATTGTAAATAAATAAAGTGAAAACAATTAAAACAAAAACAAAATAAAAAGAACAAAATTAAAAACCCAAAAATACATTGTAAATATATATGCACATATGTATTTATTTCACCTATGTATATAAATAATAAAAATAAAATAAAAATATCTTTTTATTCCTTATTTTATTATATAAATAAATAAAATATAAAATGGGAATAAAAATGTATAAAAATAACAAATCAAAAATCAAAAATCAAAACCATATATTGTACATATACCTATATATAGCTATATAATATAAATACCTTATTTTATTTTTGAAAAATTAATTAAAATCACAAAAAATAGAAAATATTAAAACAAAAATATTTCATGTTTTGACTTTTTAATAAATCAGCCATTTACTATTTTTAAATGATTTTACAAATCTTTTCCAAATGGCCTCTTCTCATTGGTCCACGGGGGTTGTTGATCGCCCGGTCAACTCCCCCCTGTGGACCACCTCCCGCGGATCTGGTTTGAGAACCCAACTTCCCCCATTTATTCCCGCCAGACCCGATCACCATTTAGCCTAACCCAGGGTGATAATCACTCCCTAGGTATCCGGGAGTCTCGTCCGACATAGATCCTAGGGATCCGTGCTCCATGGAGCCGGACCCGAGCCATCTTTCCCGGAGCTGCACTCATACATAAGCCGAGCTCCGCCACCCTAATCATCATCTTTGGCTTACATGTTCACCACCCAGGGACCTCCACCGGCTTGGCGAGAGTGACAGCTTGCTCCAGCAGGTGTCGCAGCGAGGAGGGAGCAAGGGACCACTGATCCGGCGAGCCACCACCGCCGTGCTCCGCCCAGAGCAAGAGCCAGAGCCTCGGACGTCGACGCTCCTCGAGGCAAGGACCCATAGCTTCCCAAGATCGTCCCCAGTCGACCCATCCACCCAAGTAGAGTAGATCTTTCTTCCTTGTCGTTAATTTCCGATTGGCCCCAAATCGCCCCATCGCCGACCACCTTCGATTCCGGTCACGTTCGCCTCCCACTCGACCATCGGGCTGCACCATAGCCTCCGCCTTCCTCCCGTGTACGTTCTCCGCACTTCCATTCAACCCAGCTCGCACAGGAGATGGGGTTCGAGCTCCTCCGTCCACCCCCTCGCCGGAGCTCGCCCGCACCGACTCCCCGACCACTTTCACCACGCCTAACAGGGTCGAGGAAGTTTGCCCTCGACCCGTGAGCTTGCTGGTGCACTTTGCAGGTTCATCCAAGCCCATATGAGGGCTTGGACCATTTGGTCTAGCAGCTCCGCCTCCGCCGACCTCGCCGGAGCTCCCCAGGGCTCGGTTGGGTCATCGGAGGTTTCCAGCCGACGCGGAGGGCCCGCAGCTTCCTGTTCCGATCATCAGAGGGCTCCCAGGAGGAGACCAGCGCCGTCACGACCCCGACGAAGTTCGCCGGAGGCCAGTTCATCCACCATCCTTCTCCGCCGTCCGATCGACCCCGAGCTCCAGATTTGATCACGTCCGTCCGTTCGAGGAGCAGCATCGACCGCCAGATCCTTTGAGGGTCGATCTCCACCGTCGATCCAGCGAGATGCAGCCACCGCCTCCATCCACCGTTTGATCTTCCACGTGGCAGCGCCTGGACCGTCCGATCAGCGTCGAAGACCCACCCTTGGGCGCCACCCCTTCCCAGTCGTCCGATCAGTGACGTGGCGTCCATCCGTCGGCTCGACTTAATAAAGGGTAATTTACCCTTAGGCCCTTCTCTTTAGTTTATTTCGAGTTTAGTCCTATAAATACATAGTGTAGTTGTTTTATTTTTGGTACATTTGCACTGTGGTCCCTGAGTTTTATTTTATTCGCACATATGCCCCTGTTTGTAGTGTAGCACGTGCATCGACACGTGCCTTTTGGGATATTTTGCATATTTAGCCCTGTTGTTCTGCCATGTTATGGAATGAATGAACACTTTTGGATAATTGCAGATATGCCCCTGTGAGTTGTTTTTATACGCATGTGCGCGATATTTGTGGGTAAATTACAAACAAGTCCTCGGACTTTTGGTACCTGTTACCAAATAGCCCCAGAACTTTGTTTTCTTTGCATATATGTCCCTGAGTGCCCCAGGCACGCGCTGCGTGCGTGATTTCTTGGGTATTTTGCATCGGACCCCCCAGGGCTTTGGGTATTTTCACTCAGGTCCCTGTGCACAGTACCTAAGTTTTATTTTTGAATAAAATATCAAATCTACTCCAAATTCCACGAAAATTGGACACATGGCTCCTGCCATGTTGTAAAATTTTCTAGAATTTTTGGGGACATTTTTTATTTTATTTGCTATTTTTAAAAATTCAAAAACAACTATTTTTGTTAGTGTTTGATTTGGAAAATCATAAAAAATATTAAAACCTATCCAAAAAATATAAAAAAATTAGCTACTGTTTGTTTGTTGTGTTTGATTTTCTGGCCAATTTTGGCTATTTTTCATTATATAAAACTCATAAAAATTGAAAAACACCTAAAAACGCCTAAAATTTCTAATAAATAATTTAAAAACCCAAAAATAATAATTAAGGTGCCAAAATTTTCCTTGTTTCTTTCTCTTTACAGGAAAATTACCTCCAAGCTTTTTGGGGACTTCTAGATATTTTATCTAAGTCCCTCAAGCTCGGCTGGACAGTACCTTTACTTTCTTACCTTGTTTCATTTTTAGAAAATTAAATAAAATCAGAAAAACCTCAAAAATTCACTAAAATCAGTAAAAAGTATAAAATACACAAAAACATTTTTATTTGAATTTTTGGTTGATATTTGAGTGTTTAAATAAATTGTTGAATTGTCTTGCTTTCTTGTCTTCCTTATTTTCTTAATACATTAAAAATCCAAAAAAAATATAAAAAAGACTAAAAATCCACCAAAAACACTTTTTATTTTATTTTAATTTCTTTTTGACTACTTCGTAGGCCGCGAGGCCATTACGTGCTCCTTGTGTTCGACCCTGGTCGCTATACCAGGTTAAAATAATAGCAAGACCGCTATTTGATTTTGAGTTGATTTTATCTTATTTAGTGGTCTCTTTTTCTCGATTGGCCACCCGAGTGATTGAGGTCGCAACGACCGCTTGAGATACACCTGATTTACCTCGCTCGCTCGGTTTTTATGGTCATCAGTAGCCCTGCCAGACCTGCAGGCTAGGAGACTCCATGCCAAACGTCGAAGCTTCCTGGACACGCCACATGCCATCCGAGCCGAAGCCGCCTCCCGAATCTAGCCCCCTTGCATGCCCCGTACGTGAGGGGCTGGGTAAATTGCATGAAAGACCCTGGCAATTTCTGATATTGCATTTAGGTCTTCCAAGCATGTGCCTCACGTGCGCGCTTGGGGTAATTTACATGGAGACACAGTCGGGTTGGGATAATTACAAAGATGCCCTTGTGCGCAAAAGGATAAATTGCATTGGGCCCCCTCCGAGTTTTTCTATTTGCAAATAGATCCCTCCATGGACCTATTTATGAATATTTATCATTTTATTTTCATGCATTTTACTACATTTATGCCCATGCATTATTTTTAGCATATCTTGAGCATATTAAGTCCAAATTGAGTGATTTCAGATTCATTTTGATGCTTGTTTCATTGTCTTTCTAATGACATTATTAATTTCTTGATTTGACACTTAATTATTGGAACTAATTTTTGATGATCTATACTATCTCTAGCTCTTTGATTTAAATATCATTAATCATCTTTAGTGCTCAATTTGACTCTGAAATTGATCTTCATTTTCTTGCTCATTAATTTGATATCTGTAGGGCATATTTGCACATTATTGTCTGCATTCCTATATGTTTACACATCATTGCATATAGTGTCCATCACATCATATCTTTGAAAATAAAAATTACATGCATAATTCCTTGCATTATTTTATTTACATTGCATATCACATTTGCATGAAGACCTAAGCCTTTGAAAATAATCACTCATTAATTAATCGATGATTTTCGATAAATAGATTTAGAGGCTCGTGTCCCTATGTTCGACCTCGGTATACTTGCCAAGTAAAATAACTTCCACATATTCAAAGGTGTGGATTTTGTATGATTCAAATTTGCCTCCTATGCTACGACAATTCCTTATTATTAAAGAGGTAAATTTGCGACTCATCAACCATGGAGTCACTTCTTGTGCTCATGTGAGAAGGAGAGTGGTTTCTTGGCGAAATGGAAAGATGGCATACAACATTGGGTTTTGACTAAGTAGTTATAGGTGAGGACCGATTGAGGAAGTTGAAAAAAAAGGTGATCTTGAGGTCGTCTGTTCAATAACATGTCAGTTGAGTTCAATAGAAGAAGCGTGATCAAGATGGAGAGCTTAGGAGAAGCATAGGACATGAGTATGTTGCTAACCAATGGAAGGGAACATTGACCAAATAGAGCTAGGAAATGACCATGTGTTCTCATCCCCACAAAAATCACGGTGTCAAATACCATAATAAATATGTTTCAAATATCTATGAACTCAAAATAGAAAATAATGAAAGTATGTTAAATTTGATGAGCTTTGCATGTTTGTTATAGGAAACTTTCTCAAAAAAGGTCTTATGTGAAAAGTATAAATATAAATATTATAAATATATATATATGTATATTACATGTATTTTAGTTACTTTGCTTATTTTATTTTTTTTCTCATACAAGCGGTCATATTACATTTTATAATATTAATAAAATATATTTGAATTTTTTTAATTTTGTTGGTTTATTAAAAGTATATATAAATTATACACTAATGTAAATATGTATTCTTGATCTATATATGTTTTATTATGACATATTTTATTTTTATATTTTCTGTCGGTTTCCTTTTACTTTATATTTCATCATGGAAATACAAGATCATAAAAAATAAATAGAATCAAAGAAAAAAATAAAATGTGGTTTGTGCAATTGTTGGAATTTGAAAAGACGGTTGGTATATTTACGACGAATAGAGAAAACTATATTCCACATATTACGTTTTCTCAACTTTAAATTATCTTTAAATAATTTAAAGGATTTTAAGATATGAAGTAGAAGTGAATATAGTTCAATTTGAGTTTGTTGCTCAAACTATGATGCTTGGGATCCAAGCATATTTCAAACCATATTTTATTTTTATTTTTACATAGTATATTTTTTTAATTTATTTTGTATTTTTATATTCTTTTTATTTAAAATATTATGAAAATAATTAAGTTGAAAAAGGTCGATATAAGAACTATGGAAAAGTTTGACGATTATGCTTGATACAGTACAATTGCACATGTCCAAAACTCAAACTTCAACCCTTTAACTAAGAATTTGTATATTATTTTTGTATATTAATATCTATAACACTACTAATAGTGGGTTTCCCCACATCCTCTCCCTTTTAGTGACACATGGCCCTTCCCTATCTTCCCCCACCCATTCTCCACTCCCATACACTGTCCCCCCCCCCTCTTTTCCATCCATTCTCTCCTCTCTCTCTCTCCATCCAAACTCATCCTCTTCCCTCTTCCATCTTTTCACTTTGTCTCTCTCCCCACTTCTCTCTCTCCCCCCACTCGTGCCCTTTTCTTTCTCTCTCTCTCTCTCTCTCTCTCTCTCTTCGTATTCTCTCTCTACCCACTCACTCTCTCTATATATTCTCTCACTCCCTCCCTTTCTCTCTCTCAATCAATTCACCTTTTATATCTAAAAAATTCACTTTCAAAATTTAAAAATATATTAGTATTAACTAAATAAAGGACAAAGTATATACCATTCATATAATTTATACAAATTTGAAATATATATTAAAAAGTCCTTTTGAAAGTACTATTTTACTTTTAAGTCTACTATTTCACAAAAAAATAAATTCATTTTTTAAAACTATTATTGATATCATTCATATGTAATAATTTTTAAGTAGTATATTCTTTATATCAAATGAATTCTTCAGATTAAACTAATTTGAATATTCTATTGCATGAATATTATTCTTTATAACATATTATCAACTCGTGATTAATATACTATAATGAGTTATGAATCATTTATAATATATAATTAACTTATATTTATAACATTCGATATTTAAGTATTAAATATTAAAAAGTTTAATAAATAGTTTAAGTTTATGGATTGTTTCGTAAAAACATGAGCTCAAATAGATTTGTTCCAATCAATTATTCTAAGTCTTTCATTATTTCTTCTTTTATGTTATATAACTTATTTATTTCCTAAAAATTTATCTGGTGTTTTAAGGTTCTATTTACTTTAAGTTCTCATTTTGTTTAACTTATCATTTTATTTTATTATTTTTAGAAATAACAAACCAAAATATTTTTCAAAATAAAAAATACTAAAAATATTAAAAATATATTAAGGCATAAAAATAATTTTCTTTCATAATTTTTGAGCATTTGATAGATGTAATAAAAATTTTAGATGTTATACTCATATACTTTTGAATATATTTTTTTCCAAAATAGAACCTATAACATAAAAAATAAAATAAAAACTAAATAAAAATATTAGATGTAAAATGGATAAAATATATAAAATATAGATAATTTATACGTACGGTTAAACTATAACATAAAAAATAAAACACATAAAATGAAATAAAAATTCATAAAAAAACTTTTTAAAAGAATTAAAAAAAACATAAATTTTAAATAAATAAAATTAAACAATGGGATGTAGAATCTGTTATCTGACTATATATGTGTGTGTAACACATGATCGTAATATATATTATAAATCTAACTGTAAGATGTCAAATGAAAATGAAAATTTTATTAATATATATGATATATGTAAGATAAATTATAAAAAATACAATAAAGATTGTTTTTTTTTAAAAATCATAGGATATTATAAATCTAATAAATATCAACTACAATGTGACTAACACTAAAAAAACAGATAAACTTTTTTATACCAAACCCCCTCCTCCTCTCCTTCTCAATTTGAACTTTTATTCTTTTATTTGCCCTTATTTTGATTAGATGTCTACTATTTGTTGTATATAACATTATCTTTAAGTGAAGAAAAGAAATGATGCTATTTAGAAAGCATACCTTCCATGTCATTAGAATTTCTTCGCAATATGTTCATACTTCACATATTATGATTCCAATATGTTCTTATATGTTATCTTGAACAAATACTCACGCCGCGAAGCGCGGGTATGCACCCTAGTATATTATAAGATTAAGCTTGAAGATGAGTTTGAATCCCTTAGAGTTTTCTATAAATATATTTGATCCTAAAATTGGGTTCATGTAAATATTATGGTTTCAGGTATCGGTCATTTTAGAACTATTTTTAGTGGATTTATATTTTTATAAATATTTTTATTAAGACAATTAAAAATAACTATTCAATAAGATTTTACACTTATATTTATTTCTTATTTCTCTATTATTCAATCTATATCTATAGACACACGCATTAAGGGATTTTTAAGGTTGAAAAAAGATAGTGGGGTATTTTATAATTGCAAAAAAAATGTCAAAAAGAAGGAGATTTAGAGAGAATTCTTTTGTCAAATATAGGTTGATTTGGAAAATACATACACAGAATGTGTATGAGTACCTCTAACAAGTGCTACTTTCTACTCTTCTAGTTGGGTACAAGTGTTAGATATATGCAGTATCTTTTGTGAGTACAATATCTTTGTTGGACAAACTGCGGTGCTATTGAGAGTTATTTGGAAATCGGATCAGTATTGTTAGATATATTGCTGTGGTGATTGAGAAAAGCGATTCAAGATGGAAACACTCCGTGTGATTCTTTGGTGATGGAATTGCTACTCGGTGCTTTCTAGAGATAGTGCTCAGCAGAGCACTGCAGCAGGACAAACAATGTCCCTAACAGTGCAATTAATAGATGCTAATGTGGTACCATGGAAATGCTCCAAAACTGTGAGCTTATATTGATTTGAGGTAATAATTTTACTCTCTATTATTGCGTACGGAAAAAAGCATAAAAAAAACCAACAAAAACGAACTCCCCAGATGGCGAATGGAAAACTTGGAGCGTTCTGCTGCCCATGGATTCCATGTGCAGCTGCTCTATAGCCTTCTAGACCCCCCCTCTCTCTCTCTCTCTCTGCATCGTTCACTCACATGAACATAGAGAATCATGTGATCTTGTCTTTCAATGCTACGACGTGACGCTTCCAAGTGATTCACTCCGCACTGCTGACTGTCCCCATCTATCAATCCATCTATCTACCAAATAAACATGTTAATTTCGCATACCCGACGTGCTCTTCCAGGGATCGTACGATTCCTGTTCTGGCTGTCGAGGATCGTAATCATCTCTGATTGGTTTTAATATAATCTCAGTGTGTTAAATGCTGGGTCACACCTGTGTGTTTCTGACTTTTGGCGTTTTAAATTTAATGGCTGAAGTGATGTGGGCAATGTTTTTTTCATGTCTTCTGATATTAAGATACTGCAATTGCATCGTCAGATACAGGAGTTACATGCGGCGGAGTCAGGAATTTCTAATAGGTGGGGTTGATGTTCGATCAATCAAATACATATATACATAATTAAAAAACTATTGCTATTGAGTTACATTATCTAGTAAAAGGTTGATAGAGTCGAAGAGAAGCATATATAATGATTAGTTGAAAATACTAATAAAATTATCAATACGAGCATATATATGCTTCAAGTCAATACGAACAATATTACTATTATATGACTTGTCTTATTATTAGTGTCAATATACACATTTTTTATTGAAATTATTGCATATCATATAAAATATCATTTCATATATAATCTCATATATCCTAGTGCAACTGCAATTAATATCTTAAATTGTAATAAAGGTACGTATAGATAAAACACAATAGGAATTTATAAAATTCGATATTAGATTTATTATGATGATTTAACATAAATCAAATTAAATACCATCATTAATCATAATACCACAACATTCAAAAGTCAAATTTTGCATCGAATAAATTTAAGAAATTTTAGCATATTTTTTTTAAAATTACCATCTAGTGTTGTGTGGATGAAGGAACCCCACAATTAGGACAACTCGATTCAAAAGTTTGTTGGGGGATTTCTCGTAACAGTGAAATTAGTTGGTTTATGTGCAAGTTTGCAAGAAAATAATGATTATCAACTTTTTAATAATAGCATTATGTGAACAACAGTGGCATGTTGCAATGTTAAAGGAGAATGAAACATGAAAAAGGACTAGCATCCGATAATGGGAGAATTGGAGGGGCCATTGCTTAATCTACGTCCCATATTTTTTGAATTTGAAAGAGAATTTACAAAGAAGGAGCATTTGGGACCACAATTTATGCAATTACTAATTTGTGGGGGGGGGGGGGGCACAACCCCTACTTGCCCCCCTTTCCCTCCGCCCATGCACACACCTTTGCATGTACATTCTTACATATACCTATATGGAAAAAGAATGTGGCTCCCTCCGTCCTATTTTTTTAAATATTTTTTATTTTTTTTTCAAAAATAAGGTCATGCATTTCAATCACTATATTCTTCTAATATGTTATTCTAATTTCGTCAGAAATAAAGACTTATATCCATTCCATCTAGAACATGTAATTTTAACGATCTTAAAATTGATGTGATCGACATGTTTTAGATGAAAAGCATACGAGTATCTGTTTTTGACGAATTAGAATGACATATTAGAGAGATATAGCGATGAAAACACATAACTTTATTTTTGAAAATAAAATAAAAAAAAACACCAGCCTCATAGAACTCTATATATAAACATGCACATATATTGGACGAAACACCCACATATATTGGATGAAACAAGACCATTGTACTGGGCTAAAATGTGGAACGAGCCTGTCCATAGACCAGACTGAGGGTCTAAAACTTACGTCTAAAGTCAAAGCTCAGGGACCACCTTTATTTTTTCCCTTGATAGTTTTGAATGTTATATAAAAAAATATAAATGACTTCATTACCTCAAGTATACTTCCATATAAGTAATATAAGTATTTTGTATATTAATTTAGATGCAAACATTTAAATACAATGTAAACTGTATCAAATATAAAAAAATTGAAGTATATCGTATAAATACACATTTTATTTATTTAACTTTTATGTGTGTGTATATATATGGGAGAAATGGGGCTGTCCCCACCCCATTTTTCGCAAAATATTTTTATTTTTTGGGAAAAATATCACCATGTATATTCATCCCTTATATCCCTCCTATATGTTATTCGAATTTCGTCAGAAACAGAGACTCCTACGGCTTCGATCCAGACGTCATTTTTTTAAGGTCGCATGATTTTTTTAAATCGACCCTGTCTGGATGGAGGCCGTAGGAGTCTTTGTTTCTGACGAAATTCGAATGACATATACGAGGGATATAGAGATGAATATACATGATGATATTTTTAAAAAAATAAAAAATTTGAAAAAAATGAGGCGGGGCAGTCCCATTGACCCCCCTATATATAGGAGAAACTTCAAATGAGGTGTCTTACCACTTTTGTGGCGAGCCATTAATAAGGGCTTTTAGATATTAATCACACGGTTGAGATTAAATCACGTTTAATGCTAATATTTAATTAATGAAAACCCCATTTTCGTCATTATCACATTCTAAAAATAGAATGTGACAACCCTATATCCTATTTTTATGGAGAGCATTTATTGTGTTTCCATTCTCTCTCTCTCTCTCTGTTCATTGAGGACGACGCCCTCGCTCTCCCCATCTCTCGCGATTCGTTGCCGACATATTCTCGTGTAGGCATTAGAGGCGGTCGTGCGTCGAGGCGATGCATGTGCGAGGAGGTTATGATGTCGTGTGATGACGACGGTAACGACGATGCGTGGTGATGACGGTCACAGTCCGTGGCAGGGCATGAGGGCCTGTTAATGGAGGATGTTGTGCATGAAGGCTTCAATGTGAGGAGTGGGAGGGTGTGGCAACGATCGATGTGTGGAGAGGGAGGAGGTGCTCGGAGACAACGGTGGCGAGGTATGGAGGGGTGGTGATGTGTAGCGATGAAGGTGGTGCGTGAAGACGGTGGTGTCATGCTAGATACTGCAAGTAGGCGAAATCAAATGAAGGGCGACAGACACGTATTTACATTGTGAGTTAATTATTTTACATATCTGACATTCTTATTTACACTTTGATTCACTTTTTTTACAAATCTCATTTTTTATTTTTCAGAGATCTGCGTGAGTCTTATAAAGGAGGGAGATACAGTTACAAAGATTCACGAATTTTTTACAAAACAAACATACACAATTACAAAAAAGTTGAAATTTATAAAGAGGAAAAATACTCTTATAAAAACTCGCTGGAATTACAAAATGAATATACCCATTTACAAAACAGATATAAATATTTACAAAATGAAAATACAGTAATAAAATGAAATCATTAATGAAATTACAAAAAGTAAAATATATTTTACAAAAACTCAATGTACTTTACAAAGCTATTGTTGAATTCAGATCGTTTGGAACTAAATTGGACATTAGTCAATAAAGGCATTTGCGAAAATACCAAATCGAGAAAAGCTTAGAATGGCAATTTGAAACTAATAAATGAAACTCGAATTTAATGAAATTGATATGACGAAAACACCCTTTTGGATGAGCTTTTTGATGCAACCGTCAGATTGAGATCTGACGAATCTACTCGATGACTCATCACAATGTTGGTAAAACCCCACCTCATTTGAAAGGGTCCCTATATATAGAGGAAAGGGAAGCTGCTCGATGGAGCAGCTAAGCTGGCTGCTCCACGGGGCATTTTCCCCTCCTTATTTATTTATTTTTTTGAATTTTTTTCATGCATATTCATCAATATATCCCTCCTACATGTCATTCAAATTTCATGAGAAACAGAGACTCCTATGCCCTCCTTCTAGAACATGTAATTTTTAACTGTCTGAAATTTGCTGTAAAGTACCTGTTCTAAATGAAGGGCATAGGAGTCTCCATTTCTCACGAAATTTGAATGACATGTAGGAGGGATATATAGATGAATATACATGAAAAAAATTCAAAAAAATAAAAAGGAGGGGGAACTGCCCCATGGAGCAGCCAGCTTAGCTGCTCCATGGAGCAGCTTCCCCTTCCTCATATATATATATATATATATATATATATATATATATATATATATATATATATATATATAGGGAAAACTTGAATTAGGGTGGCACCTCACCACAATCATAGTATGACAATCCATAAAAACCGTTAGATCTTGATCTACAGCTATAAATAAAACCACCATATTAAACCCAAAACCACCATCCAACTCGTTGTTTTTAGAAATGAAATTAAATATTCTATTTACTCGTGTCATTATCTCGTTGCTCATTAATTACTCGAATTTATTTTTTACTAAATATAGCATCCATCATAATCGAGGTTCTCAATTACTCGAAATTTTCAAAACATAATTCGATGGGGGCTCGCTCCCCCTCTAGCTCTCCGTCCTCCCTCGACGTAGTGGTGCCGGATGTGCGTGGAGATAATGATGGTGTGTCATGATGGTAGTCCATGGCGACGACGAGGACGAAGCATGGAGCATCATGAGGTGGTTGCGTACGGAAGATAATGCATGTTCTTAGTAGTTTTTTTCTTTTTTATTCATCTATTAATCAAGTTTCAGGTTAGATTGATTTTGTTTTTTATTTGGATTTTGATTTTTCTTTCTGTTTTGATTCCATCTCAATCCATTTTTCAATGTCTCTCCTTTGTTTTTTTTTTTGAATTAATGTTCCTGATTTACTACTGATTATGATTGGGTGTTTTTCGAACATCAGTTATTACGATTTTGTAATTTATAACACATGATCGTAAAATACATCAATCTTTTGTAAAGTGATAACAATTATTTCAAAACGCGAGCCTTTATTCCATCATATTTTCTGTAATATTCAACATTTTTTGTTCTTTTGAGTTCAGTCATATTTTTTGGAATATTCAATCATTTTTAAGTTTGGACTCCCACGTTCTTTTGAGTTCAACACACTTTTAATTTTTTCTTTTGAGTTTTTTTTCTAGATTGAATTACGTAGAATGTGGATGAAAATATCATCTAAAAGAAAGAAATTTTTTATTAAGAATGGTAAATATTTGTTTATATAATGAATATGTCTCAGATTCTCATTATCAATAAACGATTTTTTATCATAAAAGATTGTGCACCTTGTTATATTTTTGCCCTGAAGTTGTTGTATTTTGCAAAAATGAAATTTAGATGAAATCTCATAAATTGTGGATTAGATACTAAATGGATAAAATTTACAGATTCAATTGGATGGATTAAATTTCAAATATGAAGGTATATTTTTCCTTTTGAATTACTACTTTACATAATTGTTTGAATAATTTAAATTTTGATTCATTGATTTACAATTAAGCATGTATTTTTTACATGTTATCTTCTTTTAGAAATAAATGATAAACTACTAATTGCCTTTTTTATTTTGCAGATTAACACGTAATTGTTAACTGGGAGCGTGGATTTTACAAAATCTACATAAATTTACAATGGATGACAAATTTCGATGGACCCATGATATTGGGAAACACGTTGGATGGACATATAAAACAATTTATACATTAACAATAAGCAATCTATTTTACAAAAATCACATGTTATTTATAAAAGAGACCACAAAGTTTACAAAATAATATCACAATTTGCAAATGTTACTCCCACATAATGTTCTCAAACAAGAATTCAAAATTTTCAAAATAAATCAAATGTGTTTTACAAAAGAGACTACAAAATTTACAAAAAAAAGTTGTAATTTACAAATATTGCTTCCACAGAATGTTGGATGAAATTAGATTTAACATGTGTTATGATATGTATTTTCCAATTTGCGAATTAAAAAATACACCTCATATTTAAACCCCCCCCCCCAAATAATATGCAAATGACGTGTAGAATATATAATGTGTTCCCAATTTGCAACATCCGATATATTTGGAAATATAGTTGTAACAAAATCCCATCATTGATGGAATGCTTCCATGTGTACATCAATTAATTAGGCCATTATCACAACTCCCTATATTTTAGGAAACACAACTATACAGAATAAGCCATTTTTTGCCGAATTTGAACTTTTTTCAGTACATCAGTGGTTACGAGTTTTGTAATTTACTGCACATGAATGTAAAATATATCAATCTTTCGTAAATTCGTAATAGTTATTTCAAAATACAAGCATTTATTCTTTCATATTTTCCAGAAATTACAATGTGAACTTCTTGGGTTTTACTAAATATAGAATGTTCGATGACGTGTATTTGACTAAATTAGCACTAATTTAATCTGCACCAATTTAGGAATGTTAGTTGGCATGAAAACCACTTAGTGATTTCAATCTCAACCATATACTCATTATCCAATGGCCTAAGATGGCACCTTCCCATAATCACGAAAAGGTGCCACCTCAATTCAAGTGCACCCTATATATATATATATATATTAGAAAAGGGATCGTACTCCATAGAGTAGGTAACTTACCTACTCCATTTTCTTTTTTTTTCAATTTTTTTTCATTTTTTTGAAAAATGCTTCCATGGATTTTCATAACTATATCCCTCTCATATGTCATTCAAATATCATCAGAAAAAGAGACTCATACGGCCTCCATCTAGACAGTCATTTTTAACGATCACAGATTTGCTGTATTTTTTATGTTCTGGATGGAGGTCGTAGGAGTCTCTGTTTCTGACAAAATTTGAATGACATATTAGAGGGATATAATTATGAAAATCTACGGTGGCATTTTTCAAAAAAATTAAAAAAAATTGAAAAAAAAGAAAGTGGAGTAGGTAAGTTACCTATTCTATGGAGTAGGATCCCTTTCCTCTCTCTCTCTCTCTCTCTCTATATATATATATATATATATATATATATGAGGAACTTCAAATGAGGTGGTGTCTCACCACTTTTGTGGTGAGCCACTAATAAGAGCTTTTAGATCTTAATCATGCGATTGAGATTAAATCGTGATTAATTCTAATATTCTATTAATGAAAAATCCATTTTCGTTATTATCACATTCTAAAAATAGAATGTGACAACCCTAGATCCTATTTTTCTGTGGAGCATTATATTTCCATTCTCTCACTTTCTCTCTCTCTCTCTCTATTGTTTGACGATGGCGCCCCCTCCCCCTCTTCTGTTATTCGTCGATGGCGGTGCACCTCTCTCTCTCTCGAATCGTCCACGACGGCGTCAACATCCTCTCCACAAAAAGCTTCTCGATCGCAGAGGAGAAAGCCATGGAAGAGATGGTCTAGAGGAGAAAGACGCATAGTACCAGGGTGCCATGCAGAGGAGAAAGCCCGTGCATGCGATGGTGGTCGACCATGGAGGTCGCAGCACGTGGTGAATGCGATGGAATATGGTTGTAGCAGTCCACGTAAATGGAGGAGGATGGTGGTTGCATTTAGAGGTGAATGTAGAAAGCAGATCATGGATGGACAAGGTGGAGGACCGCATGTGGGAGGAGATCAGGCATGGATTTATATTGTGTTATAAATATTTTACATATATGACATTCATATTTACATATTGATTTATTTTTTTACAAATCTCAATGTTTGTTTTCTTGTTTTGCAGAGCTCTACATGAATTTTACAAAGGAGCGAGATACAGTTACAATGATTCATGCAAATTTTACAAAACGAACATACATATTTACAAATATACTGAAGTTTACAAAGAGGAAGATTACTATTACAAAAGTTCATTGGAGTTTACCAAATGAATATGCCCATTCACAAAACGGAAATACCTATTTACAAAATGAAAATACATATTTACAAATAGTCTGAAGTTTACAAAGAGGAAAATTACTCTTACAAAAACTCATTGGAGTTTACAAAACAAATATGATCATTAAGAAAACAGAAATAGCCATTTACAAAATGAAAATACAGTCAAAAAGATGAAATTATTAATGAAATTACAAAGAGGAAAATTATTTTACAAAAACTCGCTGGCGTTTAATATGATATCATTGAATTCAAATAGTCTAGAACAAAATTGAAAATTGATCAATAAAGTTATTAGTGAAAAATACCAAATACAGAAAAGCTTCAAATAGCAATTCGAATCTATTAAATGAAACTCGAATTTCATAAAATTAAGATGACAAAAATATCCTTTTGGATAAGTTTTTGATGCAGCTGTCAGATCGAGATCTGACGAATCTGATTGATAGCTCACCACAATATTGGTGAGACCCCACTTCATTTGAGAGGATCCCTATATATATAAATATAAATAAATAAATAAATAAATATAATTTTATGGGTCACATCGGCCATATCTAAATTCTTCTACTCCAAGCTCGACCCATGAGTGAACTATGCAAATGGGTCTCGACCCATCGGCCAGGTCTACTGCCGACCCATTAAATATGGGCCCAAATCAGTTTTCGTCAACCAAACTGTTTGCACAGAAATGGGGAATTCTAAGTAGTAGTGATTGAAGCCCAACATCCGTCCATTCGATATGGGCCCAAATCATGACATATATCCTCTCGAATGGAGCCCAACATAAATATGTCGCCACTAATAAAAGTCTTTCAAAACTTTACCCTATATAAGTACTTCGAGAACCAGGAATATTATTCTCAAGGGAATAATTTGTACCAGATAACAAAGTTCAATAGAAGATGGTAGATTCGAATTTCAAGATTGTTTACGTCGAATGGTCCATTTTTTTGGGGGTGAAGGATGCAAAATCGTCTGTACTATAAAACGTATATATAGCGATGCATGCTCTGGAATCTATTGTCGAATCGTACATTTTCTATGAAATAATTTTTTATTCTTGAAATTAATATTGACTTGTGCATGCATCATATCTACTACTATTTCATTGGCTTGCACCCTTCCAATAAAATCGGCATACAACAACAAATAAACAAATAATTCAATATTAGCTGTCCTATCCTTTGTATGTAAATACATAATGACACATATTATTTACTTTGTGATTTTGTAAATTCTCCACTGCTAGTAATTATTCATTGACTTTTTCTTCTTTCATTGTAAATAGCAACGATTGGTACACATTTTTAATAAAAGAGTCAAATAATTGTAGTCATATGGAACTTGAATAAAGAATAAAACATTGATTGCAAATTACAAGAACAAAAAATAATTTTGTAATGAATATATAATATTCGTTATTATGTATTTGATTGAATATTTAAATTATTCTTGTCATTGGTCAAATTTTTGTAGTATAATATTGATTATCATGTGTTATCTTCCTCTTCAAAAGTTCTACTAATCTTCGCTAAGAAATAGTAGCGATTGAAGCAAAATTTTATAATAAAGCTACAGATGGATAGGCATTGCTGCTATATCATAAACATTCGACAGTGATATAGGAGTATATATTATTCATTGCTAATTTCAAATAAAACAATTTCATGGATTTTATCCACACACATATTTGACAACTGGATATGTATCGAAAATATGTAACTGTAACTTTATTTTGTTCTAGTGAATTTACACCAACCGATTTACAAGATATATCTTAAAGAAAAATTCGGAAACAAATAGAAATGATTTAGATCTGAAATAGTTGCTGAGTATAAATGCAAATGGATTTAAAGTTAATTGGTGAATAATCGTTTCATATATCTTTCTTTCAAGTAGAGGCAGAGCCAAAGAATGTAGGGTAAAGGTGTATGAATTGTAGGTAGGGATGGGCATCGGCCCAATGCCCATTTAGATTTTATGGGTTGTGGAGATTTATATTCCATTCGATCAATGAATCCAGCCTGATCCAATTAATAGGGTATCAGGTTTTGATCGAGTTAGTCCATTTATATATATTTTAGGATGGGAGTATGGAGACGGAAAATGGTTAATGGAAGTTACTTGTATTAGGAATGGAACAGTGAGTGTGAACGGACACTATATGATTATTGTATAGGAAGTATCTATTACAAACTAACTATTCACAAAAAAAATAGAATATGATATATGATACACACATACGAGAACAAAGAGAAGCAATACTCATCATGTAGTGAGTAAAAGCTTAATCATGAGTTTGTTTGTAAGAGAAAGGAGTTGACAATTATGTAATTGATGATCATGTAGCTGCTGGAAACAAATCCAGAAAGAAATCATCAAGATTTGGTATATATGAATCGGTCATATAAAGAGGGTGATCAATCATCTCAAGTTAATCGATCATGTAGACAAGGTGATCGATCATATGGTAGCCATTTGGAGGTTTAATTCAAATTGTGATAGATCATAAAAGACAGTTAGTTGGTCAAGGGTGATCGATCAATTCAAGTGGGCAGATTGATCAGTGATGGTCGACCAGGTCAATTAGGTTAATCGATCAGAGATAGTTGCTCGATCAGGTCAATCATGTAGTGAGTAAAAGCTTAATCATGAGTTTGTTTGTAAGAGAAAGGAGTTGACAATTATGTAATTGATGATCATGTAGCTGCTGGGAAACAAATCCAGAAGGAAATCATCAAGATTTGGTATATATGAATCGATCATATAAAGAGGGTGATCAATCATCTCAAGTTAATCGATCATGTGACATGGTGATCGATCATATGATAGCCATTTGGAGGTTTAATTCAAATTGTGATAGATCATAAAAGACATTTAGTTGGTCAAGGGTGATCGATCAGTTCAAGTGGGCAGATTGATCAGTGATGGTCGACCAGGTCAATTAGGTTAATCGATCAGAGACAGTTGCACGATCATGTCAATCATGTAGTGAGTAAAAGATTAATCATGAGTTTGTTTGTAAGAGAAAGGAGTTGACAATTATGTAATTGATGATCATATAACTGCTGGAAACAAATCTAGAAAGAAATCATCAAGATTTGGTATATATGAATCGATCATATTAAAGAGGGTGATCCATTATCTCAAGTTAATCGATCATGTAGACAAGGTGATCGATCATATGATATCCATTTGGAGGTTTAATTCAAATTGTGATAGATAATAAAAGACAGCTAGATGGGTCAAGGGTGATCGATCAGTTCAAGGTGGGCAGATTGATCAGTGAAGGTCGACCAGGTCAATTAGGTTAATCGATCAGAGACAGTTGCTCGATCAGGTCAATCATGTAGTGAGTAAAAGCTTAATCATGAGTTTGTTTGTAAGAGAAAGGAGTTGACAACTATGTAATTGATGATCATGTAGCTGCTGGAAACAAATCCAGAAAGAAATCATCAAGATTTGGTATATATGAATCGATCATATAAAGAGGGTGATCAATTATCTCAAGTTAATCGATCATGTAGACAAGGTGATCGATCACATGATAGCCATTTGGAGGTTTAATTCAAATTGTGATAGATCATAAAAGACAGTTAGTTGGTCAAGGGTGATCGATCAGTTCAAGTGGGCAGATTGATCAGTGATGGTCGACCAGGTCAATTAGGTTAATCGATCAGAGACAGTTGCTCGATCAGGTCAACCATGTAGTGAGTAAAAGCTTAATCATGAGTTTGTTTGTGAGAGAAAGGAGTTGACAATTATGTAATTGATGATCATGTAGCTGTTGGAAACAAATCCAGAAAGAAATCATCAAGATTTGGTATATATGAATCGATCATATAAAGAGGGTGATCAATCATCTCAAGTTAATCGATCATGTAGACAGAGTGATCGATCATATGATAGCCATTTGGAGGTTTAATTCAAATTGTGATAGATCATAAAAGACAGTTAGTTGGTCAAGGGTGATTGATCAGTTCAAGTGGGCAGATTGATCAGTGATGGTCGACCACGTCAATTAGGTTAATCGATCAGAGACAGTTGCTCGATCAGGTCAATTATGTAGTCAGTAAAAGCTTAATCATGAGTTTGTTTGTAAGAGAAAGGAGTTGACAATTATGTAATTGATGATCATGTAGCTGCTGGAAACAAATCCAGAAAGAAATCATCAAGATTTGGTATATATGAATCGATCATATAAAGAGGGTGATCAATTGATGAATCCACATTTCATCATCTTTATTCTATCATTTTGGCACCAAAAACCCTAGCAAATGCCTGTAAATAACCTTAAATAGAGCATCTTAGCATTCATGCATGTGCATCTAAATAGTGTATAAATTACTGTAATTAAAGCCCAAATTATAGAATAAATAAAAGAAAAGAAAAAGAATAAAATATTGTAAATATTTTATGACCCAAAACCTCTAGACCTAGGCATCTTGATGAATAGGTCGACCAGGAATAAAGTAGGGGGAGATAAGGGTCAAATACCTATATTATGATATTCATTCTTTATTCATTTTGGGACCTATTTTTGATTCCACTTTTTATACATCGAATAAAGAAACTTTGTACATGAAAGTTGTAGATAATTTAATAAACAAAAATACAAAATTTATTTCACTAAAAAATGATGTGCAGATAAAAAGTTATGGTCTGAATAAAAATCCAGAATCCCAACTTCCCAGACCCGTATCTCACAACTGAAAACTCCAAATGCATCAAACTCACCTTTAATTGTATATAGAAGAAAATAAGCTATTTAATGGTGGTGGTTTCGCATTTGACAGAGCTACGCTTTGAAAGTTGACTTTTGGGCCCTCATTGTATACATGTACAGATTAAAATATTCAATTTATTATTTATTCATTATTTCTATATTTTTATATTTTTATAATCTTGTAAATATTACTTATAATAATTATGCACATTAAAATTGGAATAAAAACCTAAAGAAAACTCAAAATAAAAACAAACATATATAGATCATATAGGTATTATACCTATATGTATACCTATACAATACACTCTTGTATTTTATTAAATATACAAAACATATCAGAAAAATAAAATAAAAAATATATTTGTGAATACAAAAGTATCTTATAATTTTATAAATTAAGAAATAAAAATAAATAACATTAAAATACACAGAATAAAAATAAAGGCTAAGATATATAGGTATTATACCTATAAAGGGTTGAAAAGTGATCTTGTAAAAATAGGCCTCATAAAAATAACTAAAAATCGGAATAAAATACTAGATAAAATTATAAAAAAAATTTTATAACCTCATTAAAATAATATTATTTACTATTTTAAAATGATTTTTTAAGAATTTTTTAGGACCTTTTTCCTGGTTGGTCCACGTGGACCAACCAGGGGGCTAGAAGAGTTGACTCGGGTCAACTCTCTGACCCTAGGTCCTGTAGACTGTCAGGATGACTTTTGACCCCATTTCGAGTTTTTTTTTGGGGATGTTCCTTTCGCCAAACCATGATGCTTCCTTCATGGAAGTTTTTCCTCGATCAGAGCTCTTACACGCCCAAGGCTCTCCTTGGGCTGTGGAGCTCTGAATCGAGCTGTGCGTCTTGTTCTTTGGACCCCCTCGTCAACTCCTTAAAACCCAAATCCAATTCCCTTTTCAAATTTGAACCGCAAATCCATCCAAGTTTTCCCCCCTTGACCTCGTTAGAAGGTGACAGCTCCGTGGAGCCCTCGTCAAGGCGGTTGATCAGCAACGCTTGGGCGAGTTCCAATCAACCTCCGGCCACCCCGTTGAGGTACCTTCTTCCTCGCTCTCTCTGAGCTTGAGGGCCGACTAACCACCTTATCTTTAGCTTCACTTCATTCCCGTTAACCCGAGCTTCATCACGACCCTTCCATCTAACTCGCTCGCCTGTCGATTCGCCAAATCGACAGTCGGCCGGAGACATCTCCGGCCACCGTCATTCTTTGCGCCAAACGCTGCCGCACACCCCCATTTCCTTGCGCCACGTGATCGAGGCAATTTGCCCCCGATCATATAATTTTTTTGTGCAGGTAACGGAGCTTATCGAGGAACTGGAGCCCTTCTGTGAGTTTGCCGGAGGTGGTTTGGGAGCTCCAGCCCCTCCCCCTTCGCCTGCGAGCTCTGGTGGCTACCTCCACCCTCTGAAGCTTCGGGCGGCCAGAGGACACCTGCAGGAAGACGGAGAGACCATCGACCGGCCTGGAGGAGGCCGGAGGAGCCCGCGCCACCTGATCCAAACTCGCCCTGGGCGAGTTCATCTTCTGTTCTTCCAGCCATCTCGCACGCCGTCGATCTTCCGGTTGTTCTTCCACATCAGCAGCAGCCGTCGGATTAGAGAGCCCAGGACCGTCCATCATTTCCAGATCTTCTAATCTGGACCGCTGCTGCACGAAGGGGCATCGGGAGTCCCTAAGCTGACACGTGTTAAGTGGGTTAACACCCACCGTCGGATCGCCCCCTTGCTTGGGTAATTTTGCAAGATACCCCGTCCATTTTTGTGTATTAATTATTAGGACTTAAACTTCCATGTGCCGTTATTAACTTTTTGTAATTTTTGCTAAAAACCCCCTGAAGTTTTCTTATTTACTTTTCGACCCTTGCCAGTCAAGCGCACGTGCGTGGGCACGTGCGCGTGGACATTTTGCGGACAAGGGCCTAGTAGTTCTTGTTTTTAATATTTAGTCCATCAAATATTTTGTCACGTTGTTGATTGTTAGTGGAATTTGCATTTAGCCCCCCAGGACTTTGCAATATTGCAAAGGGGTCCTCGCCAGGTCACGTGCACAGCGCGCGTGACCTTGGTGTTTTTGCAGGGTTACCCTCACAGTTTGAGCATTTAACTTTTACTCTAGAGAATATTTTACTCAGTTCAAAGTTTTAGTGAAAAGTGCATGTATGCCCCTGGACTTCTGTCTAATTGCAATATAATCCCTGCCAGGCCTTTAATTTGTGCTGACTTGCTCTATTTATTTAAGGCCTCATTTGAATCCCAAAAATTCTCAAAAATTAGGGTTAAGCTCCTGTATGCTTGCACTTTATTGCTATATTTTTAGTTTTTGATTTTATTTTATTTTTCTATTTATTAAAAATTAAAAACATGCTTTTTATTTACTGTCTAGCTTAGAAAATACCAACAAAATATTAAAATACCTCAAAAAATTCCAAAAAAAATTCCCTAGTGTCTATTTTAACCTATTCTAGTGTCAGTCCAAAAATCACTAAAAATCTCAAAAGAAAAACCTTAAAAATTTGAAAATACATAAAAACCTAAAATATATATATATAATCAAAGAAAACTCAGAAAAATACAAACTCAGTTCCTGTTTACTCTATATTTTTCTTATCTTTATTTGAAAAATAGTGTGGAAAAATTTTGTGGGTATTTGCTATTTTTAATTCTCATTTTACTCACAGCCAGTCCATATTTCACTTTTTTCCCTTATTTCAGTATTCAAAAATACCAAAAACAGTTTGAAAAATACCCAAAAATCACAAAAACAGTAAAAAATCCTAAAAATATCAAAAACATTTTATTCCTGAATTTTTGGTTATCTTTGTACATTTTTATAAATACTTTATCTTGTCTTTTATTACTTTGCTTATATATTCCAATATTGAAAAAAATATAAAATATAAAATTATAAAAATCAGAAAATTAAAAATCAAAATACAAAATTAAAAATTAAATAAAAAAATTAAAAATTAAAAACCCACAAAAATCCTTGCTTGCTTGCTTAGTGTAGACATCTCACACTCACACACACACATTTATTTGTGCACCTACCATGTTTGCTCCCTGTGTTCGAACTCTCTGCATACTTGTCCCTATACATCATTTGTGCAGAGTTAAAAATAAATTTTCACTCCACATTTATTTCTAATTGTTGATCTTTAGTGTGGGTTAATTGTTGATTAATTAGGGATTTTTAGCGGTCACCGCAGCGACCTGAGTGTTCCCACCTTGTGTGGAATACTAGACCCTAGAAATTCCTAGTTATCATCAATCATCTCAAGTTAATCGATCATTTAGACAAGGTGATCGATCATATGATAGCCATTTGGAGGTTTAATTCAAATTGTGATAGATCATAAAAGACAGTTAGTTGGTCAAGGGTGATCGATCAGTTCAAGTGGGCAGATTGATCAGTGATGGTCGACCAGGTCAATTAGGTTAATCGATCAGAGATAGTTGCTTGATCAGGTCAATCATGTAGTGAGTAAAAGTTTAATCATGAGTTTGTTTGTAAGAGAAAGGAGTTGACAATTATGTAATTGATGATCATATAGCTGTTGGAAACAAATCCAGAAAGAAATCATCAAGATTTGGTATATATGAATCGATCATAAAAAGAGGATGATCAATCATCTCAAGTTAATCGATCATGTAGACAAGGTGATCGATCATATGATAGCCATTTGGAGGTTTAATTCAAATTATGATAGATCATAAAAGACAGTTAGTTGGTCATGGGTGATCGATCAGTTCAAGAGGGCAGATTGATCAGTGATGGTCGACCAGGTCAATTAGGTTAATCGATCAAAGATAGTTGCTCGATCAGGTCAATCATGTAGTGAGTAAAAGCTTAATCATGAGTCTGTTTGTAAGAGAAAGGAGTTGACAATTATGTAATTGATGATCATGTAGCTGCTCGAAACAAATCCAGAAAGAAATCATCAACATTTGGTATATATGAATCGATCATATAAAGAGGGTGATCAATCATCTCAAGTTAATCGATCATGTAGACAAGGTGATCGATCATATGATAGCCATTTGGTGGTTTAATTCAAATTGTGATAGATCATAAAAGACAGTTAGTTGGTCAAGGGTGATCGATCAGTTCAAGTGGGTAGATTGATCAGTGATGGTCGACCAGGTCAATTAGGTTAATCGATCAGAGACAGTTGCTCGATCAGGTCAATCATGTAGTGAGTAAAAGCTTAATCATGAGTTTGTTTGTAAGAGAAAGGAGTTGACAATTATGTAATTGATGATCATGTAGCTGCTGGAAACAAATCCAGAAAGAAATCATCAAGATTTGGTATATATGAATCGATCATATAAAGAGGGTGATCAATCATCTCAAGTTAATCGATCATGTAGACAAGGTGATCTATCATATGATAGCCATTTGGAGGTTTAATTCAAATTGTGATAGATCATAAAAGACTGTTAGTTGGTCAAGGGTGATCGATCAGTTCAAGTTGGCAGATTGATCAATGATGGTCGACGAGGTCAATAAGGTTAATCCATCAGAGGCAGTTGCTTGATCAGGTCAAGAATGTTGATCAATCAAAATAACTTGGATTTAATATGCCTACATGATATGCATGCATATATATTTGAAACTTTTTACATATACCTATTACAAAAGTCTTCTTTCTTCTTCTTTTCTTTCTCCATAGCTTTCAGCTTGTCTACAGCTTTTGTGCTTCAAACTTGGAGCGAACTTGTCATGAAATTGGCAGAGGTATCTATACTCATAAAGAATTATTATCATTAAAACAATGATGCAATTAGTATGCATTCAAGACACTAAAAATTTGATGTTAGCTTTGTCTAAAAATGCATCACAATTTTTAAGTCCAACCTTATTTAGTGTATTTTGTGGGAGGTGAGTACTAACTTCCGCTAAAAAGGGAGATGTAGCGTTTTCCATATGCTCGTCCATCACGGTAAGAGCATCGATCTCAAATAGAGTTCTTTTGAAGCTTAGCTAAATCTTCATCCACGAGAGCAACACCAACTCTCAATCTATTTCTTGATCCGGAAGAAACGCTGAAGAAGGTGTCACTGAAGCTACCAAATACTCCATCATCGCTTCCACCACAAACACCGGCTGCAATAATGTATATGTAACCATCATCGAACCATTATTGTCAAACCTTACTACCACTTACCATGCATGCCATCTACCTCGAGCTTCCACTCTTGTTTGACCCCCATATAATATCGCTTAAACTACATGAAAAAACGTATTTCCTCTATTACCATAAACCATAATCCTTTTCCAATAAGCCTCTAAGGCATGACAAATGATCAAGACAATGATTTGGGGCAGCAGCAAGGTGCAACGGATCAATCGAAGTTCCATTGATCAGACCCGAAGAGAGGTAGACAAGTCCATTCCTCCATTTCGCTTCGTAACCAATTATGGTTGTGGGTGCAATTATGTTGGGCAGCAGCAATGTGTAACAGGTCTGATCAATGGAAGCTTCTTTACTTGGTCGACGAGATTATTCTCGATAAGTTCATAACTTAATTGAGGTACAACATCCATCGTCACCCAATTCAGGTCCCCTCACTCGAGAGTTTTGCTTCACTCTAAAGAGCTCAACATAACTGCACACACATATGCCATCTTAATCCCTTGGGGCAGCAAGTTCCACCTCGAAGTCATAAATCATTTGCACCCCATCCTCCAAGCGATTCAAGGTGAGATTGTCCAAGTCCATATCAACCTGCAATCGACCTCTGATTAAATCTTTAGGTACCTTGATTCTTCACCACTGTGCTTAATTTTTTGCATCAACGATTTGCTGTGTGATTTGGGTTGGTTTCAGGTACCAAATGCAAGGAGGTAGAGCGTATATAAATTTAATTTTAATTTATTGGAACCGAAAGAGGAGCTCTATCATCCTCCTCGTTTAAGCAAAGTAATCACCCCATGACCTCTAGGAGATCCCTTAGAGCAAGGAAAGCCTAAGGCGAATCAATTGGAGCCCTTGGTGAGCAATTTGGGGTGATGAATATGCATGGAGAATTAGGAAAAGCCGCATCTAGGCTGCCAGAGCTCCACTGATCGCGCCAACAGACACCATTTTTTATAAGTTTATTTTTCCAGCTTGTTAATTTCAAGGAAGTAATTATCAATGCACTCTTAGGAATCCCACTCAAAAAACAAATAAAGATGTGTAAAACGGGAGTGCAATGGATTTTTTATTTTACTTTGGCAAGCTCCAATATCAAACTCAAGGATACAAACTTGTTAAGAGTTACATGTTGAACGAAAATAAAGTTTATAAGTGTGTATGTGCACAAAACGATTTCTATAAATATGTGTTATTTCACGAATTTTCAATTATATATTTTTGTTAGATCTATAATTTTTTGTTTTTTATTTCTATTTTTGTATTTTTGTGTTATATATTTATTTTTTAATGATTTTAGACAATGGTTTTTGATTATTTAGAAAAAGGAATATAATTTAAATTTTTCATGTTTTTAATGTAAACTTATGGTAAAATATAGTGAAAATATTTTTGGCTTTTTTATTTTGGAAATGTATTTTTGAAAGTATTTGTAAGGCTTTTAGATTGTTATGGTATTTTTATAAAAAAATGAATAAATAAAAAAGAATATTTATAAATAAATACTTATAGTGAAAAAATATGGTAACAAATAAAGAAGACCTTAGATAATTTTCAAATTACAAACATCATCCAGAGATAAAAAATAGGCTTTTATTTCTAGCATTTTGAATTTTGTTGATTTTTATAAAAAAAGGAAAGTCTCAATGTTTTTGAATTTTCAAGCTTAGGGACTTCAGAAAATAAACTCAGCCATGGCCAGTCCCAAGCCTGGGTAAATGAGGAGGGTTCATTAGGTAGCCGACAGCCAGCGTAAACAGTTGGAGACAACTTCCTAAATATTTTTTTTTAAAAAAATACTATTTAGGAAGTTGCCTCATGACAGTCGGATCTTTTCAACATGGATTTAAGCAAACATACAGATTTCGTTGGTGCGTTCCCTACTTGTGATGCGTTGCATCGCCCGAATGCAATGAAAAATTGGCAAGGGCCGCTACATCATAGCATGGATGTAGTTCAAAATTTGCAAGGGTTCTCTCATGAGGAATGCATGCGGGTAATTAAGCTAGTTCCGCTGCATCACCGCCCGGATGCAGTCTAAAATTTACAAGGGTTCTCTCATAATGGATGCAGGCGAGTAAAGAAGTTAGTCTAAAAGAGATTGCAAAGGAAGTTGCGGATTGGTAGTTGGAATGTTGGCACTTTAACTGAAAAATTGATGAAGATAGTGGATACGATGGAAAGAAGAAAGATTCATATACTATTTCTTCAAGAGACTAAATGGGTTGGAGAGAAAGCAAGGGAGATCGAGAAGACATGCTTTAAACTTTGGTATTCAGGTAAAGATAAGGGTGGAAATGGTGTTGGGGTGGTTATTCATAAAGATTTGAAGAATTGTGTGGTTGAGGTGCAAAGATTCGGGGATCAGATTATTTTGCTAAAATTGGTGCTTGAAGAAGAAATTTAGAATATCATCTCAGTTTATGCTCCACAAATTGGTTTAGATGAAAGGACTAAATAAGATTTTTGGGAGGATCTGGATAAGATTTTACAAGAAATTCCATAAAGAGAGATGATTTGCATAGGTGGAGATCTTAATGAACATGTGGCAAAAGATGCTTCAGGGTATGCTAGTGTTCATGGAGGACATGGTTTTGGGTTTAGAAATGAAGAGGGAAAAGTCATTCTCGATTTTGTAACGGCATATGATCTTTTCATAGCAAACACTCTCTTCAAGAAGAGGGAGGAGCATTTAGTTACTTATAAGAGTGGGCCAATTAGAACACAGATAGATTACTTTGCGTTGAAGAGAAAAGATCGGTTGTTGTAAAGACTGCAAAGTAATCCCAGGATAGAGTTTGACAACTCAATGTCGCTTGTTAGTCTTGGATGTGCAAATAAAAGGCCTGGTAAAGAAAAGGAGGGTTCCTAAGATCACTAGAACTAGATGGTGGAATCTTTCACTGAAGCAATCGGGCTTCAAGGAGAAGGTTTTAGAAGAGTTATCTTGGGATTGTAGTGGAAGTGCAAACGAGATGTGGGAGGCAGTATCATCTTGTATCTGAAAGGTAGCCAAAGAGATACTAGACGAGTCGAAGGGAGGAGCTCCATGTCAAAATGAGGCTTGGTGGTGGAGTGAAGGAGTGCAAGAGAAACTAAAAATCAAAAGAGCTTGCTTTAAAGCTATGTCTAATGATAGAACAACAGAAACTATCACAAACTACAAAATAGCGAAGAAGGAAGTAAGGAAGGCTGTAAGCGAAGCTAAGTCAAAAGCTTATGAAGTTTTGTATAAAAATATAGACTCTAAGGAGGGCCAGAAGGATATATTCAAGTTGGCCAAAGAAGAGAAAGAAAGACCAAAGACCTTTCTCAAGTGAGATGCATTAAGGATAAGGAAGGTCACGTACTTGTTACTCAGAAGGACATAGAGACTAGATGAGAACAATACTTCCATAAACTTTTCATTGGAGAAGGAAATAGAGAGATTACTTTAGGTGATCTAGCTACTAGTGAAAGTTACTTGAATCGTGCAAGCTATAGACGAATACAAAGAAAGGAAGTAGAGGAGGCTTTGAAGGTTATGAGACCTGGAAAAGGTGTAGGACCGGATGACATCCCTGTAGAAGTATGGAGAGTTCTAGGTGAGCGCGACTTAACTTGGCTTACGGATTTATTCAATGTTATTTGACGAAGCAAGAAAATGCCTGAAGATTGGAGAAGGAGTATCGTGGTGCCTCTTTATAAGAATAAAAGAGACATTCAAAATTGTTCAAATTACAGAGGTATCATGCTGATGAGTCACACAATGAAAATTTGGGAACGTGTGATTGAAAGAAGGCTGAGAAAAGTTTCCAAAGTAAAAGAAAATCAATTTGGATTCATGCCAGGTCGCTCAAATATTGAAGCCATCTATTTGCTGAGGAGAACAATGGAGATTTATAGAGCTAAAAGGAAGAACCTTCATATGATCTTTATTGATTTGGAGAAGGCTTATGATTCTGTTCCACGAGAGATATTGTGGAGAGTTTTGGAGAAGAGACAAGTACATGTCCTATACATTAACCTCATAAAGGACATGTATGATAGGGCTTTATCTTGTATAAGGACCCCGTCTGGGAAGACTGACTATTTTGACATCAACTTTGGTTTACATCAAGGTTCAGCTTTGAGTCCATTTCTTTTTACTTTGATTATGGACGACTTGACAAGTCACATTCAGGATGAGTTACCTTGGTGTATGTTATTTGCTGATGATATTGTGTTGATTGACGAAACTAGAGATGGAGTAAATGAGAAGCTTAAGGTCTGGAGACATGCATTGGAGACTAAAGGATTTCGTATAAGTAGGGTTAAGACGGAATATATGGAGTGCACTTTTGATGGAAGCAATGGTGAAGGAATTGAGGTGAAGATTGGTGACAATAACATTCGGAAGAAAGATTCTTTTAGATATCTGGGATCTATTTTGCAACAGGATGGGGAAATTGATGGATATGTTACTAACAGAATAAATGCAGGCTGGCTAAAGTGGAGAGGAGCCTCTGTTGTTCTCTGTTATAAGAAAATTCCTTAAAAAAATAAAGAAAAGTTTTACAAAGCAGCTGTGAGACCTGCTATGCTCTATGGATTTGAATGTTGGCCTGTGAAACATAGACATGTTCATAGAATGGTTGTAACAGAAATGAAAATGCTAAGGTGAATGTGTGGACACACACGTAAAGATCGGATTTGGAATGATGCAATCAGAAAGAAAGTTAGTGTAGCTCCGATCGAGGATAAGATGCGAGAAAATTGCTTAAGATGGTTTCATCATTTGCAAAGAATATCAGCAGATGCACCAGTTAGGAGATGCGAGTGTTGGGATGTTGAGCCATCTAAGAGAGGGCGATGATGGCCCAAGAAGTATTGGAAAGAGACTATACGAAGGGATATTAGTTTTTTGGATATAAACACGGGATTGACCCAAGATAGATCTGAATGGAGGCAAAGAATCCATGTAGCCGACCCTACTTAATTGTGGGAAAAGGCTTTGTTATTGTTGTTGTAGGGACTTCAGAAAATAATTTTGTAGGGCTTGTATATTTTTGTTTTTATAAAAATAGTGTGCAATCATATTTTTCCAAACAAATATTATAGTGAGTAGTATATATGTCTAAGGCAATATGGTTTAAAAGGAATTGGCAAGATATTAAGTGAGGGTGTTAATAAACATTATTAAAGAAAAACCTACGTTGATTTTAAATTTGAATTATATAAAATATTTGGCAAAAAAACTGGAAGAGATTATTGTCATCGAACTCAAAACAAATAACCCCGAAATCCTCTGACAACCTACTCAAAGAAACCTGTGTTACAAGAGGATAAGTAGCACACGCCCGTTTCTACTTTCATAGAGCAATCGACACGTCAAGATCATCGGCCAAGTCCGGGGCCTGTATATTTCCCTCTTGAGAGGGTACCTGCTCCTCCTATCTAGAATCATATTGTACAGTCAATTCAGTAGTGCCATCATTAGAAACAATATGCTCATTACATGCCTGAGGCGTGCTGGATGATGGGTAAGGCTTGTGAGCATGGCGAACAGAGCGAGACTTACGAGGAAAAACACTAGAGAAGGACTGAACCAACGGAGGAGGTGGAGGAGGTGGTGGAGGTGGTGAAATAGGAGGAGTAGATGAAGGTGAAGGACCAACTGTAAGAGGTGATGGCATGTATATCTCATCATCAGAGTCAGATAGAGCAAGTCTGTCACCTGTAGGAGAAAAATACATGATAGACTCAAAGAAAGTAACGTCAACACTAACAAAATATATCTGGCTTAGTGGATCAAAGCAGCGATACCCCTTTTGGGTACAAGAGTAGCCGACAAACACGCACTTGACAGCTCTGGGAGAGAGCTTGTCACGTCCTAGAGAGACATCATGAACAAATGCAATAGATCCAAAACAAACGAGGTATAAGAGAAAAAAGATCCTTCTCGGAAAATGCAATCGAGAAAGGAATCTTATCTCCTAACATGGACGGGGGCATACGGTTTACCATATAACAAGCAGTAAGGACAACATCACCCCAGTAAGAATGAGGAGCACGGCTCTGTATTAACAAAGTTCTGGTCACATCATGTAAGTGACGGTGTTTGTGCTCGGCAACACCATTCTGTTGGGAAATGTAGACACATGAGGTCTAGTGAACAATGCCATGTGATCTAAGGAACTCACAGAGCTGTAAAGTGCAGAATTCCAATGCATCATCAGAACGGAGACACGACATTGATAGAAAAGGTATTCTTTATTTCATTTATAAAATACTTGATAACAAATGCAGCCTCGAACTTATTTTTCAATAAGAAGACACATGAAAGTCTAGAAAAAATCATTGACAGCTACAAGATAAAAACGACACCCTTGGTGATCAGGAACACGATTAGGACCCCAAATATCTAAATGAAGGAGCTCAAATAACTGAATACTGCTCCGACTCTGACAGGATGGAAAAGAGGAACGATGATGCTTTCCAAGTTGGCATGCCTCACACTGAAAGGAGGATCTCATAGAAATTTGAGGGAGAACATGATATAGCTTCTGCAGAGGAATATGTCCAAACCTAAGGTGTCATAGATAAGGAGAGAGAGGTCCAGTAGGTATAGTGGAAACACTAGCATGAGGAGGTTGGACCAGTCTATAGAGTCCCGGCTGCTTACGGCCACACCCAATTACCCTGCCTGTGAGTATATCTTGAAACACAAGAGATGAAGGGTCAAAGATGGCACAACAATGCAGATCCTTAGTGATATGACTAATAAAAAGTAAATTCATCTGAAAGGCAGGGGCATATAAAACATTCTTCAGGTCCATGGATGGTGTCAAATGCACCTCCCCCTGTCCTGTAACGGGTAAGTGGTTGCCATTAGCAATGACAACCCACCTGATAGGTGGTATAACCATGTAGGATTTCAACTACGCTCTATCTCCACACAAGTGGTGAGAAGCGCTAGAATCCATAATCCACTCTGCCATGTCTGCATTCATACTACCAGTAAAGGCATAGGTGATACATGAGGAGCTTGAAGAGGCTCTGGTTGCTGCAACGGTATCTATAGTGGTGGTGTCAGCAGTAGGAGTCATGATCCTCGAATACGAGAGACAATATCGTCCAGACGAGGATCGTCCTGGAGAGCTGAAGCCTCTGAAGACACAATCTGTTCTGTTGCTTGATCAGAAATAGGATATACATGCTTCTGATAGCATGTATCCTCTGCATGTCCAGGCTTGCGGCAGTAGGTGCATGGACCATGTTGGCATCCACCGCTTCTTCCTCGAGGTGTGCGTCGTCTGAACTGGATCGCCCCACCTCAGCCACGAGAAGCGGCCATCGCTGAGAGTACAAAGACGTGGTCGTTAAAGGGACGATGATCCGACTGAGACAGCTATAGGGCTCCTCCATAGGGGGGATGGTAGCTCTAATAAGAAGATGAGTACGTGCAGCATCATACTCTGTATCAAGTCCAGCCATGAAAACTCCAACCATCGTGGAGTTCCTATACATCTTCTGTTGCTCAGTAGACGTCGTAATGGGCATGTAGCTATGAAGCTTTTCAAACATGTCACGCAGCGAAGAGTAGTAAACATGCAGAGGGCGGTCATTCTGCTTGTAGATATCAAACTGTAGTTGAAGGATCTTGGCTTCATTCTTCGCCTTTGCATAAGTGGATGCCAAAGTGTCCCACATTACCTTGGAAATGGGCTGAGTTAGAATATCATTGGCTATTTCTGTAGTAAGAGTCCCACAAAGCCAAACACGCGCGTACGCATCATCTTGCTTCCAAGAAGCATTTGCCCCACTCTTATCCATTGGCTCTGGATCTGTCAGGATGTACTCCTTGTTGTTGCATTGCATGAGGGTGAGAAACTGCATGGACCACAACTCATAGTTGGTCTCATCCATCTTAGCAATGGGAGTCGGATCCTTGAAGGCTCTGGACGAGAAGATGTCACCCTTGTTGTCTGACATGATGATAAAAAAGAAAGCCAAATAACAGAATTCAACTGGGGAGTAGATTGATATAAATGAGTATACATAATCATACGAAGGATTGGTTGTACGTGTAGACTCATACAACCATCCTTGTTAATCTTGTCGCTCGTTAGGGCCAGAAAACGTGACTTAGATGTCCGAAATCACGTTATCCGGTAGAAAATCAGATCACAGGGGCCTAGGGGCCTGGGCACGGGTACAGGAGGCGCGGGGGGGAGGGGGTGCCTGGGCACGCACTGGGTGCGCGGGAGCGCACGTGGTGCACGGGGGCGCACAGGGGGTGCGCTGGGGGTGCAGGGGCCCTGGGGGTGCGCTGGGGTGCTTGGGGGCGCAGAGGGTGCGCAGATGCGCTGGGTGCACAAGGGGCCTGGTGCACGGGGCAGGGGCGCTGGGGGGGGTGGCATCGGGGGCGCACGGAGGGGGCATGTGCGGCGGCTGGATGGGGAGGGGGCAGGTGTCGAGTAGGGAAGGGTTAAGGATGGATACGGTAACTCCGGTGTAGGATCGTCGCTCTGATACCATGTTAAAGGAACATATTGGCATAAATTATGAGAGGCCCAATGATTCCTTTATATAGGAGAAGAACCATTGGGTAAATTATAGAAAGATGAAAAGAAACATAGAAAATTATATAAATAATACTAAAGATAGTTAATATCTCAATATGATCCCTCAAGCAAAAATATGCGAATCATATCAAACCATCAAAAACATAGACGAATCGATATCAGACAAACTGATGAAAGCCATCATCTTACAGACGTATACGATATAGCAAGCAACCAAATGGCCAACCTACATATAGTAGACAGACGCAATCAGTGATTAGAAAACGATAGTCACTTCTTGAGGCCGAGGAAGAGGAGGGCCACTCCCAAGTAATCATACTTAAAAGCAGATTTGATGAGGCGAAGCTTGTTCTCGTTCCACGGAGGGTACACAAAGCTGAAGTCAAGGAGAAAGTTCCTCCTCAGCACGGCCTTGTCGTGGCTGAAGGTCTCAAAGGAGAACTTCCCATGGTATCTCCCGAATCCACTCTGCCCAACTCCACCAAACGGCAGCGTGTCCACCAGGAACTGTATTTTACATAAACATGTCACTTAATTAACCATAACGTTATCAATTAAAATCAGGATTTCCAACAAGCATGGTCCTGTTGTTGAACTTGATGGATGGTGATTACCTGAACGACCGCGTCGTTGAAGGTCACGCTGCCGGAGGAGGTGTCGCTTAAGATCTTCTTCTTCAGCGTGTTGCTCTTCGTGAATCCGTAAACCGCGAGGGGCTTCGGGAAAGAATTTATCAAATCTATGCTTTGCTCAATGTTCGGTACCTACAACTCAGTCGATTTTTCTCCTAGATCATCAGTCAGAAACATGCATCAACAGTACATAAAATGCATCTAATCCATACAATATACTTACAGTGATTATGGGGAGGAGCGGCCCGAAGATTTCCTCCGTCATGATCTCCGAGTCGAGTGGCGGATTGAGAAGAATTGTTGGTTCAATGAATCTAATTGGTAAGTTTAAACTGATTATAGTTGATGATCATTAAGATTGATTATAAGATGACTTGAACTCAAGTAAGAGTCGGATTCAATACAATTCGTGCTCGTCGTATCGGCCTCCATGGACGATCGTGGACGCGACGAGTGGATCAGCGATGAGCCCGACCAACCTCTGGAAGTGGTGCTTGTTCACTATCCTAGTCATGCTCTTCGTGGCCCTCGCATCTTCCCCGAAGTATTTCTTCACTCTATATATTATCAACTCGATCTGAAAAGCGTTCCACATAGATTGAGAATGTTCTTACGTTGATACATCCGAATACGTGCGCGTATATGTAGACGGGCATACCATAGCAGACACGGTTCTCTCTTCGACGACGAGGTAATCAACTCCTATGCAGGCTTGACCTCCTGCGACACCCCACTTTGCATTCACTATCCTCTTGATTGCTACCTTCATTTATTAATAAGGCAGAAGAAACTGTAACTATTGGCGAGTCATTGAACGGAGAGCAGAGATAGTACTTCCAATTGAATTGAAATCTTCCAACTGTGGTCTGGTTATTTCTGCTCTCAGCGAGTACGGGTTGTTCCAACACTGCCAAAGGCTGCCATGCAATAACTATAATTTGGATTCTAACTAAGGATTAGCTAAGTACCTATGTCATTATTTCGCGTCCTAAAGATTCGCTGAGAATTCCAATTAAGTTCCAACCGATGGGCAGATGACTGTCGATTCTGAGGTGCAGAATTTTCACGTGGATACATTAATATGTCCATGTCCTTATCACACGTATTCTTAAATTAGACCTATATTTCTTCTTCCTGCATCCTTCCCCGAATATCCCTTGCTATATATAATTGCATATCTTAGTATATCATAATTATGTATTTTGTACATTCATCTTGATATTTTGCCCTCCTCCAACAGTTTCGTTATCCAATGCTCTATGCAGAGAGATGATAGAGAAGCTATTAAATGGAGTAGCTAACCTTAGCATACACATCCTATAGATATCCACTTCCTCCGAGAGGAGAGACGCAACATGATCTCTCGTATTAGGGAGCCAACTTGGAAACAAAATTGACACTACTGCCGTTGTCCCCAAGCAATTATGTGCTGTCATATATCACAATTTACCATTTTTACTCTTTAATTTACCGCTGCTGAAACTACCAGCCATACTCACACTAGCTACAACATAGTAGATTTAAACGGTTTATTTATATCCGTCACTGTATCGACCGTTATAAGTATATAACAACGATATTATTAATTACGAAATTATTTTTAATTTGTAGCAGCGAATATCATATCGTTTGATGTATCATTAGCAACGGAGCATATAACAGTGCTTTCCACATGCTAATTTTGATAATAAAGATACAATAAGTTGGAATCAAAGGGATTGCATGTTAAGGATGCTAATTAAAGTGGGGATCCTGCAAGCATTTCCTCGTATTATTGTACGTAATTACAAGATTTTAAAGAGTATGTAAACATGTCACAATATGAACTAAATTCAGAGTGATGGAGAACCCTACTAACCTCCCTGTCTCGTCGTCCGGCGAACGAGTCGAGGATGGCGGGGCACTTGCCTCCCAGCTCCAATGTCACCGGCGTGAGGTGCTTCGCGGCGGCTCCCATTACGATCCTCGCTACTCTCGGACCACCTTCCATGCATTGCATTCAATTTTGCGTAGATAAGTCAGACTATATTACAGTGTTACATGTTAATGATTGAAGTGGTAAATTGATTATAAACAATAAATGGACGTGGTACGATTGGACCATGCATGGTAACACGACAGACCGGTGAAGAAGATGTGATCCCACTTGAAGTGGAGCAACTGCTGCCCCACGGCCTCCCCTCCAACCACCACCCTTACAGCCGCCTTGTCCATGTACACCGGGATTGTGTCGGCCAACAACGCTGCCGATGCCGGAGACATCTCCGACGGCTTCAACACCACCGTGTTGCCGGCCGCTATGGCCCCCACCAGCGGGTCCAGCGTCAATGCTGCACAATTTCCACCATATACATCATTTCTTCGCTTAGCTCAAAAGATCAAGGTTTAAATCTTACGTAAAAAAACACAGTTGTTTTGTAAAAAAATGGAGGAAGAAAAAAATATGATTAATTTTGAGTTACATTTGGATTAATGGTCTGCGTTTAGTCTTATAATTCAATAAATACGAACACAAGTAATTCTTATTCGAGCATTGATCGGTTACCCCTTCCTGTTTATTAATCTCGGGAACAAAACAAAACCGAAAATATAGGTGGGAACAATTGAGGAAATAACTTATTGTTCATCTTTAATGAAAATTTCTATTCTTGGAAAAAATACGGCATATTTACGAAGAAGATCATTTTATTTTTTTTATTTTTTTTCGATAATTGCATGCAATTGTTATCAAATATTAAAATCGGATGAGTTACATAGAAATTGATGGGAGATGGGATCATTTTAAAGAATTAAACTATTGTTAGTTACATAATCTTCAAAATGTTTAAAATATCATCACACTTAATGCGAAAGGGGCAGGTTTCCAAAAAGCATTGAATATAAAACTTGCATTAATGGAAGTCTTTCGCCTAGTCTTCCAGTTTAACAGATCTTAAACTCAACTATGTCTCCATCACAGTAATTAAACTTGAGTAATGGCTTGCTAATTACCGAAAGGGAAATTCCAGGAGGAGAAAATGAGGACCAAGCCTAAGGGCTCCGGTAGCAGCTCGCCCGTCGACGGGAACGCGAGCAGAGGTATACGAACCTGCACATAAAACTAACCTCCATTAGAGGTTGCAGTTCGCAATATCTTTCCTTTTTTTCTTTTCTTTGTCATGCAAACTTTTTTTATATCTTCTCATATATATACACTTTTTTTCGAGATTGGTAATTACCTTCTTCTTTGCCATCCACTTATCCAAGCAACCAAGTGCAAGAGTTATGGACTTCTTCACAATAGAAACCTAAACCAATAAATTAATAAATAAATTACCGAATTAAATAATGAAGAACATCAATCTCGAGTGTAAGAACACCATTAGATTGGTGGGGAACCTCATCCCGAAAGGCTTCAACTCTGGGTTTGCCGAGGTCCTGGTACAGAGCCTGCAAAATCTCCTCCTGCTTCTCGTCGACGAGGCGCATCAGCGCCTTGAGTTGGGCTCTGCGCCACTCGACCGACCTCGTGCTCCTGCTCCTGAAGCTCTCCCTGAGCTCGGCCACGCAGCTCTCGATCTGCAACTGCGTGCTCTCCTCACCCATATCGTATTGATGGTTCTCCTGCTTGATGTGAGAATATGGATGATATTCTCTGTGCCTTTATGGGCACAGAGAGGGAGTGCAAGCAATTAAGGCGAGCATGTTGATGACCACCTACCAGAATACGTACCGATGAATTGGATGGTCTTATTGGCCCATAATGTGCAGCAATGAGTGCGTGACTTGTAGTTATAAATTATAATTACTGTGGAAGGGACAAATCACACTAGTTCCTCTGATTTTGTTCAGTATCCTTCAGCTTCTGAATGCTGCATTAAGGATTAGTTCCTGCTTGTAATCGGAGTGGATTTAACTAACCCAACGATCATTGGCTGTGGTCTGTGCATAAGAGGTCGGCCTCAGCCTCATCTGACGCAAGACAGGAGTGGGCATTAATTAATTGAAACATTGGAGGTCGAGAACTGATGCTGCTCTTTTGCAGCATAGCGTGTATACTAAATTAATGCAAACCTTATCTACTTGTAATCTGGACCCGTCATGCTATCCTCCAAGGATGCACTAACTTCTGCTCTAACTTTAACGTTGATGGAAGATGCATACAAAGAAACGGCAGATTCAGCAATTCCAATGTCTGGAAATGGCACTGTTTGATGGATATACGTTTCAGTAGAGATGGAATAGAATGTATAATCCTGTCAAATCATGGACAACAGGGGTATCACATATGGTATGGTGGAATAGAGACGGCAAAAGTATGTATAATCGAGTCTAACTATTAAGAGAGAGAACAAAGGTTCCAAAACAGGGTTATCTTTTTATTAAAAAAAAACATCACTGGGGGACCTACTCTTTTAGAATATTAGCAAGTGTGAGAAGAGTAGAAAAGGTTAATATAGAAATCTCGATACACGAAAATATTTCAAATCATTCTCTTTGTAGGGAGACATGCATTATAATTTTGCCACATGTCTCAAAATTATATCATTCTTTTTTATTAAAGAATTAGCTGAGCAGTTTTGTATGGACTGTGTATTATCCTACCGAGGTTGTTGTCATACTTTATCCTCTTCAAGCTTATTGTTACTGGTTGGTATTAACTTTGGTTTCTTTCTCGTGATTAATTAGAAAAGGATAAACCCCCAGGAGGGATCAACTTGGCACCCCCGCTCTTAAATTTTTATTTCTATGTAACACATGGAAGGATGTAGGTCATGACATCACAAAATATTCTCAACCCAGTTTCGACTCAACTCTATACTCATATATCCATTCATTAAGTCTATCAAAATTTAGTGGTTTTAGAATAACTGAAATTGACCCTTCCAAGATGGACGAATTAGGAATGTCCACAAAATTTGAATGAGGACATGTTGTAATCTTATGAATTAAATTCCCCACATGTTCTCAAAAATACCTCCAAATATAAAAAAATCAAGGGTCGGGGTAGTCAAGTTGGTGTCCCTTGAGATAGTCTCATTTAACCCAAAAGAAAATTCGTTATTTTTGTTCGAGCGCCAAGATGTATGAAGAATATGTGAATCGTCTACTTTGTACTCAACCCCTCCCCCCCCCCCCCCCAATTTTTCAGAAAATACACACATAAAACACATAAAATAGTAAAATTATACAAAGAACATTGCAAATAAAAATGTATGTTATTTAAATAAATTAGGTAGAATACCTAAATATGCCTAATAATGTATGTTATTTAAATAAAATAAAAATTTATAATACAAAAAATGAAAATGAAAAGGAGAAAATACAAGTATTTGATAACTTGCTCCGGAAGATCCTAACTCGTTATCTTTGATTTAGACTTTGATGTCTTCATGAAGCATGTAGAACATGACATTTTCTAAAGCTTTCGTATTCTAAATTCTTTGAAAATATGCCCATAAATATTTTTTCTATCTATTCTTAAGTTTCAATTGGGGATTGTTATGGTCGACACGTGTTAGCAACACAACTATCCCCAACCACCAGTCCTCCCACCTACCTACTGCACCGATGACCGAATGTGGTCTTCAACCACTCTTTGGGCACATCGCATGATCACATATCTCACCCATTCCTCGAGCAACGATTACCTCACGGTTTCCCTCTCTCTCCATGATCTCATGTCACCTTCCTCTTCACATATCTCATCCTATATCCCTAGAATCAGGTCTTCAAAAAATGTCATTCAACTTCAAAGGCACGAAGCTTCTAAATCTTTGAGCCCATCTTTTGGTGCTGACATCGCTAAGGCCCCGTTCGACAAGAGGGATGGGGAGTTTACCCCCCTTAACCCATTATTTCTCTTTCCTATGTGGGCCCTACTTTTTATTTTTTAAAAAATAAATAAATCAATCAATTCTCCATCATCAATTCCATCAAAAAATAATATATTATACCATCATATCATATAGAAGTTATAAACTACTCCACTTCTACTCACTTTTCAAACTTCAATACAATCGCATCATAATAACTACTCATTTTTTCAAACTTCAATACAATCATATCACAACAAACCCACTTCTAACCCACCTTCAGTTTAACCTTCTATCCAAACACCAAAACCCAAAAACGGGTTACCCTCTACCAGTTTAACATGTCTTAACCCGCGTACCAAACGCACCCTAAGAACCTCCAATGAGGAAGGGTCCAAGTTGTCTCTAACCACCTTCTATGGCACAACTACAGTTGTGCCTTAGCTCGGGCCCTTATCCTTGAGCCACCGCCTAGACCTAGAAAGCTCACAATCCACATGCTAAATCAATTTTATTTCTTTAACTTCTCTTGCTTTTCTTGCTTTCTTCTTATCTTTTTGTTTAGCTTCCAAGTAGAGGAGCATTACATATCACTTGGAAGCGCTTAGAGCCTTATTTAAGATGCATCAAGCCTTTCTCCAAGCGCCTAGATCTATTGGGTGAGAACTTGACTCAAAAGATCATACCACGTGCTTTCCCTGATGAATCTATGATTCATCTACATATTTTTTTGTCATTAATTTTTGAGCAAAAACACTAAAATACCCATATAACAAAATTAAAAAAAGAATTGATGTATCGGATAGAACAACTTTAATTTATACTATTATCTAAAAAAGCTCATTTCCCTATGAGAAGTAGTATCCTGATAGCTTGGCCCTCTTCATGTTGACAGCTGAAAGTGGAAACCCTCCTCCTTGGTAGATACTCACTATGAAATCGATGTCATACCTACTTCAACTAAGGGACATACCCATCAAGGCCAGCCATCGGGAAAGCTTATATAGTAAAAAAAGCTGAAGATCAAACTCAAAGGCTAGTCGGAGATCTCTCATTCCATCAATCTTAGCTGACTCGGCAGCCGAGTGGTTTGTCTCTACCGACTTCTCTCACGATGTCAGATCATCACCTCGAATGATTGGCATGCACTAGGAAGTCCACCGAATTTCACCGAATTCATCATTCTATCCTCGCAATGAAATCCCCCTCCCATCACCATCCCCTTTCCTTTAACGTTTGGATAGATATAAATCATCTCGTCCCTACCTCTATGAAGAATGAGGAATTCAGAACTATAAAAAATGTATATTATTAACTCATATTTAAATCCGGAAAATAAATTCATAAAAAATATCGAAATAAGGAATTGAAGCTTGTAGATATTCACTTGTGTATTATGCACAATCTTCCCGTACTTTAATAAATATATGCTAAGCTCAAATAACATGAACTAACTCTATTGTATAAAAATAGCTAATCTAATTAATGAGAAAACTCAAAAAATTACTAACCTGTCAATATTACAAATAAATCTAAACCCTTGTTTGAGTAAGAACTAAAAGCTGAATTTCTCACTCATGTAGTCTCCTATGAAACGCTAGTCACCTTTGAATCAATGTGCTTCAAATTTTCAGTAAAATAAGACTAAATTCATAGGAGTCGAAGTTTATATATAAAACCTGGATTTTGAGACACTCTGATGGCTATTTCTAAAAAATGCCTCGCCCTTTGGCTATTTATAGAAAACACCCTACCATTTTTTCCTAACATGCCTCACAACACTTCTATATTCTAGATAAGCACTTTGAGAACTCGTTTACTTTTATTTTTATTTCAAAACTTTACAAGTGGGCTTTAGTTTATTTATTTTTATCTGGCAAGTATGAACTCCAAATTTTATGATATCGGTTTCATTTTAAAAGTTATGAAAGTATATTTCTTTTGAGATATTATATGCATTTTCTAAGGTGGTGTGAGTTGAAGTTGATTCTCGATTGAAAATATGCTTTTTTTTATTAGAAAAGAGATTTGAACTTTGGTACTTTAAAGTAGGAGCCAGTGCTTCTACCACCAAACCATTGGAGAGGTTCTTTGAAAATATGCTTTTGAGCTTGTAAATTGCATATTAACTTGTGCAAATATTGAAGGAAAATTTCAGAATAGGTCTCAATTAATTCCGTTAAGTTTTTTTCCTTAAAATTAATTGATCAATTGCGTGTACGAATTATATTGAGTTACTTATGCAAAACTTCCACAAATGAAAAATACCTCTTGATGCCTTTTTATATGACCTATTTTATGAAATTTTAAGGATTGGTTGCTACAGTTTTCTTGGCATTAAATATCAAAAAAAATGAGGGCATGCTACGTTTTTTTAATGTATTCAAATTAGTTTCAAAAGGTCCAAAAATATATAGTAGGTTTGCATTTATTTAGCCAATCACCCCATATTTTTAGTTTTGAACAATATTGCTTTTTAGTCTTGAAATTCAGAAACATTGCATAGCTTGCATAATTCATATTAATTTCATATTAAATCCAAAAAATCTTAGAAAATTATGTTTCGAAAACCTTAAATATCTCTCTATCCAAAATAATTTAAGGAATGGTATGCCTCATTTGAATTATATTTAGTATTTTACAAAGTGGACCCAAATTCCTTTTAAATTGATTTCAAATACTTTCTTTTATTTTTATTTTAATCTAAATCATATATTTTAAAAATATCATAAAATTATGACTCCAAATTATATCCATATTTTTATCTATTTTTATCAGCTATTAAAATAAGTAAAACCATCATTTCTATCCCATTAGTAAATTAAGTATCATAACCATTTTCATTTTCTTTTAAAGTTAAAAGTCAACTAAAGTTTTGCAATAAATCTCAAAAAAAACTTTAAATTGGCATAATATTACCATTACATTCATACATTGTAACGTCCTGGGCTTAGGTCCCCGGTCCGTTATCGAGGAAAACTGACCCTGGCAACTAATTTGACCCGTTAACAACCATCCAAAATGCTTAAGCCCAAGTTGTCAAGTAGTAGTCCCCACCCCTTATAAACCACATACACATGAGTTTTAGATGTGGGACTATCTTTGGGGCTCATTGCGACATGGCTCATCACTTAGCCCTTTCCACTATCAGAGGGAACCCGCTCTGATACCATTTGTAACGTCCTGGGCTTAGGTCCCCGGTTCGTTATCGAGGAAAACTGACCCTGACAACTTGTTGGGTACAGGTATAATTTGACCGGTTAACAACCACCTAAAATGCTTAAGCTCAAGTTGTCAAGTAGTAGTCCCCAACACTTATAAACCACATCAACAATTCGTGAGTTTTAGATGTGAGACTATCTTTGAGGGTATGGATGTTACGTACACATACATTGCATTTCACACTACCGCTAATGTGTTCCATTTCACATTGTACTATGCACCACACACACATAATTCTAGATCGCATTCAATTAAATGAATTGAATTGATTCAAATAAATATCTGAATTTTCACCACCCCTCCCTCCATAGACGTAACCAGGGTAAAAAGCATCAACCAACCACCCAACACCGCCACCATGGACGACCTCGATCGAATCCCACCTTTTAATCTTACCCGTTCAATGACCGGATAAGAAATTTGCTCGGGTGGGAGGGGCCCGTAGTCGCTAATATTGAACGTACTCCATGCGTGTGACGTGTCCCTTTGGGGAAATTTATATTGATACCCCTCCACCTTATGCTATTTGCATTTCAATCTTTTTAATGCAATTTAATAATTGATCTATTGCATTTTGAACCTTGTCTTTGAATTTTGAATCTTGTTTTGAGGTTGATTTTCTAGAATTAATTTGGTGACAGTGCCCCGTTTGCTTAATTAATTGACAGCAATTTGTGATTTTATCTAAAAAAACAGAAGTTCTACCTTTTATGTTACTTTATCACATATAATGTAACGGCTGGGAAATTTACACCCAAATTTCCTTTTCTCTTTTCATTAACATTAACGAAATCAAATATTTATATCCAATTAATGGGTATTATTATTCTGAGTAATTCCTTTCATTGAAGGTCATAAAAATTCCATGACATTCCACACATCTCATGTCACCTTTCATTGCAAAAGAATTAGAGAGAAAATGAGGGAGGAAATTAGAAAGAGATGTCCCGAGGATCTGTATTCTTCGCAGGAGACGACGATGCCGAGTCGGAGGAGGAGGGTGCGGATCCGTGACCAGAAAGAGGTGTGACGATCTCGACAGATAGAGTTATGCGTTGGATCTAAGATATGTATCGGTTTAGGATTACGATCTATAAATGTATTGGTTTCGTATGAGGATACTTATACATAATGATTTGATTTGAGATAAGAATCTAATTATATGAGCTGAGATCTGTAGAATTATATACCTTAATAGTACTTTCAAACTTTCTGAATGTATGTATAAAGGATAGCATCCCCCACTGTAAGCATAACTTAAAGTTGAGTACTTCAATTGGTATTGGATTATAGGACTGTAGAAAACATGACTGCTTTCTTTCATACACCTATAAGCATATAGATAAGTCTAGGGATACATGACTTACAATATAATTTCTTTGATGATGTATGTGTTTTGTAAGAAAAAAGTATTATTATTTGGTTGTCGTTTGATCATTTACGAATTTCCCATCAGTGTTTATGCCATATCTAGGCGTAATAGGAATATCATGTGTTTAATTATGCTGTATGTAATGGACCTTCAAAATAACTTGTTCTTAGATGTGTAACAATTTAAAACTATATGTAGAAAATAAGAAGAGAATTTAGAACTCTGCACATTCCACGTGATGTGCTTAGATTAGAAGCATTAAGCCGTAATTAATCATTGTGAAAAACTTAAACTGCATGTTTAGAGGTAATTTATACGTATCAATATATTACCAATCATATATCTCCATATGGTCGGAATGATTTAGGATTCCTTTTATATCTCTCATTGTTTATGACAACATTAAAGTATCAACTGATTATAAACTCCAAAGCAAACAGTATGATTCTCATTCGTATATCCCTACATTGTATCTATCATATCTATCGTGAACTTATTATAACCTTGATAAGGTGATGAGTAGACACCCAATGAATATTCAATATATGGTAGAATGCATCAGAACATCTTGAAATGAGCATCATATGTATGAAGTATTTATAATAATCTTATCTCAACAATGAGTTTCAGTATGGAAATTTAAGTATATAAACATATTCCGGAATGCTATGGAAAATTTTAACCATGTACCTATCTCTTGAGGAATATTTTGTGCACGGTCAAGATGTCTACTTATAATGTTCTATACCTAAGAAAACAAGCGTCTTAATTCTACCACAAATGAAGACTTTTAAGGCACAGACTCATAAAGAGTCACATGGACGACCGCAAGGGGTCCTGTGAGCCCAAGGGCAACGCCGTAAGAGGCGTATGGTTGTAAGGAATCACAGAGGCAAAAGCTAAGCCCTCTAAAGTTGTACCTACACTGTTATGTTATCGCCGCAAGGGACGCATGATTGCAAGGAACCATAGAGGCAAAAGAAATCCCCTACAGTCATAGCTACACAGTCATGGACCGCAAGTGTCAGCGATTGAAAACGTATAACAAGATACGTATATGAAAGTTATAAAATAAATGATTTATAAGGGCAAACTGTTATAAGTATGCAAGGAAATGATTTATAAACATAAATCATTACAAGTTATGAAAGAAATGGTCTATAATGGTAAACCATTACATATTATGGAAGAAAATGGTTTAGTTAAAGATAAACCATTATATTTTACACAAGAAATGATGTAATAAAGAATAAACCATTACATGTCGTACAAGAATTGGTTTAAGAAATGTAAACCATCAAAGTCATGGGGGTTAAAATGTAAAGTGATTTATATGATTATAAAAAATATGGACTTGTTATGAATCATATGAAATATGACCCACAAGATGATAGACATGTATGCCATATTTTCTTATGCAATTTACATATGTATACCTATGATTATGAAATATTCTAAATCATACATGTTAGGAATCGAACTTAGACATGCATGGGAACAATTAGACACGTAATTATGTTTATCCATGAAAACTCAAGTACATGCTTTATAACGGATTAAAAGACCATTAGAATTCTCATGCATGGACCCCGATACATATTGGCATTAGGCTCATGCAAATTATATTTATTTATTTCAGGTGAAGAACAAGTTTAACCAAGCATTCAAGTTCATGTGACAAACTCAACAAGACATTCAGTTCGATATGGATATTGCATGGTTTATGGTGGATATCCGTATTCCCATTGGAACAGGGACCCATGTTGTGAACATATTTATTTTCTTTTGCAAGTATACCCTTTTTGATGTTGTAATAATGGAACTCTCAGTTGATTGGATTTTATGGATCTTTTTTAGAATGATTTGTGTATGCTCAATGATTACCATGCATGAATCGGTAATAGTTCGATCGTGCGAATTTAAGTAGCATGCTTCCGCTAGTCAGTGCGATCCGTTCAGTTACACCTAAGAACCCCACAAAACATATGTAACTAAAATAAGTAGTTCTTTGATTTTAGGCATCAAATCATAATAAATAAATTTATAGTACTTTGCAAAATTAACGGTGGCTGTGTATTCCTTGCATTCCTATGCAAGCAGTAATTTTAATTCGAAAAATATTGCATTTTAGTCATTTTCATTAATTAAAAACCCTAAATCAAGCATGTTTAATTCAAACAATCATAGAAAAACCATTTTATCTCTAAATAGTCTGAAAAATCTCTAGTAGTTGCAGCTTGCATTGCTGTACTACTCTAAAAGATTTGAATTCCATTTATTGTAGCTCTTGAAAACCGCAAAAGGACAAACCTTTGCTTATTTTCGTTAATTAGGAAAGAATACAAATTTTCATGAAAATGTATTCGGTAGCTTATTTGATTCCAAATCTAGGAAAAATATTCGCTATTCAAAAACACGCCCATTGGTATTTTCTAGAAACTTGGGATCATAGTTTCGCCATAATATACCTTATTTTCAATAAACCATTGTTCTTTATTTGATTCTTTGATTTTAAAAATACCAAATAATATTTCATTCAAGTGTACCCATTTAAATAGTCTATCGGTAGTGCAGTATGCCAATAAATCATGTTTCAAATCCTCTCTTGTAAGAGTTGTGTTAGGTAGTCAGCATCCAACATAAAAAATAGTAGAACTTTTCAACATGGATTTGAGCAAGAATCTATGTAGCTGACCCTACTTATACTGGAAGAAGGCTTTGCCACTAATATTTCATTCAAATGTTAATATCAAACATATTAAAGGACTTATATCATATGTATAAAAAGCAATAAAAATGGGATTTTACCCCCACAAACCCTATAAAGTTTGTAAATTATATTCTCGACCTTTGAAACAACATAATTCCTCCATTGACCCTGTAAATTTGCTAACTCTTACCCCATAAACCATGCGGTTAATCTATTTGAAGCTCGTGAGGGTTCTTCGGATACTTACATGATCAATGGGGGTAATTATGTTGTGCCAAAGGTCGTAGACGAATTTTAACAAGTCTATAAGGTTTGTGGGGTAAAATCCCATAAAATGTCAAAAGACCTATATTGCCTCTACAAAATCCATAGAAACTGCTAGAATGCTTGTGTAAAACTTAAAAAATACTACCTAATATAAACTGTTTATAATTGCAAGTTTTTTTAAAAAAAAAATTAATTTCGGGATTCAGACTAGTTAGATATTATTTAAGGATGGGATATAAAGCTCTACCTATAGTCGCGGCGGAATACGATCCTTACATAATGTCCAAGTTGCCATCATAAGTTATTTGTAATTAAATATCTATAAAGGAACGATGGATTATGTATGTCCTGACTGCATCCAATAGAGAGAAGAGACAACAACCCAATATTTGAGAGATGCGAGTCGAAGGAAAGGTTACCGGATGAAGCCAATGCAAATCAAATGCATGTCCAAGAGAAATTTAAGTAGAGGACCCATACACCATTTAATGGCTTTAAGCGATTAAATACAAAATGGACTTTAAATGCAGCAACAGCAAGTGGTTCATTCTCACGCAAATCAGCGGCTTGCTATTACTTTTATCAACAATCAACATGATATGGAGTATCATGTTAATTAGCGTCTTTGAAATCAAGTAATCATCGGCCTCTCCGTCGTCATCTACCAGGTTACGCCGAGCGAGAGTAATACTAGGTCAAGTAATCACGTGGGAAATCTTCGTATCGTGCTCATTTTCTTTCCGGGTTGATGTGTTTCTTTACTTTTTTTTAACCAGAGTAATTTTAAAAAAGCAAAAATCTCGCGCCAGGTTGGGATCGAGCCTACGACTTTCTGCTTAATTTTACAATAAATTTTTTTGTTATAAATTAATATTAGAAGATATTGATAGTAAATATTAAATTATTTGCTATTATATATAAATTTTGTTATGGTGACACGGACAAAAAAAATGATCCCCGATTCTCCCGTAAAGTAGACTACTGATGGATTCTTCTCCCGTGCTCGTAAGATAATAAACATTCAAAATAATTTGATTTTAGATTAGAAGATTCAAACTTGTTTGATACAAGCTCGAGTCGATACTTCCGGCCTCAATCGACCCGACGTGGACTCACTGCTTCCATATCAATGCGATGAAATCGCAATCTTGTCTAGTTTTGGGGAAATTATTGAGATGAAATGGAAATCTTATTTAGTTTTGGGATTTTTAACCGGCAGATCTTATAATCTTTTCAAATTATCTTTACGACATTCGAAACAACATATTTTCGTCCTTGACCCGGTAAATTTGCTCTGTCTTACCCCACAAACCATGCCGTCATATTTAACTTTATTGGAGTCAATTACTTGAGTTAAACTTGAGTTAATCAAACCCAAGAAAATCAATGGTGGAACTTCAATCTCACTCTCTCCTTCCTTCTCTGCCTCCTACATTCTCTTCTTCTACCCAGATGAGCGAAGGAGCTCGCGACTCCTGCCCCCTCGGCAGAGGAGCTCGCGGCTCTAAGGAGGACAAGGAGAACTTGAAGGGCAGTGCGAGGAGGGCTCTACGGATACTAATGGTTGCGGAAGCGACAGAGGTGGGAATCCACCAGGGTGACGTTACGAGGGTGAAGTGTAGAGGGGTGAGGGAGAAGGAGATGGAGGAGTTCTTGGACGAGGTGGTGGTGGCAGGTGGTCCGAGCTTGAAAGGGGAGGTATGGAACCGAGCTTGAAAGGGGAGGTATGGAACCAGTATTGCTCCGCCCACTAGATGGGTTCTTGCAGGATGGGTGCGAGCGAGGATGAAGGAGCCATGGACGCCAACGGGGAGAGTTGGGAGGCGGAGGGGCTGTTCGTGTGCGACGCGAGTGACAGAGGTGGGAAACCACCAGAGCGACGGTATGAGGGTGAAGTGCCACTCCGACTTCCGCAATGAGGCCCACTCCACCATGGGTTCCCGACCAGATGACGTGGTGGAGACAGAGCTCGTCAAGGTCGATGGAGTCCATCCATCTCTTGTGGTCGGAGGGGTGGTGGTTAGAGCCCACGAAGGAGTCATTGACGGAGACGAAAAGGTCGGTGAGGGTCTTCTTATTGGAGGAGACGTACTCGCAGCGATGGGTTTACTTGGAGAGGTGGGCGCCCATGGTGGAATAGACCCTGGGCTCAAGGGAGATGTGGGGGAAGGTGTGGTAGGGAGGATAAGGTGGACGTTGTGGACATTCGACGAGGAGAGCGGGCCGAAGAGGGTGGGGGGCAGTGGGGTGGAGGGGTGGTCGGGGAGAGCCCGGAAGGTGAGGTCGGCGACAAGGAGAGATGTGACCGCCATGAGGCGGTGGAGTTCGGTGAGGAGGAAGGCGAGGGCGGTAGATCTGGAGGAGGAGGGAGAGGGCGACGATGTCGAGGAGGTGGGTGGGTGTTGGATGGGGAAATGGAGATGAGGAGGAGATTGAGGGGGAGTGGCAGTCAATGTAAATTTAATAAACAAAATGGGTATAATGTAAAAGCACATAACGGAATCCAGTTAGTTTTAGGGATATTTACACCCATAACCCTGACTAATATGGTAATTACCCAGGAAACCCTCTGTAAACACGAATTACACCCAAGACCCTGAATAATGTTTAACATTTATATGGTATGACCCTGTGGCAAGTTCCGTCTTGATTCTTTGTTAACTTTGACAGGAAAAGTTAAATGTTGACTATTTTGCCCTTCGAAGCCCATTATATTTATAATGTGATGCCATTCTCTGTATCAACAAAATCATGCCTCCTTCCCACCAAAGCTGCCCCTCCCGCTCGCCCCGGCAAGCTGCCCCTCTCCGATCTACGCCTCCGCACACCCCTCCCCTCCCCCGCGCTCCCGAGCTCCAGCACCCCTCCCTCCCGCTGGCGAGCTCCTGCGCTCCCGCCCCCAGCTCGCGAGCTCCAGCACCCGTCTTCCCTCTGTTGGCGAGCTCCATCCACACCCCCGCCCCCCCGCTGGCGAGCTCCAGGCATCTCCCTCCCCTCTGGCGAGCTCCAGGCATCTCCCTCCCCCCGTCGCCACCTCTGCAACCCTGCTGCACCCAACAATGGAGCCTCACCGCCGAGGTGCAGCGGGCTACACCCCGTCCTCCCCGACTCCGCTCCTGGAACCCCCCCGCCCCTCCTTCTCCCCGACCCTGCCCGCCCTCCCCACACCCGATGTCGAGCCCCACCACCGCCCAGCTCCTGCCCGCCCAAGCCCCCCCCCCTCCCCCACCCCTCCCGGGCCGCCCCACCTGCCCGCCCCTCGCCCTTCATCCCTGCCACACCCCGCCCTCCCACGCCGCCCTCCGAACCCCCCTTTCCCTCCCCGCGCCGCCCTCGTCCCTGCCACCCCTTCCAGGCATCCAGCACCTGCTCGCCTCCCAATCTTCGTCCCTGCCACACCCCCTCCCGCGCCACCCCACGACTCCTCCCCTCCCGCGCCCCCCAGGGGTCCAGCACCTTCCCGCCCTTCGTCCCTGCCACACCCCTCCCCCTCCCACCTCCCGCGCCGCCCCACGCCTCCTCCCCTCCCACGCCGCCCTCGTCCCTGCCAACCCCTACCAGGCATCCAGCACAAAAGACTCCACCGCCAATACCCATCGTTTTTGCAAGCCCCAACCCCTTTGTCACTGCCTCTACAACCCCCCTCCTCCGCCCGCATCACCCATCGTTTTTGCAAGCCCCAACCCCCTGTCGCCGCCTCTGCAACTCCCCTCCTCCGCCCCCATCTCCATCGCTCCCAATCCAAGTTGCCTCTGCAAGTATACCCCCCCCACCCCCTCCCCCCGGTCGCTACCTCTGCAACCCCCCTGCCGCCAGGTCCATCTCACCCCCAATCCCATCGTTTTTGCAGACCCCAACACCCCCCTCCGCCGCCAGCTCCATCGCCCCCCCGGGCCTCGCGAAGAGCCCCCTACTTCCTCCGAATCCTGCCAAGGCCCCCTGCCTCCTCCGGCAGGAGCTGATGACCCCCCCCCCTCTGCCAACCCGACGTCGTCCCTCGCCTGCAATGCCCCTCTCGAAACCTCCCCCATCTCGGCGCTGCTGCAACAGATCCCCTACACCTGGAACAAAATCCGATTCCTTTTATCTTCTTTTTTTACTTCTGATTAATTCCAGCCATTGGATTGGACCCTTAGATTAACTCATTCATGTAGTTGAGTTAAAGAAGTAAATTAACGGAAGGTTACGAGTGTAAAACGGAGTATTTATTTCGGGGTCTGGGTGTTATTCAGTATTACCGAAGGTTTCCGGGGTAATTACCATATTACTCAGGGTTATGGGTGTAAATATCCCTTAGTTTTAATGGGGGTTAATGGATGGAGGTTAACCACAGGGTCTGTAGGGTAAGGGTTAGCAAGTTTAAGGGGTCGATGGGGGAAATAGGTTGTTTTAAAGGTCGTAGAGGTAATTTGAAAAGATTATAGGATCTGCAAGGAGAAAATCCCTTTAGTTTTTAGTGATTTGGTTATTACGGAGATTGATGGGCGACGAGCAATAAGCTGGGCTGCCAATCCTTTTTGGATGGCAAATTCAATTCTTTGAAATAAAACATCTATAGAACTAGAAAGCATAACATTGATATGCATAATTTTTTTTGACCCTTTTGAGGAGCCTTAATACTTAAGTTGCCAAGAACTCGAAGGTATAAAAATCAAAATGGATGAATACATGTTAATTGTCAATAAAGCCTTCTCATGATTAGCAATTTTAGCTAGACAGTTTTCTGTGCAGCGTATCTCGCAACAAAATCACTCCTTATCTGATCCACCAATGGAAAAACTCTAGTCAAATCAACACATGCATGCTTCCCTCCAGCCCATCCAGATATTAAAATATCTGTTGGTCTTAGTGTTGATCTCCCCTCTTGTGGAACCGTCGAAAAATTCGCAAGTGCTTCTTTCTTTGAAGCAACCCCAGCATGTCTGATTACATCACAAAAGGCAACCCTTACAAAATCATGTCTATATTTAAAACTTGGGAGTTCAGGACAATGAATTGCATGCTCTCCAGAAGCATCTAAGCAGAGATTTGTGACATAGTAGACAAGCCTCATCAGGTGGGAATAGAGGAATCATAAGGCATTATTCAGTAGGTAACATATGCATTCCAAGACCCTCAATAGGATAGCAAGGAGGAAGTCTTGAGCATGTTCAGTTTATAAACAACGAAAAATTACTTTTTAATATCAGAGATGTTGCATATTAGATGTTTTTTAATATTAGAGGCGCTAAATGTAAATTTTTGTGGGATGGTGATGCAGGTCTTGACTTTACTCCTAGTTCAGCAATTGGACTCGAGGCTTAGCACACGGATAATGAAAGGTCAGGTGTGTGAGAACAAAAGTTGATTTTACAATGAGTATTAACTGATGTGATGTTTAACTACGAAATCTAAGACAACAACGAATACGAAATTATTCATTGTCATATGCCAATTTTGCTGCTGATGCGATCAGTGATCTAGATGCCGGTGTGAATGACATGATTAAAATATACGCATCCGCTTGAAGGGGAGTCATCTGAAATGTTTTCATACACATACATTAACTTTTATGTCCCTAGGACCTTGCACATAATTCTTACAAAACTTTCTCCAATAAGAAGGGTTAAGATTTCATTACGGATAAACAAAGGTTTTTCCTTTAAAAAAATAAAATAACGAGACGAAATAGGCAAAAAACTATCCATAATGGCAATGAGAAAAATGCTTATGTCGAAGCAGATTACAGATGGGTGATAGTACGGATCCTCTGCTGCAGAGAAACCAGTCCAGGTGATAGTACGGATCCTCTGCAGTACTGAAGAAGAACCGGTCCCGGTGGGTGATGCTTTTCACGGTTAAATGCACGGTAAGAGGCCAGCCCTCACTTTTCTCAAGAAATAAAAAATGATAGAGAAATTCCGATTATTTTCATAAAATTAACGCTGTAAGAATGTTTAGTTTTTATGCTTTAATTTGTAGACAAGGATAACTGGCTTTAATATTTTGATTAGATTAAATGTTTATTCACAGCCCAATACTACAGTTTACTATATTTGGAACCAGTCTGTAAACAAATGAAATGTAGTTGAGCATATGATGTAGTTCATCAGAACTAAAGTATTCCTGTACCGATCTACAGAAAATCATATATGTGTACAGTACAAAGGCAAGTACACATACATTATAATTTAATTTGAGCATGTGTAATCCTGTCATGAGTATACTTGTACAAATACAACGTACGCAGCATGATATAGTTGGCTGCTAAAGAAAAGAGGGTGTGCGCATATATAGGCAGCACGATTCCTGTTGTCCAATGGAAATAATATTCATACCCATGACCTATTTGGAAGCAGATCCTCTACGGTACTGCAGAGTCTCATACCATGACCTATTTGAAGGCCGGTCGATGAAGATCGGGTGGCGCTCACGGGTGCTTGCAGTGTATCCCGAATCTCATGGAGCGGATCGCTTGTAGTACAGCCTCCTCTGTAAATTACAACTAAGGATCTGCTCCCACCCTATTTCTAAGTCGGAATTTAGATAGAATTCTTAAGATGCTCGAGAATTGCCAAGGCATTCAAATTGATCGGCTCGAATAATCTGGATCAGGACTATAGTTTGTAGGTGTAACAAGAAGAAAATGAATGCCATGTCGATGTCATGAAAACTAATAGTCCGGCCACCATGTCGATAGCAATGTCAAGTTGCAATACAACAAAATTGACTTAAAAAGTAACGAATAATTCTAATATTGTACTTGCAATTTCTTCCGATGTTAAAGATATAGCAACGAATATTATATCCGTAACCAAATAATCTTTTGTTCTTGTAATTAGCAACGAATGCCATGATCATCATTGCAGAAGATACCAAATAATTTTTTGAAATATCAGTTGTGCCCCTACCTTCTTGCAAAATTCACAGTTATGTCCTTTGGTAATATCAATTATGCCCCTACTTTACCTTAACAAAAGGGATTTTATCAGTTCTGCCCTTCCGAGATATTGCAATTTCAGTTATACCCCTCCTTTTTTGGAATATCAGTTATGCCCCTACCTTCTTGAAAAATTCACAGTTCTGCCCTTTTGTTAAGGTAAAGTAGGGGCACAACTGATATTACCAAAGGGCAGAACTGTGAATTTTGCAAGAAGGTAGGGGCACAACTGATATTTCAAAAAATTATTTGGTATCATTTAGCAACGGAAACTGCGGAGGACATTAAATAAATAACCAATGCTTCAAGTCAAGGAGAACAATGTAAAGGATTAGTGAAAAGCAAAAATGGCTTATATTCACAGCCACAATTTGTAAAGGTGGAAGCGAAAGGGACGTCCTAAATGGGCCAGGAAGGGCATTAGATTTTGGACCTGGGCCTGGGCTTCTGTGATTTGCATTATTTCATGGATGCTTCATATATACTAAATAACACACCACCACCACGCAAAACATAGTATTTAGATCCATTTCCAGAAACCTCCCAAGCGTTCACTCGCATATTTTAATAATTTTAGTTTTCTGATAAAACTTTGATCATATGACAACTTGGCATCAATAAGAAAATCTAGAAGGAAGGCTAAGATCTCCATCAGCCAAAATAAAACTATTTATCAACATGAACCAGCTCCGTGATCATATTAATGTGACTATCAAAATTTCTGCACCTTAATCTTCTTCACTATTTTGATAAAGTAATATAAAACATCAGAATGCTTTATTCATAAGTAAATGTGATAAGCTTGATCATGTCATAGTAGGCCTATACCTCTTACTAGAGATCCATCGACCCGATATGTACTTTATCCTTATCGTAGAACGATAGCAATGTTACCATGTAAGGTCGTCGCTCTCTATCTTACGATATAAGTACCCAAAGTGAAAACATAACTTTTCATTGATCTTCTGTCATCAACATCAATAATAAAATTTCAATGAGTAATCAACTAGTGCACTCATTAGTTTCATCATTCAAGTGAAGAAAGAATACTAAATGATCCTTTTAAGTATCTAATCAATTGTCAAAACCCGAGGTTAATTAGTCAATGTTGTTGTAGTCGGATTTACGCAATCGAATCAAAGCTACACAAAGATTGCAGTGAAGAGGTGTGGTCTATATTTGTTTAATCTGGGCAAGCCCTAGGATTGACTTAAGGAGACAAGCTTAGCTTAGTATGGATGATTTTAGGGTCAATTAGTCGATTAGTTCGAAGTTTTCTACTTAGTTAATCAATCGATGATGCGTGTTTTTTAAAATAATTTTTACCGTGCAATTTTATAAACATGCGACAAAATAAATGATTATGCACACAAAATGTATCACAACTATGTTCCCAGATCAAGAGTGAATTAGTGAGTATAATTACAAAACAAGTTCCATTAACATGCACCAAAGTTCACATGACATTAATGTATCAAGATATGTCAATTAAGCACTTAAATGGCTCCTTTCATTTACCAGTCCCCCAATTCAATCAAGGTGTAATTAATTACTTTAAACAGTGCAAATAAATCATTAAAATCAATTCCACGAGATTAGTGGATCATTGGGCTTACTTAATAACATTAATTGAGCAAGATTTCCATTTTATACAAGTTAAATAAGCCTAAATATGCAAGGAACTTCTCTGATCTAAAATTAATTTTCAACACGTATAATCAAAGTGTAATCAATGCCATATCACAGAGCATGAATCAAGTTTAAAACAAGATCAATTCCATTTAATTTAGAGTTTATATGTTCAAGTTATTCACATAATGGTACGAGGGCATAAGTGTAATAAAAAAAATTAAAACTAACTTTAAACAAAAAGGTAGGGGGATTTTTACAATAAAATTAACATGGGAGGGATTTTCTATAAATAACCCACATGATTGCTCTTTTCTGAGATTTGGAGAAGACAGAGGGGGTCGTTACAAATACCCAAGCACATGACCAAGCACATGAGGCGGACGAGGTTCAGGGTAAGGGTAGGATCGTTGCTCCATGTTGCGAGGCAAGGGCGACTTGGGCGAGGCATGGAGCTACTTGTTGGGGATATAAGGATATGCGGAAACGATCAACAACCAAGGATCTGTATCCCCTAAAACCATCCTGCAGCAAAGATGGCACAACACAATATATGTTCCCCACACGGGAACTCAATGGCAACAAAGACAATCAAAAGCAAGCAAGCACCACGAGACAAAGATTTTTACGTGGAAACCCTTCTCAATGTGAGCAAGGGAAAAACCACGGGGCAAGACCGGCAACCAATCACTACGGTCAAATGAGATGATGTTCTTCCCGGTTTTGTTGCCCACAAAACCGCGGTACAAGCACACACAACGGATAGTTCTTCAACAAGGAACAAACTATCCCTAGGTATCTAACTATACCAAATGTGCTCAAAACAAGGAGGACAATGTAACTCCCCTTGTGGGCTCCCGGATGGAGACCCAAACTTGGCTCGGCTCCTCTTGAGGTCGTTCTCAACGACCTCCCGCTGCACCCTCTCGAACTCGCCCAAACGGTGGCTCCTCTTCAAGAAGCAGCCCTAGCCGCTGCTCCTCTCGAGCTCGGCTGCTGTTCTCTCTTCCTCGCGCACGGCCTCTTGCTCTCGCGTGTGGAGAATGATGGGTTCGAAACCCCCCCGCTGCTGGTGCTTGAAAGAAGAGGAGGAAAAGGGGCGGCGTCGTTCTCACTGGAAACGACAAGGTGAAAAGCGTGGAACGAATGGAGCTCTATGCGTGAAATCCCCCTGGAATTGGGGATACAAATGTGGGCAAATATCAAGTATGCCCCATCCAAAGTTGGGGGCTGGAAAATTGCAGAGAAACCCAACAACCTCCCCCTCCAGCCCCAACGGGGAGGTGTTGTCCTGTGATGGAGTTCAAGAAGAGGTGACACCGCTCAGCTCTCTACAGAGCTGAAGCTTGTCACGAGTGACTGCCTTTGTCAACATGTCTGAGGGGTTCTCATCTGTGTGAATCTTCTTCAACACGAGCTGCTTTTGTTCAATTGCATCCCTCAGCCAATGGTATCTCACATCAATGTGTTTTGTGCGAGCATGGTGCATGGTACTCTTGCTCAAGTCTATAGCGCTCTGGCTATCACAAAACACAACCGGCTCACTGTCATCCAATCCAAACTCACCAAGGAAGCGTTGTAGCCACAACACTTCTTTCCCAGCCTCTGCTGCTGCAATGTATTCTGCCTCAGTAGTTGAGAGAGCAACACATTTCTGTAGTTTGGATTGCCATGATATGGCTCCCCCTGCAAACGTGAAAATGTAGCCTGAGGTGGACTTTCTCTGGTCCGTATCTCCTGCCATATCTGCATCAGTGTAACCACAAAGTTTGGGATCTGACCTCCCAAAAGCAAGACACATACTTGAGGTCCCTCTCAAGTATCTGAAGATCCACTTCACGGCCTCCCAATGGTCCTTGCCCGGGTTGGACATGAACCTGCTCACCACGCCCACTGCATGGGCTATGTCTGGTCTAGTGCAAACCATGACGTACATGAGGCTTCCAACTGCTGATTGGTATGGGATCTTGGACATCTCTGCTTTCTCCTCAGAAGTAGAAGGACATGACTCTTTGGTTAGCTTGAAATGAGAGGCTAAGGGCGTGCTGACAGGCTTGGCATTCTTCATGTTGAACCGCTCCAACACGCGTTCAACATAGCTCTCTTGTGACAACCACAACATGCGCTTCTTCCTGTCCCTTGTGATCTGCATCCCTAAGATGTGACTAGCCTTGCCCAAATCTTTCATCTCAAACTCTTTGGAGAGTTCTCTCTTAAGCTTTGCAATCAAGTTGGAATCATGACCTATAATCAACATGTCATCCACGTAGATCAAAAGAATGACGAACCTGTCATTGGGAAGACGACGAACATATACGCATGGGTCGGTTGTAGTCCTCTTGAAGCCCTGCTTTCCCATGAAAGCATCAAACTTCAAGTACCACTGTCTCGGGGCTTGCTTCAAGCCATAGAGACTCTTCCTCAACCTGCATACCATATGCTCTTTCCCTCTCTCTTGAAAACCCTGTGGCTGCTCCATGTAGATCTCTTCCTTCAAATCACCGTGAAGAAACACCGTCTTCACATCCATCTGCTCCAGTTCAAGGTCCATGCTAGCAACAAGTCCTAGCACCATTCTCACTGAATTCATCTTCACCACTGGGGAGAAGATCTCATCATAGTCCACTCCTTCCTTCTGGCTGAACCCTTTCACAACTAATCTGGCCTTGTACTTCACCTGTCTGCCACTGTCATCTGACTTCAGCTTGTACACCCACTTGTTCTTCAAGGCTCTCTTCCCTTTAGGAAGCTCAACAAGGTCATAAGTGTGGTTTTTCTTGAGAGATAGCATCTCTTCATTCATTGCATTCTGCCAATGACCCTTGTCCTTGTGCACCTGTGCCTCCTCAAAGGTGTATGGCTCACCAGCATCTGTGAGCATCACATACCTGGAAGTGGGGTAGCGGGATGATGGCTGGCGTGTCCTCTCAGATCGCCTGACCTGAGGCTCTGCTGTGTCTGCAACTGGATGAGGCTGCTCCCCCTGCCCTAGGTCCCCTGAACCTGCATCAACGGGGTCTGCATCTGGCTCATGCTGCTCTAGCTGCCCATCCTCTCCACCTGTACCATGTACTGGAGAGGGCTCTGTGTCCTCATCACTGTCATCATCCATGGAGATCTCATCTCTATTACCACTCTCAGTGGTGTCCTCAGCCAACGTCTGATTCTCATAGAAAATCACATCCCTATGCCTGGTGACTGTCTTCTTTCTTGGATCCCAAAGACGGTATCCAAACTCCTGATCTCCATAGCCAAGAAAAATACAAGGCACTGCCTTGTCATCCAACTTCTTCCGCTGCTCCTTGGGTACCAATGCATACGCCTTGCATCCAAACACCCTCAAATGAGCATATGAGGGGTCTTTCCCTGTCCAAACACGCTCTGGAATCTGGAAGCCCAAAGGAACTGATGGAGATCGGTTCACCAAGTAACATGCGGTGCGAACCGCTTCAGCCCAAAAAGTCTTGGGCAACTTCGCTGTCTTCAGCATAGAGCGGACTCTCTCACCAATGTCCTGTTCATCCTCTCAGCTAGACCATTGTGCTGGGGTGTGCCTGGCTCTGTCCTCTCATGCCTGATTCCGTGCTCTGCGCAATAGCTCTGAAAGCTATGGGAGGTGTACTCTCCCCCATTGTCTGTGCGTAGACACTTCAACAATTTCCCTGTCTCACGCTCAACCATGGCATGGAACTTCTTGAAGCAATCAAACACTTGATCCTTCGTCCTCAGCACATACACCCACACCTTCCTAGATGCATCATCAATGAAGGTGACAAAATACCTGTTGCCTCCCAAAGAGGCTGTGTCCATGGGACCACAAACGTCAGAATGGACCAACTGTAGAAGGTCTCCCTTCACCTTGGATCTCGCTCTATATGGCGCACTTCTGCTCTTTCCAACCTCACATGCATCACAAGCAGACAAAGTGATGTCATTGTGGTAGGGGATCAACTCTCTCTTGCTAAGAAGCTGCAAGCCCTTCTGGCTCATGTGGCCAAGCCGACGGTGCCACAAATCTGAGTTATCTGCTTCACTAGCATGCAAACTGCCATCCATGACCTTCACTCTAGTCATGTAGAGTGTGTGACATAAACTGCCTCTGGCCATGATGAGAGAACCCTTGCTAATCTTGCATCTGCTGTCGCCGAACTTCAGATGGTAGCCTTCACTATCTAGCTGTGAGCCAGATATAAGGCTAAGCCGCACATCAGGAACATGCCTCACATTCTGGAGTGTCATTGAGCACCCAACATCCGTCTGGATCGAGATGGTGCCCATGCCAATGATCTTAGAGTAACTCTCGTTATCCATCAAGACTCTCCCAAAATCACCCCTAGTGTAGGTGGTGAAAAACTCCCTGTGTGGAGTCACATGATAGGAGGCGGCCGTGTCAACGACCCACTCCAAATCACTCCCTGCATGTAAGCACTTGTCCTGGATGGTGAGAATCTCCTCATCTGCACTGTCATCTGCCACGACTGTAGCTACATTCCCATCTTCCTTTTTCTGATCCTTCTTGGCTTCAGCTTGCTCTCTCTTCCAAAGCCTGCAATCTCTCTTCCAGTGACCTGGCTTCTGGCAATGGTGACACTTTCCTCTGCTCTTGGACTTTTCTCTGGATTTCTGCCTCTCCTGTGACGCTCCTCTGCTGCTGGATCTTCCTCTCCTATCAACTGCATACACATGTGAAGAGGAGGATGCCTCTCCCGAAGAGCGACGCCTGATCTCCTCATTGAGGAGATTGCCCTTGACCATAGCCATGGTCAACTTGCTATCCTTAGCAGAGTTGCTCACGGTGACAACTAAAGTCTCCCAGCTATCTGGCAGTGAGCCCAAAAGAAGAAGTGACTGCAACTCGTCATCAAGTGTCAGACCCATAGATGTCAACTGGTTGATTATGCTTTGGAAATCATTCAAGTGCTCCGCCACTTTGGTCCCATCCTTGTATTTCAAATTCACAAGCTTTCTAATCAAGAAAGCCTTGTTGGTTGCGGTCTTCTGGTCATAGAGCTCGGACAGCTTGTCCCATAGCTCCTTCGCATTTGTCTCCTCGGCAACATGATGAAAGACCGACATGTCAAGCCACTTCCGAATGGTACCAATGGCCTTTCAGTTCAACTTTGTCCACTCTCCTGCGGACATGTTCTCCGGCTTGGCGCTCTCCCCCTCCACGGGATCGTGGAGGTCCTTGCAATATAGAATGTCTTCCATCTTCGCCTTCCAAATCTGTCAATTGCTGCTTGTGAGCTTAATCATTGTGCCTTCATCATCTTTGCCCATTATGCTCAACCAGAGCTCTGATACCACTTGTTGGGGATATAAGGATATGCGAAAACAATCAACAACCAAGGATCTGTATCCCCTAAACCGTCCTGCAGCAAAGATGGCACAACACAATATATGTTCCCCACACGGGAACTCAATGGCAACAAAGACAATCACAAGCAAGCAAGCACCACGAGACAAATATTTTTATGTGGAAACCCTTCTCAATGTGAGCAAGGGAAAAACCACGGGGCAAGACCGGCAACCAATCACTACGGTCAAATGAGATGATGTTCTTCCCGGTTTTGTTGCCCACAAAACCGAGGTACAAGCACACACAACGGATAGTTCTTCAACAAGGAACAAACTATCCCTAGGTATCTAACTATACCAAATGTGCTCAAAACAAGGAGGACAAAGTAACTCCCCTTGTGGGCTCCCGGATGGAGACCCAAACTTGGCTCGGCTCCTCTTGAGGTCGTTCTCAACGACCTCCCGCTGCACCCTCTCGAACTCGCCCAAACGGTGGCTCCTCTTCAAGAAGCAGCCCTAGCCGCTGCTCCTCTCGAGCTCGGCTGCTGTTCTCTCTTCCTCACGCACGGCCTCTTGCTCTCGTGTGTGGAGAATGATGGGTTCGAAACCCCCCCGCTGCTGGTGCTTGAAAGAAGAGGAGGAAAGGGGGCGGCGTCGTTCTCACTGGAAACGGCAGGGTGAAAAGCGTGGAACGAATGGGGCTCTATACGTGAAATCCCCCTGGAATTGGGGATACAAATGTGGGCAAATATCAAGTATGCCCCCTCCAAAGTTGGGGGCTGGAAAATTGCAGAGAAACCCAACAGGTTTGGCGGTGGACTAGTACTGTTTGATATAGACGATCTAATGGCCTAGATCGTGGCGGGCGTGGAAGACAAAGAAGGGCTCATGAGCGATCGGGTGGCTCGAACTAGGCGGTCCAACGACCGTTAGATCAGACCATAGTATCTGAATCTCCTCCTCTGTGCATGACGGCATCGAGGCGGAGCTCCTCATGACCTCTCCGATCTCCTCCGTGGTCCTATGAGGATGCTGAGTAACCACAGAGCTCGGTGAGGTATTGGCTAAGGAGATGGTGGTCTCCCAGAGGTCTTGTGGTGCTTGACAAGGCGAGGAGATGGTGGCTCGTCATAGGCGGAGCAGGAACTGGAGGTTATGCGTTAAGTCTGAATAATTAAGAGGTTTGGAGTCCTGTAAGTATTAGCAAAGTAGGCAAAGCGAAATGGGGTGAAGAAAAGTCTTTAGGAGGGTGGTCAGAGTGGGGACATGTTGCTTCTCTTCCTGTGTAAGGAGGAGGTTCGCTGGAAGAAGAGAGGGGTGTAGAGAAGGGAGGCAATCGTCGGAGGGTGCATGAAGGTGCTCGAAGTGTAATGAAGCTGAGTGGATGGTTGGAACGACCAGGGATTGACCGAGAGGGCAAATAAAATTAAAGAAATTCGAAGCGGGGAAAGATCAGGACTACCTGGAAGAAGACGGAGTTAATGTAGGCTTAGGAGCTCGCTGGGGGTGCTCCTAAGGTCCTTGCTCAATGTGGAGGCAACATGGAGCTCGAGCAACAGCTAGTGAAGTGTTGCGATAGTGGCAAGCACCACCGGATCTCTCCAAAAGAAGGATGTATTTGCACGACCATAGGGCCTACAGTTGTCACGTGGAGGTGGAGTGGAGCTAGACCTAGTCTTGCAAAATGGCCACGTCCTACAATGTGTACAAAGTCGTCAACTCCCATGTAGCCCGAGTCTCCCCTCTTGACCTTGACCTAGGCCCTACTTCGACACTTGCCTGCAACCTATTCCCTTAAAGAGATGAAACCTTAGTTTTTGGCATTTTCCTGAAACCTTAGGCCCTGTTCGTTTGGGTCATAAGGAGGAATGGAATAAGGGGAATAAACCCCCAACACGCTTTCCCGTGGTACGACTATTCCCCATTATTTCATATTATTTCACTCTTATTCTTATCTTTATCCCATCTTACCTAACTTTATTTCACCTTATTCTCCTTATTCTTATCCTCCAGCCGAACGGAGATAGACCCTTATTCCCCTTATTCCCCATCCTTATTCCTGCTTATTCTCCTACCGAACGGGCCCTTAGGATTGAAAACAACTAGTTATTGGCATTTTCCTAAGCGCTTGAGTTTATATATAATGGAGAAGCATTTTTCTTAGTGGAGAATAAAAGCGCGGAACTAACCTCTCTAAAGTGCGAGTCTCCTATGAGCGAAACTAAATACTAGAATGTGTGGGAAGAGCTGGTAGTCATTTAGGGCATCAAAGACACGTATAAAGAGGGAGTCCGGAGATACGGGGAGCTCGTTGGTTGATTTCGGAAACATATGATTTTAGGAAAAGTCCTCACAGTGGATCAAGAGATCCAACGACCTTGGTGCGGGGCAGGTTGAGATAAAGGTTCAGGTCACATGGCGCGTCCTAGTGCGACCACATGACCTAATATGAAAATTTGGAAATATAAAAATAAAGATAAAACAAAAAGAAAGAAGATGGACTCAAAATGAGATAGTTTCTTTATAAAAGCTGATCATCTCAATGAGATCTACAATTTTCACGAAGGATCCAAAAAATAAAAAAAAACTCGTTTGTACAATATTACAATTTTTGTTGATATTTAAAATACATCAAAACATCATTTTTGACATTTTTCACATTTTTGTATTTTTAATTGGCACTGTAGGAACATAAAACTTATATACTTATTAAACTAATTCCTATTTTTTATGATTTAAAACAAAGATAGACTAGAATAAAATGTGCATATACAATGAAGAATGTGGCTTTTATTAATATACAATAATTAATCGTAATTATTTATATACTAAGAAATGTTTATATGTTTGTATTCAGGGGTTTATTGGATTAATTGCTTTGGAACAGAGCTAAGATCAAATAATAAATTAGATGAATCATAGATTCATCAATATCGATAAATGCTCGTTAATGCTCTTTTTCTAGCCTAAAATTGAGATTACAAACTTGACACTAATTCAAACCCTGAACCGCTCATTACACACCTGCTTTTCAATTTATTTCTTGAGCAAGTCTTTTATATTAAGGCGAGGAAGGAATTCCACACATTGTACACATAATTAAGTACAAATCAGGTACAAACCAAGGGACTTATCAATTATCTAAACAAAATCATGCAGACGCGTCTCTCACTTGTAATGGTGTGATTTATTAGTTGTGAATCCCGTCTTTGTACTTATGCTTTGTTTAAGATCAATGTCCACCTATTTAGAGGTTCAAGAGTGTCAAAAGCTGTTTAAATTCATTTTAGTTAGGTAGAGATTATACTACAAGTAGAAACGATAACACAACATTATGCATAACTTGTTGATTACGAAAAGACATTCGGAATCTACGTTAGTCCACTGGTTTTTTTAAGGTCACTGAAATTCTGATTTGGACTATCCAATTATTAATGTTGAAGATTAGTCGACTGGGTTGGAATGTGAGTTGACTTACAGATCAACTTCTTGGCATCCATGCTTGGCCAAATTAAAGACCTAGGGGATTTTATAGTCCCCATCATGGAGGCCAAGGTTTACAATATCATCTATAATATTAAATCCCTAAAAACCCTTTGTCCAGACGGATGCATACTGGAATTCTTCAAGAAATACTGGAATGTCATCAAGGGTGATTTCATGCCTATGGTTAATAGACTCACTTCGTCGAATCTAGATCCCAAAGAACTACGCTTCATTAATAATTCGGTCATCTTCCTTATTTACAAAAAAAGGTAACTCAAAAGATATCACTAATTACAGACACGTCAGCCTCATCAACCCCCTACTTAGGATTCTCTCCAAAATTTGGCTAGCCGATGGGCCTCCAAGCTTACGGAACTAATCTCACCCTCTCAGTGCACTTTTCTCAAAGGAAGAGGCGCCTCAGATGCTTTTGCTATAACCTTGGAAATTCTTTTAGCATGAGATAGACAAGGAATCAAAGCCATGATACTCAAAATCGACCTCAAAAATCCTTTGATACAGTCAAGTGGTATGCTATCTCTCATGCTTTACGATTAACCGGTTACCCCCAAACCTTCTATGACTGGATCAAAGCTTCCCTTAGCACCACCTCCCTCTCCCTTAAGACCAACAACCTAACCTTAGGCTTCTTCAGATCCAGCAGAGGAGTTCACCAAGGTGAACCATTTCCCCCCATCTTTTTCATCAATACCATTAGCTTGTTGGACAGATGCTACAAAATGTAGCCAATAACCACTTAAACAAGTGCTTCAAGATACCCTGTGATGACTGATGAATCCACATTTCATCATCTTTATTCTATCATTTTGGCATCAAAAACCCTAGCAAATGCCTGTAAGTAGCATTAATTTCATCATCTTAGCATTCATGCATGTGCATCTATATAATGTATAAAATGCTGTAATTAAGGCCAAAATTATAGAATAAATAAAGAAAAGAAAAAGAATAAAATATTGTAAATATTTTATGACCCGAAACCCCGAGACCTAGGCATCTTGATGAATAGGTCGACAAGGAATAAAGTAGGGGGAGATAAGGTCAGAAATACAGATAAAATACCTATACATTCTATTCATTCTTTATTCATTTTGGGACCTATTTTTGCTTCCACTTTTTATACATCAAATAAAGAAACTTTGTACATGAAAGTTGTAGATAATTAAATAAAGAAAAATACAAAATTGATTTCACAGAAAAATAATATACAGATAAAAAGTTATGGTCTGAAAATCCAGAATCCCAACTTCCCAGATCCGTATCTCACAACTGAGAACTCTAAATGCAGCATACTCACCTTTAATTGTATATAGAAGAAAATAAGTTATTTAATGGCGGTGGTTTCGCATTTGGCGGAGCTACGGTTTGAAAGTTGAATTTTGGACCCCTATTGTATACTTGTACAGATTAAAATATTCAATTTATTATTTATTTATTATTTTTATATTTTTATAATGTTGTAATTATTACATATAATAATTATGTGCATTAAAATCAGAATAAAAACATAATTAAAACACAAAATAAAATTATTTGTAAATAAAATGCATGGGTATAATACTTGTATCTATACCTATACAAATAACATTTTTTATTTTATTAAGTGTCTAAAATATATCATAAAATTAAAATAAAAATATATGTGTGTAGATAAAAGTATTTTATAATTTTATAAAATACTAAATAAAAATAATAACATTAAAACACCTAAAATAAAAATAAAATGCTAAAACACATAGGTATTATACCTATAAAGGGCTAAAAAGTGAACTTGTAAAAATAAGCCTCATAAAAATAATTAAAATTCGTAATAAAATACTTCATAAATTAATAAACATTTTTTATTTTTTAACCAAAACGAAATTCAATAATTTACTATTTTATTTCGATTTTTGAAATAATTTTTTGAGGATTTTTTCCTGGTTGGTCCACGTGGACCAACCAGGTTGGTCTGACAGTTGACCTAGGTCAACTGTCTGACCTTCTCCTCCAGGCCTGTCAGAGAAGTTTTGTCCCATCTTCGCGCCATTTCCTAGGCTTGACCTTGCACTAATCCATGATGAGGTCTTCTGCATTTTTTCTCCTCGATCAATGGTGATTCACGCCCTAGTGAAATCTGGGGCTGAAGACCACTGATCGAGGCGGTTCGAGCCTCGTCTTCCACGCCATTCGTCAACCCTACAAAAAGAACCTCCCGACTTCGATTTGAATCTAATCCTTCTTCCGCCATTTTCAACCGAAAACCTCTACCTCTTCGTGCTCCTAGTGACAGTGGGAGTCGAATCGACCCGGGGTTTGCGTTGTTTGGTGTTGAATCGAAGTGATTCGACCCCTCGCCGGAGCTCCGCCGTGCTTCACAGCCCGTCGCCTCTGGTGAGTTTCTTCCCCTTTTCTCTTCGTTTTCTTGAAGCTGTAGCGTAGACTATGTTAGATAAGTAGCAGTTTTGCTTGTTGTTCACCCAATCGCCGTGAATCGTTGATCAAACCCACGGCGGAGCTGAGCTCCGCCCATCATTTCCGATCACTCAACGCCTCGACTCGACCTCAGACCCCCTCCGTTATCTTCCCCTTCACTCCTTCATCCCGCAGCACCCTCCATTAATCTCGATCTCGCTCAGATCGAGTCGACCGAGCTCCCTTCTCCGCCGTTCGCCGGAGCTCATCGCTCGACCCACTCTTCGCCCCCATTGGATCACCAGAGACCTTCATTTTGCTCGCCTGGTTTTTGCGAACTTAACCCTGCAGGTCCGAGCCCCAGAGAAGGCTCCATCGACCATCATTGACTCCAGGCTCCTCCGCCCAGGTCACCTTCCTCGTCCGGCCGCTTCACGCCGCCTCCGCCTCGCCGGAGGCCATCATCTGACGCGGAAGTATCCCAGGATCCTTTTGCCCTTGATCCGGGGGCCGGAGCGGCCGTGTGTCGGCCGCAGTCGCCGTTCAAAGCTCGCCGGGGAGGTGTTCTTCGTGAACCTCCCCCTGCCGTTGGATCAGACGCCTCCTCCAGACGCGACGCCAGCCGTCCGATCGCCTGTGGCTCCCCGTCGTTGGATTGACCGTCCACGATTTAATCTCAGCCGTCCACGACGAAGGGGTACCAGCTGCTCGATCCTCGCCACGTGTCCAAGTGAATCGCCATCGGCCGCACGATCGAGCCCGTGGGTATTATGCATCTTCTACCCACGACTTTTTGCATTTGCTTTTTAGTCTAAAAACTTTCGTCTGTAGTTCAAAAAGTTTTGTAATATTTGCACTTAGGCCCTCATGCTTTCACTATTTGCACTTCAGTCCACGTCACGTCACCTCACGTGACTAGGGCGCGTGCGTCTTGGGCATTTTGCACTATTTATCCCGATCATTTACGCATTTGCAGTTATACCCCTCTGTGTGGTCATTTAAATATGTTTGTGGGTTAATTGCATGTATGTCCTGCCGGGTTTCGATATTTACAAATATGCCCCTGTGAATGAAATATCACGTGTTCTGCGCGTGTCACTTTGGTGAAAATTGCTGCTAAGCCCCTGGATGTTTCTATAATTACATTTATACCCCTGCCAGGCTTAGGATTTTTGTGTGCTTAGCCTATTTATTTCACACCTCATTTAATCGCTAAAAATTCTCAAAAAGATAGGTTTAAGCTCCTGCTTGCTTCTACTTTCACCCCATATTTTTGGTTTTTAATTTTATTGTATTTTTATATTTATTAAAAATCAAAAACATGTTGTTTCAGCACGGTCTAGTTTTGAAAATACCAAAAAAAATATTAAAAGGGCTTAAAAAATTCCAAAAATATTTTTTGTTGTGAGTTTTGACCTGCTTTAATTTCAACCCAAAATTCACTAAAAATCTCAAAAGAGAAACCTTAAAATTTCAAAAACACTTAAAACTTCAAAAAATTCTAGAAAATAGTAGAAAATTCTAAAATTTGTAAACTCAAGTTCTGTGGTTTCCTGTTGCTATTGTCTTTATTTAAAATTAGTTTGCAAAATTTTTGTGACTTCTTGATATTTTTAATTTTCATTTTGCTCACAGCCAGCCTTTTATTCACTGTTTTGCTTCATCTTATTATTTAAAAAATACCAAAAACAATCTGAAAATTACCCAAAAATCACAAAAATAGTAGAAAAATATAAAAAGACTAAAAAGATTTTATTTCTGAATTTTTGAATATTTTTGTTTACTTTTATAAATATTTTATCACTTCTTTTACTACATTGTCTTTATTTTCCAATATTGAAAAAGAAAATAAAAAATTATAAAATACAAATTTATAAAAATCAGAAAATTAAAAATCAAAATACAAAATTAAAAATTAAAAATTAAATAAAAAAATTTAAAAATTAAAAACCCACAAAAAGAAATTAGATTGGCTAAGTTGTGTATTAGACCTAGGATTGGATTTTTATCTATGCTCTACACCCTTGCTTCCAGAGTTCGACCCCTACTTGCTTACCATTGTACATCTTTAGTAGGGTATAATAAATTTTAATCCTTGCTATTCATTCCTCGATTGATTGTGTGGGTTAATTGTTGAAGAACGAAGAGGCTTGAGTAGTCGCATCAGCGACAGTGAGTCTGATTTGTCAGAACACTATTTAGCGGCTCTCGCTTTTCTCGCTTTTCAAATGGCGCCGTTGCTGGGGAGCATCGGCTTGTAGAGTGCCTTTTGGGTCTTTTAGTTACTTAGCCATTTTTGATTACTTATCTCTTGTGTATCATTTGTTTTGAACTGTCTGACATCTCTTTTGTTTTCTTGCGAGGGACCACTGACCGAGGAGGATCGCCCAGGGGATCCTGTACAGCCTTGGGAGGAGGAGCCGGCTATTATACCCTAGCCGGCGGGAGAGAGCAGGAGAACTAGAGAGAGAGATAGTGCTTTTATTTTTGTGAGAGAGAGTTATTTGTTTAATTTGTAATAATACATGACTTGGACACTTGAACACTTCGGGCCTAATTTCCGGGTGTTCGTTCACCCGGGGGCTCACCGCGGCTTTCTCGTGTTTTCTCGACTGTCATTTTTCCGGTTTTGTTTTCTTTTTTTATTTTCTTTTATGGATTGAGCTCTTAGACTTAGGCATTGCTTGATCGCTTAGATTAGGTCCAAACACCTTAACAACAATTGCATGTACCTATAGATCGTGCTTGGACTTAGTTTAATTAAACAGCGAAGTCACTCTTCTTTGATCCGCACGCCGCGAGCTCTCCCTGTAAAGCGCTTTCTCCTAACTCAAGTGTGTTGAGCAGAGGAGGGGTGAGCCTAGACCGGACCTTAGGATTAGAGTTGAGTGATTAGCTTGTGGTTCTTCACGCTAGCAGTTGCCTATCTTAGGACGATTTCTGCATTGCATACCAGCATATAGATTAGGTTTATAAATTTCTGCTTTGCATCCCGCATGGAGAGAGCTGGGATTCACTGTAAGTCTTCTTACTTTGCATTCATCATATAGGCACAAAGGTGAGATTTCCATCTTGGTGCCGGCTTGCATTGGCTTTTCCGACGCTCTTCTCCCTCTGATTTTGGATAAATTAGGATAAAAAAAATACAAAATCATTAGGCGCTTGTTTGAATTTACTTAAAAGAAGCGATAACACCAAAAAAAATTAAAAAAGGGACTGCTAAGAAAACTTTGACTTAAATAAAATTGGTAATTGGACTCATTGATTGGGGAGAGTAACACCCTCACTTGTTTTCAGGTTGCATGGGAAGGTCTCCTTCCAAGTGAGGTGAGCGCTTCATAAGGATTAGAGCCAAAAACCCAACTTATGGCTGCCTTGTGTATTGCCTGGATTTCTGAAGTATTGGCGCTACTATCGTACGTAGTTGAGTAGGGCTTGGTCGCCATTGGTGACTCACTATTGTGTGAGCATCGACCTTGTCCGAAGTACCGAGCATAGGCCATGCCTTCACGGGTGTGTCTGTCTCACTGGCTGCGTCCGAGTAGGATCTTGCACGCTCACGGGTGATTCCGTTGCGAGCGAGGTCCGAAGTATCGGTTTCGCCTATCGGCTTCCTCCCTCTATTTCTTTGGCTGAGTAGGGATCCAGGAAGGGTTACAAGGACCTTAAAAGCACAAGTTACAGGTTACACAGGAGGAGGACAAGTACGAGAATACTTTTCCGGCAGTACTCTCGCTCCTATAGGCGTAGCGCTCTAAGGACTCGTTGAAAGATAAATTCCTGAAATCAAGATAAAAATTACAAAGATAAAAGCCGAACCTTCACGGCTTCACGCGTCGAGTTGGTAAACTCCCTTGTCTTGTGTTTGGTTGCTAGTTACATTTAGGTCAAAGATCAAAAATATCGCGCCTTTGCGCAAAATTTTGTTCCCCTTCTATTTGACACTTGCTCATTGTGAGCCTTCTACTGTTTTGCAATCCTCTTTATTTCTTGTTACCTTCGTTCTATTCATCCAACATCCTTTCCTCTTGATCTTCTCAAGATGTCGTCACGCGGATGGTTTAGTCGGGACCTTGCCGACACCCACATCGATTCCGTGCCATCGACATCTTCAATAAAGAGGGGTGATCTCCGAAGAGTTAATTCGGATCTTGCGAATGTCTCCTTGGACTCCCCTATTCTCGCCTCTTTCAATACTTGCCTTTCTCCAATTAATCCGCTATTCGGGATGGACTCGCAACCCGAACTAGCTCTTCCCCTTCCAATAAACCGGGATTACTCTTGTCCCCGAAATAATGCCTTGTGGATGGAGGTCGATTTCAGTCAATATCATATGCTCTATTCACAACATTCTGGGATTGACCTTAATCCCAGATTCATCTCAATAGCATGTGCTGAGGAAGATACTGATCAGGGTTCATTCCGTCATGCAGATCCTCCACTGATCAAGAGTTAGAGATTCAAGTGCGGTCTGAGATGGCAGGTGGGAGAGGAAACGGACCACAGCCCCAGCAGGAACCTGAGGTCAATACAGGGGAAGGACAATATACCACGCAGGGCGAGGTTAACAGTCAGCTGCTGGCTTCCATCCAAGCCATTCAGCAGCAGTTGACTAATCAGGCCCTGGCACAGACAGCCTTCCAGGACATGCTGAACGATCTGAGGAGGAGGGCCGATGCGAGAGACGACCGACGAGAGGATGACCTGAACTTTGATCCCAATTTCCATGAAGTCAATGATGAGTTTTCAGTGGGACCCGAATATGAAGCAGCAGAAGAAGATCCACCGCAGCCCAAGCCCACACTCAAGGAGTATGCACGCTCACTTCGAGTTGAAGCCACAATTTCTGTCATTGCTTCCCACTTTCCATGGGAACACCACTGAAGAACCATACATCTTTCTCAAGAAGTTTGGCCGCATCTGTTCCACTGCTCATTACCCCAGAATCCCTCTGGATGTAGTCAAGATGACCGCGTTTCCCTTCAGCCTTCAAGACAAGGCCCTTTATTGGGTTGACCATCTTGGGAAGGTCGTCACCACTTGGGAGGAATTGAAGTCTGCCTTTCTCCGTAAATTCTATCCTCTCGAGAGATTAAATCAGATGCGCGCCCGCATCTCCAGTTTCTGCCAGCAGCCCCACGAGACCATTCATGAAGCATGGGAGAGATTTAAAGATCTGCAGGAGAAGTGCCCCCACCATGACATTCCAAAGACCAGTCTCGTGCAACACTTCTTTGGGGGGCTATCATTTGAGAGCTAAAAGCTTGTAGATGCAGCTTGCAGCGGTTCACATTTCAACATGGACGAGGACATGGTGTGGAATGTCTTCGAAGAAATGGCTGAAGGAGAAGCAGCCCAATCCTCATCCAGAATCTACATGAAGCCACCAACTGCCATCAGCAAGCCAGTTAACATGGCTTCTCACACCGAGGACAAAGATGAGAGCTCCAACCTGAGCATCATTGGGAGCCACTCGTCCAAGGTGGACATCATTGAGAAGAGGTCGCAGGACCTCGAAAAACTGACAGTCATTGAAAAGAGGACCCAAGGTCTGGAGAAGCTCGACCAGATCTACCAGCAGCTGGAGCAGCTCGTTCGAGCATTGAATGCCAACATGTGCAACTCTGTGTCTACTTCTGCAGAGCCGAGTGCTGAGAAGAAGGAGTCCGCCATGCAGCAACACCCTCAGCCGACTCCACAGCAGCCCCAACCGGTCCAGCATGTGTACTACGTGCAGGCCCCAGAGCAGCCCCCGCAGCCCCAGACGCAGATGGTTGTATATCAACCAGAGCCCCAGTCAGCATACTCCGAGCAGTTCTCTCCACCCCCGCCACTGATTCAGGAAATCAATGGCGTATGGAACAATGAGGCGCAGCTGACCCGTCCTCAGGGACACTCTCAGGGTCAGAACATGGGCAACCGGCCCTATCATCAGCAGCAGCAGGGTGGGAGACCATTCCAGCAGCCTTAACAGTACCAGCCTCCCTCACACGGGAACACGTGGAGGCAGAATTACCAACGTGGTCCTCAGCAGTCCGGATATCGTGGACAAGGATATCACCAGCAACCGGCTGCTCAATACAATCAGCACAACTCGCAGTACCCCTCCAACCCTCCTCCTCAACAATTTTCACAAGGTTATCAGTCGCAATCTCAGCAACCCTATCCGCATTCTAGACCCCAGCAGGGGGACTCCGCTGAGATTGTGCCAGTCAATCCGGCCCTGGCCTGTTTGGAGCAACTAATGAAGAATATGGCTAAGATGAACCAGAAGATCGACAATCTGACGACAGCCAAAACTGTCATACCAGCCCAGGTCGAAGCTAACCCTAACAATTTCCGATGCAAGGAGCAGGTAGCCGGCAGTGTCGAACCCGAATCAGGTGAAATTAATTGTTTTTTATCTAAGCTGTTACTCTCAGGAGCGGTAGGACACTCCAGCCATCAGCGACGGCGAAGGGGAAACACATTTCATCTAACGGGGAATCGTCAGTCCAGCCAACACCAGGGCCAGCCAGCATTTTGGGAGCGGCACCAGTATGCAGAAAATCACAAAAAAATGAAGAAAAAAGAAAAACACAAAAAGATAGCAGCAACCTCGGTGGAGATCAGCCCGCATTGGAACCTCCTGCACCTGCCTCACAGCCAGCTCCTGACAGGAGGAGCACCGTACCTGCAGCGAGTCCAACGCCAGCACCTGAAGCCGAGCCTGTCATTTTTGGTCCGCAAATTATAGATGAATCCATTCCTTTTTGTCATCTACCCGTAAACAATGATATGGACACTATTTTGAATGATATTGGTGAAGAGTTTGTAAATATTCCTTTCCCTGAAGCAATTAAAAAACACAAAAAAATGAAAAATATGAAAAATGCTTTGTCTGATCCTGCTATCATAGAAATCATTCAGAATTTGGTATTGAATATGCCATTGATGAAAGCTCTTGAGTACATGCCAGCCGTGAAGAAAAAACTTAAAGAGGCATGTACAACCAAGCGCAGGCCAAACCCCCACAATTCCAGAAGCAAAGGTGGCAAGTCTGAAAAACACATTCTCACAATGGCCACAGTTAACGCCATCAGCGATCTCCCGGATAAAAATCCAGATATGGGAGCACCTCTTGTACGTTGCCAGATGTTTGATCAGGAATTCAAGCGAACACTTCTCGACAGTGGGTCATCTGTCAATTTGATGCCAGCCTCACTACTCACGGAGTTCAAGTTAGGACCGCTCAAGCCTACAAAGATGATTCTGCAGTTTGCAGACAAGTCAGTCAAGCGGCCTAGGGGCCAGTTGGAGGACGTGATCGTCACGGTTCAGGGAAAGTCATTCTCGGCCGATTTTGTGGTCTTAGATATGGATGTCCCCGCTCCATTGCTCCTTACCCCGATCATACTCGGAAGACCATTTCTGCGGACATCAAATGCATTGGTGAATTATGGGACGGGAGAAATCACTTTTGGAGCTGGCAATGAAATAATCCGAGTGGAGACCCTATCCGAAGGAACACCAACCGAGCAGACATCTACTTCATGTGCAAGAGTGATCGAGTATGCTGACGACTGCGACTTCCTAGCAGAAATTCAAGATACCAACCTATTTCTGGATGACAATGAGATCCATGGATTCCTCTATCCCGAGGAGGAAGTGGAGACCGCAGTCGAATTTCCTTTTATCAATCAAGATGAGGAACTTGCTGATGTGCTACAAGATACTGTCGTGGGGGTGATGTGCCTTCAGAACCAAGAGCCGAGGTTTGAAGCATTTTCTGATGAAGATGACATCATTGAGGAATTCTGTCAGGATCTGAGAGATGAAACAGAGCAGATTATGGTGGACACTGAACAATTGAAAGAATCACCACCTGCACTGATAGCTGAGGTCACCACTGAAGCAGCTCAGACCCCGCCTGAGCTAAAACCCTTGCCCTCCAATATAAAGTATGCCTTCCTTGCGAGAGAACCGAACATGTACCCGGTCATCATCAATGCTCATCTGACCGAAGACCAAGAATCTCGTCTGATGGAGGTTCTTGAACGTAACCGCAAGGCTATAGGTTGGCGAACATCCGATCTCCATGGGATCAATCCGTCACTCTGTTCGCACCGCATCTTTCTGGAAGAAGACTGCAGACCCTCTCGTGAACTGCAAAGAAGATTAAACCCGAATCTGCGGGAGGTGGTTATGAAAGAAATCCAGAAATGGTGTGATGCAGGATTCATTTATCCCATCTCCGACAGCAAATGGGTGAGCCCCCTGCATGTTGTGCCCAAGAAATCAGGGATCACCATTGTGACAAATGATAAAGGAGAGGAGATCGCAACCAGAGTACCGACTGCTTGGTGAGTATGCGTAGACTACAGAAGACTCAATCTCGCTACCAAGAAGGATCATTTTCCGCTACCCTTCATCGACCAGATCTTGGAGAGATTGGCGGCGAAGGAATATTTCTGTTTCTTGGATGGGTACTCTGGGTATAATCAAGTTGCTATTGCTCCTGAAGACCAAGAGAAGACCACGTTCACTTGTCCTTTTGGCACATATGCCTTCAGACGGATGTCGTTCGGGCTTTGCAATGCCCCAGCCACATTTCAGAGGTGTATGCTTGCAGTTTTTGCCGATATGGTGGGCAGCTTTCTCGAGGTCTTTGTGGACGATTTTGCAGTCTACGGGGATTCATTTGATCAATGTCTGGACTATCTAGACCGGGTCTTACGGAGGTGCTGCAGAGTAAATCTTGTGCTCTCCTGGGAGAAGAGCAATTTCATGGTGACCGAAGGAATTGTACTGGGTCACGTTGTTTCGAAACGTGGCATGGAGGTTGACCCAGCCAAGGTGGATGTAATTTCAAAACTTGATCCACCTACAAATATCAAGCAAGTCCGGTCATTCTTGGGCCATGTCGGATTTTACCGACGATTTATCAAAGATTTCAGCAAACTGGCCAGACCGTTGACTGAGTTGCTCGACAAGGACAATGAATTCATTGTGGACGACTGTGTGCTCCTTGCCTTTAATCAGTTGAAAGAGCTCATCACGCAGGCCCCTATCCTACAGCCACCGATTTGGACTCAGCCTTTCGAGATTATGACCGACGCGTCAGATTATGCCATCGGAGCTGTACTGGGATAGAGGAAGACAATGTACCATTTGCGATTCACTACGCTAGCCGAACGCTCGATGAAGCCCAGAGAAACTACACTGTCACTGAAAAGGAGCTGCTAGCGGTAGTCTTTGCTTTGGAAAAGTTCAGATCTTACCTCCTTGGGTCCAAAGTTATCATTTACACTGATCATTCGACCATTCGGTATTTACAGCAGAAGAAGGACGCCAAACCACGTCTCATCCGGTGGATCCTTCTCCTTCAGGAGTTTGACCTGGAAATCAGAGATAAACCTGGAGTGAAGAATGTAGTGGCTGATCATCTGTCAAGACTTCCTGAACCAGAGTCTCCTGAGCTGAACCTGTAGCCTATCACAGAGACCTTTCCAGATGAGTCGATTCTGTCTGTCGCCTCACTTCCTTGGTATGCAGACATTGTGAATTATCTAGTTGCCAAGAAAATCCCACAGGACTGGCCTAAGTTGAAAATAGACAGATTTTTGTCTAAAATCCATTTCTACCAGTGGGAAGACCCGTATCTATTTCGTGAGGGAGCAGATTGCATCTGGAGAAGGTGCATTCCTCAGGAGGAAGTTCCAAGTGTCCTCGCTTTATGTCATGATCAAGATTCTGGAGGACATCATTCAGGCAAACGGACGGCAACAAAAGTTCTTCAAAGTGGCCTCTGGTGGCCTTCATTATTCAAAGATGCAGATGAGTATGTCAAATGTTGCACTGACTGTCAGAAGATGGGTGGAACCATAGGAATGAGAGATACGATGCCTTTGAAGTACATTCAGATCTCAGATGTCTTTGACGCATGGGGCATCGACTTTATGGGCCCGTTTCCTAACAGTCAGGGTTATGAGTATATTCTGCTTGCTGTCGATTATGTCAGTCGATGGGTGGAGGCTATCCCCGCCCAAGCAGCCGACAGTAGGACTGTCTGTCGATTCTTGCGAGATCACATCATAGCACGGTTCGGGATTCCCAAGATTCTCATATCTGACGGGGGCAGTCATTTCATAAACAGAGAGGTGAAGAAGCTGACCCAAGAATTCTGCATTGAGCATCGTGTTGCTTCACCCTACCACCCGCAGTCTAATGGCTTAGCAGAATGTTCCAACAGGGAGATTAAGACAATCTTACAGAAGCTTGTGCGTCCGGATAGCAAGAACTGGTCTCAGCTGCTTGATTTCGTTCTTTGGGCTTACAGAACAGCGTACAAGTCACCCTTGGGAATGTCCCTCTACCGCCTTGTGTATGGCAAGCCATGTCATTTGCCCGTGGAACTTATTCACAAATCTTTATGGGCTATTAACATCTGTAATTTGGACTCCAAGCAAGCAGGAAAGAACAGAAAACTGGATCTGAACAGATTACTGGAATTCAGAGATTACGCATATTACAACAACCTGATGTACAAGGAGAAGGTCAAAACATGGCATGACAAGCATATCCGTCGCAAGTCCTTTGATCCAGGTCAGAAGGTGTGGTTGTTCGATGCGAAATTGAAGATCTTTCCAGGCAAATTGAAGAGCAAATGGACTGGGCCGTTTTTGGTTAGGCAGGTGCGTGACAACGGAAGTGTATTGATATCCAATCTGTCAGCTGACGCACAGCCTTTTGTAGTCAATGGACAGCTTCTGAAGCCATACCTTGAACATGACACATTCATGGCCGTCGTTGACTCAATTCAAGTAATCTATGAGGATGAGCTGAATATCTCGAAAGAGGCAGAGGAAGGCAAAGCACATCAAAACATTTTTGAATGATTTCCCTTTTCGTTTTTTCTTCTTTTCTTCTTTTCAATTTCTTTTATCTTATTTTACCGAATTGATGCCATCCCTTTCATCACTGCTACGCTTAGGATGTACTCTATCCTAAGTATAGGGGGGATGTGCATCCCGAGTTGTTCATACCCAATTTCATCTTTTTTCTCCTTTTCTCCTTTTCTTCTTTTCCTCTTCTATTTTCTTTATCTATCAAAAAGGTGTCGCCCCTTGTAGACAGTTTTCTATACTTAGGACGTACTTTGTCCTAAGTATAGGGGGGTGTGCACCCCGAGTTAATTCTATTCTTTTCGATCCTCTCCATTGTCTCCTCTTCTTGTCTATACTTAGGGATACCTTACCCTAAGTATAGGGGGAGACAATCTGAGTACGATCTGTTCATTCCCACCCTTGACCCTCCCTGCTTTGTGTACAGTCTGCTATACTTAGGATTATTTGATCCTAAGTATAGGGGGGACGGTCAACTTCTCATTCGTTCATTCATCTCTGTATTCCTTTATTCTTTAGATTTTCCTATACTCAGTACGAGTTATGTCTTCTCTTTTCTCCCCGATCTATGAGGACATAGCTCAAGCTAAGTATAGGGGGGTCGTATATACTGTGCTTTAGCCATAACCCGTACTTTCGTATTTTCTTAATAATAATATGGCTAAAAATTCTTTAAAAATCATTAAAAATCCTTAATAAAAAGATGTGGTTATTCCTCAGATTCTTTTTGTATTTACTGATTAATAAATCAGGTGAAAATGTTTTTTGCAAAATGTTTGAAAAATAGTTTGAAAATCTTTGTGAACATCTATTGAAAACTATTTTGAAAATGTTTTGTTACATGTTTTCAACCTGTGTAAAATGTGTGGATTGTAAAATTTATTTCCTTTGTGTGAAATAAAAATGTTTGAAAAATGATTTGCAAATGGTTTGAAAAATGGTTGCAAAAATATTTTTGAAAAACCTATATATACTGTTTTGAAAACCTTTGCAAAATGATTTTCAAATGTGTGTACATGTTTGCAAAAATGTTTGTAAAAATTATTTTGGACTATAGTTTTCAAAAATTGTGTGAAAAGCTTGTGTCAAATAAGTTTGAGGAATACATACATCTCACCCAAAATCCACTATATGTATACATGTATAAAATTGATCACGTACCTTGTAAATTCTTAAAATCCACTTCTTGTAAATATAAGAAGCACTCTCGTGTAAATATTTTCACCTAGTTTTTAGCCAAATCTTTTTGTTTTCAAAATTCCCAAAAATTATTTGCAAAATTAAAATCCAAAAACATTTGAAAAATCTGTTTGAAAAATACAAAAAATGCATTTGCATATGCATCATCATCATATTTTCAAAAATCCATAAAAAGTTCAAAATCTTGAACATTGCATCACAAAAATATTTTCTGCATTGCATTGCATAGCATTAGCATTTTTCGGATTGAGTTTGATAGTTGAACAAGTCTAAGTAAAATCCGGAGATTGGAGCTTGATTGGACCTTAAAATCTACCTAATAACAGGAACCTTATAGGAACTGGGTTTGAGGTACTTCAGGTCTAGTTGACTTAATTCTTTGAGGATCAAGGGACTTGGTTCAATGGATTCTTGACTGCCTAAGTAGAGTATTTCGGAGCACACACACGACTCTTGTTGATAATGACCTAACTTGGACACCTGCACCTTTCACATGGCTCAACTCAGTTGGAGTGGTGAGGGGATTGGATTTGCCGGTATGAGACGCACACAAGTGGAAGCATTTGTCCTCCTCTAGGGAGGGAAGTGCACCCCAACCCGTCCAGTGATTAGGAAGTCTAAAGACAGGAGGCTGTGGATTGCAATAAAGCTTCAAAAGAGGGATAATCTACTGGCTCAAGAGGAAAAACTCCTTATGTAAATGCTGCTGTGAATAGTATTTCAAAAAAAAAAGTTAGGCATGTACAAAAATAAAAAGCCTGCAAGTATGTACAAAGTCAATAAGCAAGCTTGAGCATCAAAGTCATATCATGTGAGCCTGCAGCAGGATGACTTGACTACACTGGTCTTGCATCCCGGGATAGGTAGCTACACTGGCTACCGTCCATTCTTCTCTTCACCCCCTCCTCTTGAGCTGGTTGCCACTTGAACTTAGAAGGGAATATCCTGCTCCTCGAGGATGGAGTCATTGGATTGGGGAATCATTGGGTTGTCGTACTGGAGAAGTCAGTTTCTTTGTCATTCTAGTTGGGGAGAGCCACCATCACTTACACTGTATAAGTCAGATTCATAGTCGTAAGAGTTTGCATATGAATTGATATATTTCTGACCTGGCTATTGAGGAGACTTGGACAGAGTTTTGGGATTCTCAGGGGATGTTGGATTTCAAATACGGTTCTCAATAAGGTTCCGCCCGCACTAAATTTCCAAAGGTCCGACTTAAGCTCCAAACTTTGATTTTGTGAAGACAAGTTTGACAATCAAATAAAATCCACATTTCTTCTTTTTCTTTTCTTTCTTTTTCTTTTTGCACTTATTGCATAAGTGTTTGCTAGGGACTAGCAAAGGTAAAGTATAGGGGGATGACGAATCCACATTTCATCATCTTTATTCTATCATTTTGGCATCAAAAACCCTAGCAAATGCCTGTAAATAGCATTAATTTCATCATCTTAGCATTCATGCATGTGCATCTATATAGTGTATAAAATGCTGTATTTAAGGCCAAAATTATAGAGTAAATAAAGAAAATAAAAAGAATAAAATATTGTAAATATTTTATGACCCGAAACCCCGAGACCTAGGCATCTTGATGAATAGGTCGACAAGGAATAAAGTAGGGGGAGATAAGGTCAGAAATACAGATAAAATACCTATACATTCTATTCATTCTTTATTCATTTTGGGACCTATTTTTGGTTCCACTTTTTATACATCAAATAAAGAAACTTTGTACATGAAAGTTGTAGATAATTAAATAAAGAAAAATACAAAATTGATTTCACAGAAAAATAATGCACAGATAAAAAGTTATGGTCTGAATAAAAATCCAGAATCCCAACTTCCCAGACCCGTATCTCACAACTGAGAACTCCAAATGCAGCATACTCACCTTTAATTGTATATAGAAGAAAATAAGCTATTTAATGGAGGTGGTTTCGCAGTTGGCGGAGCTACGGTTTGAAAGTTGAATTTTGGACCCCTATTGTATACTTGTACAGATTAAAATATTCAATTTATTATTTTTATATTTTTATAATGTTGTAATTATTACATATAATAATTATGTGTATTAAAATCAGAATAAAAACATAACTAAAGCACAAAATAAAATTATTTGTAAATAAAATGCATGGGTATAACACTTGTATCTATACCTATACAAATAAAATTTTTATTTTATTAAGTGTCTAAAATATATCATAAAATTAAAATAAAAATATATGTGTGTAGATAAAAGTATTTTATAATTTTATAAAATACTAAATAAAAATAATAACATTAAAACACCTAAAATAAAAATAAAATGCTAAAACACATAGGTATTATACCTATAAAGGGCTAAAAAGTGAACTTGTAAAAATAAGCCTCATAAAAATAATTAAAATTCGTAATAAAATACTTCATAAATTAATAAACATTTTTTATTATTTAACCAAAACGAAATTCATTAATTTACTATTTTATTTCAATTTTTGAAATAAATTTTGGTGGATTTTTTCCTGGTTGGTCCACGTGGACCAACCAGGTTGGTCTGACAGTTGACCTAGGTCAACTGTCTGACCTTCTCCTCCAGGCCTGTCAGAGAAGTTTTGTCCCATCTTTGCGCCATTTCTTAGGCTTGACCTTGCACTAATCCATGATGAGGTCTTCTGCATTTTTTCTCCTCGATCAATGGTGATTCACGCCCTAGTGAAATCTGGGGCTGAAGACCACTGATCGAGGCGGTTCGAGCCTCGTCTTCCACGCCATTCGTCAACCCTACAAAAAGAACCTCCCGACTTCGATTTGAATCTAATCCTTCTTCCGCCATTTTCAACCGAAAACCTCTACCTCTTCGTGCTCCTAGTGACAGTGGGAGTCGAATCGACCCGGGGTTTGCGTTGTTTGGTGTTGAATCGAAGTGATTCGACCCCTCGCCGGAGCTCCGCTGTGCTTCACAGCCCGTCGCCTCTGGTGAGTTTCTTCCCCTTTTCTCTTCGTTTTCTTGAAGCTGTAGCGTAGACTAGGTTAGATAAGTAGCAGTTTTGCTTGTTGTTCACCCAATCGCCGTGAATCGTTGATCAAACCCATGGCGGAGCTGAGCTCCGCCCATCATTTCCGATCACTCAACGCCTCGACTCGACCTCAAACCCCCTCCGTTATCTTCCCCTTCACTCCTTCATCCCGCAGCACCCTCCATTCATCTCGATCTCGCTCAGATCGAGTCGACCGAGCTCCCTTTTCCGCCGTTCGCTGGAGCTCATCGCTCGACCCACTCTTCGCCCCATAGGATCACCCGAGACCTTCATTTTGCTCGCCTAGTTTTTGCGAACTTAACCCTGCAGGTCCGAGCCCCAGAGAAGGCTCCATCGACCATCATCGACTCCTGGCTCCTCCGCCCAAGTCACCTTCCTCGTCCGGCCGCTTCACGCCGCCTCCGCCTCGTCGGAGGCCATCATCTGACGCGGAAGTATCCCAGGATCCTTTTGCCCTTGATCCGGGGGCCGGAGCGGCCATGTGTCGGCCGCAGTCGCCGTTCGAAGCTCGCCGGGGAGATGTTCTTCGTGAACCTCCCCCTGCCGTTGGATCAGACGCCTCCTCCAGACGCGACGCCAGCCGTCCGATCGCTTGTGGCTCCCCGCCGTTGGATTGACCGTCCACGATTTAATCTCAACCGTCCACGACGAAGGGGTACCAGCCGCTCGATCCTCGCCACGTGTCCAAGTGAATCGCCATCGGCCGCACGATCGAGTCCGTGGGTATTTTGCATCTTCTACCCACGACTTTTTGCATTTGCTTTTTAGTCTAAAAACTTTCGTCTGTAGTTTAAAAAGTTTTGTAATATTTGCACTTAGGCCCTCATGCTTTCATTATTTGCACTTCAGTCCACGCCACGTCACCTCACGTGACTGGGGCGCGTGCGTCTTGGGCATTTTGCACTATTTATCCCGAACATTTATGCATTTGCAGTTACACCCCTCTATGTGGACATTTAAATATGTTTGTGGGTTAATTGCATGTATGTCCTGCCGGGTTTCGATATTTACAAATATGCCCCTGTGAATGAAATATCACGTGTTTTGCGCGTGTCTCTTTGGTGAAAATTGCTGCTAAGCCCCTGGATGTTTCTATAATTACATTTATACCCCTGCCAGGCTTAGGATTTTTGTGTGCTTAGCATATTTATTTCACACCTCATTTGATCGCTAAAAATTCTCAAAAAGATACGTTTAAGCTCCTGCTTGCTTCTACTTTCACCCCATATTTTTAGTTTTTAATTTTATTGTATTTTTATATTTATTAAAAATCAAAAACATGTTGTTTCAGCAATGTCTAGTTTAGAAAATACCAAAAAAATATTAAAAGGGCTTAAAAAATTCAAAAAATATTTCCTGTTGTGTGTTTTGACCTGCTTTAATTTCAACCCAAAATTCACTAAAAATCTCAAAAGAAAAACCTTAAAAATTCAAAAACACTTAAAAACTTCAAAAAATTCTAGAAAATAGTAGAAAACTCTAAAATTTGTAAACTCAAGTTCTGTGGTTTCCTGTTGCTATTGTCTTTATTTTAAAATTAGTTTGCAAAATTTTTGTGACTTCTTGCTATTTTTAATTTTCATTTTTCTCACAGCCAGCCTTTTATTCACTGTTTTGCTTCATCTTATTATTTAAAAAATACCAAAAACAATCTGAAAATTACCCAAAAATCACAAAAACAGTAGAAAAATATAAAAAGACTAAAAAGATTTTATTTCTGAATATTTGACTATTTTTGTTTACTTTTATAAATATTTTATCACTTCTTTTACTACATTGTCTTTATTTTCCAATATTGAAAAAGAAAATAAAAAAAATATAAAATACAAATTTATAAAAATCAGAAAATTAAAAATCAAAATACAAAATTAAAAATTAAAAATTAAATAAAAAAATTTAAAAATTTAAAAACCCACAAAAAGAAATTAGATTGGCTAAGTTATGTATTAGACCTAGGATTGGATTTTTATCTATGCTCTACACCCTTGCTTCCTGAGTTCGACCCCTACTTGCTTACCATTGTACATCTTTAGTAGGGTATAATAAATTTTAATCCTTGCTATTCATTCCTCGATTGATTGTGTGGGTTAATTGTTGAATAACGAAGAGGCTTGAGTAGTCGCATCAGCGAAAGTGAGTCTGATTTGTCAGAACACTATTTAGCGGCTCTCGCTTTTCTCGCTTTTCAATGACCTAATGAATACCCATTCATACACCTTTATACTTTTATTTTATCTTTAAAATCCTAGCTAAATACATGTAAATAAAGCTAACATGTACAAATTAACTTCATAACTTTGTCTGTAAATAGTCCTAAAATACATGTATTTAAAAACAAAATAAATGGATAAAGAAAAGAAAAATAATGGAAATATTATAAATACTAACTGACCCTAAACCCCGATATTAAGTCAATGTTGACTTGGTCGACAAGGAATAAATTAGAAGGAGATAAGTGTAATAAAATACAAACAAAATAAGAATGTCGCTTGGAAACCCTAGATGACTTGTACACTATATACAACTCAAACTTACACTAATTTTTACACACTCTTACACTCTTCAAATAAAGATATCTTCAATACAAAACTTTTACATAAAAATACATAGAAAAACACAAAATAATTGCAAGAGAAAATATTTTACAGTGTAACGGGACACACATTTGAAAAAAAACCGCAAACAAAACTTCACAAATCGATATCTTCTCCATATGAACTCAAAATTACCCAAACTCACTTTTATTGTACTCTAAATTAAATTATCTATATAATAAATGTGATTTCATTAAAATTAGAGTTAAGATGCAAAAGTTGACTTTTGGATCCCTATTGCACTATCACTTATTCATTCTTTGTCTTTTTAGTTCTCTTATATTTTTCAATACTTGTAATATTATTTGTATCATACTAAAAACACAAACATAAAAAATAAACTGTTAAAAATACACTAAAAATAAGGTAATAAAAAATATAGGTATATTGTACCTATAATGTACATATACACTAAGAATAATCAATTTGCATAATAGGTCCTTTAATACATTTAGGGTTATGTACCATGACCATCTTAATGATCATACAGTTGTTGATTCAATTTTTGAATCATAGAGGTTGGTGCTTGGATGAATATCTAAAGAGTTAGATTGAGTACTCATCAAGCATCGTCAAATGATTATTAAGAGATGATCTCCAATCTGAGAAGGAGATGGCAATCCTTTCTCTAAAAGCTGATATCTAGCCGACATCTGGATGCAAGTCCTCTGCATAGGAATAAAGATTCAGATGTGTTAGATAAGTTAGGTCAAAGAGTTGACTTAACGAGATCGAGATAACCAAAGTCCTATGTCATATGTTGTCACAATATAGGCACGCATCCTCTGACCGGAGACAGATGTGTTACTATATATCTGAGTATGTACATTTGGTAGACCAATAGGTTGATGACCTAACCAAGGTCTATACACTAGCACGCTGGTGTGCGTGCAATGGCATATGAGTAATACGATCTCTCAAAGGGATCATACAGGTTCATTGCTGAACCGGAACACATGAGATCACTCATGGGATATTAGGAAGAATCAAATTCCGTGCATGGCCATCTCGCTTTGGAAGCTTGACTGGATTCGTAGGTTTGATATATACTTTTAGAAAGTATATGATTAACACCTAGGTATGATATATGCTTTTGGAAAGTATATTGATCGATACCAACTACCAATAGTCAAATGAGAAACTTAATGATAAAACCCTAAAGTAGACAGTGTAAAATTGTTCTAATACTTCAGGTTTACTCTGGGTCTTCCAGTATGCAGGATGTACAGATATTAGGAATACCTGAGGGTGATGTGATCATAAACGATTGTATAACCATGATGCTTCCATTCCGAGGGAGTGATGCAACAGGTCTGGATTTTGGTGACTCCTCTCATAGAGAAGTGATTGACTTGTCCAGGGGGGACAACCACCAAAGGTATAATAAAGGGACTTGGTCTTCACATTATCTATGTATATTAATTAAATCTAAAATGAATTAATTATTATCTTCAAAATGATATAATTAATTTATTTTAAACTATTTGTTGTTGCAAATTTGTAGCAACAAATCGTGTCCATTGATTAATAACCTCTTAGTCTAAACTGTTGGATTAAGAGAGCACATAATTTGAGATCCATATACATCCAACTAGTATAAAAGGAAGGGTAGTCCTTGCCTTTTAGAAAACACACATAATTCCAAGAGGAATGATACTCTCTCCATCTCTCTCTCTCTACACACCAAGTTTCTCTCCTCCTCTCCTCTCTTGTGGTCGTCCACCATGGAGCCTTAGAGAGAGTCACCATTGCTGCAACATCATCGTTATGTTGCCGGATCGTTTGCTCATGGACCTCCATCTCCTTCGGTGTGCCTCGCTCGTGAAGAAGACGTCGGATCTCGTGAGACTAGATTAGGAAATTCGCCGCTTGGATTATCAACATGGATTGCGAGGAGCATGCGTCTCATCAACACGCTCACAAGTGTCACCTCTGTTGGATCAGACCTGCGACATGAGGTATCTTGTTTTAGAGACTCGATCACAACCATGCTTCAATAGGTAAACCTAATACTTGTTTGTGGTTGAGGTGAAACGATCCGAGAAGTGTTCTTAGATCATGTGGTTTCATCATTGAATTTTTTAAAATTCTACTACCCCGAGCAACTAGTGCGACTAGTTGTTCCCGATCACAAATGATGTGATCCTCAAGCTTCCGTGATGCACTTAAGGATCTTTCCATATCCTTCACCTACGTGGAGCAATGGGAGACAAGTTCGAGTTAACTCTAGTCAACTCTATGGTCTCCCTAGACCTGTCGATGTCAGATGTTGAACCCGATCCTTCTCCCTATTTTAGCTCACTCTACATTGAACGAATCACCTCCCTTATTTCATGAAATTTTCTCCTCGATCAATGCTCTCGTAGGCCAGACCAAATCCTTGATCGATCTCGCATCAATTTGGGCAAAAACCCTAATTCTTTCAAGTATCCATGTCAATGCTATAAAGAAAACCTCTGAGCTTCAATTCGAATCTAATCCCTCTTGATCTAGTTTTGACCCCTTGGATCGAAGCTTTAAGTGTTCCTCGGTGATAGGTGGTGATCCCCGTCAATTCACATTGAGGACGAAGGCGTGTCAAGGTGATTCAACCCTTCGTTGGAGCTCCTCTGTGCGATCTCTGCTCTCGGCAACATCAAGCAGGTGAGCTGAGTTTTTCTTTCACTTTTTCGATTCCTAGCAATAGCAGTAGAGTAACTTTGCCTTTTAGTTCGTTTGATTTCGTTGTTTAAATCCTAAAATCTCAAAATCATAGTTCATCGGAGCTCTAGGATCTAGCCTCTGTTCACCTTGAATCAACTATCCTCTACCCGCTTAATCACCTCTACAACTTCGCCTTCTCATCTTCTTCCGCCATGACTCCTTTCTACCCCAGATCTTGCTCATATCTGGGAGATCAACACTCCTCTACCTATCGTCAGAGCAGCTCCACTACAATGCATCTTCACCCCCATTTTGCTCCAAATCAACCCAGTAGTATCCTTGTTGTGTTTGCACGCTAACTGTGCATGCCTGGAGCATGAAAACACAATTAGGGTCTATTTTTATCCAGCAAAAAGTCCTCCAGGTGCGCCAACTTCTCAGTATTGCCAGGATCCCATCGATGGGTTCTGGAGATCTTTGAGCATGCCACTAGGTGCGGAGGAGCTTCAGCTCCTTTTTGAGCCCGCCAGAAGCCTCGCGGGAGGTAAGATGATGGAGATATTCTCGATCAGTTGTCCCATCACCTCGACGCTCCGGTTCTGATCTCCGTCATTGGATCAGCCCATGCGTCAGCAGCTCGATGAAGAGCCAGATCTTATCCACACCCTCCATCATTGATGGGGTATCAGATGTCCGTTGTTTGCCACATGGATAAGTGATGCTCGATCCATCGTTTGGTCGCATACCTCTTTGGGTATTTTGCGGAACTTTCCCCACCTTTATATATTTTCTTTTTAGTCCATAAACCTTCATTTATAGTGTGTGTGTATATATATATTTCTATATAATTTACACTAAGGACTCGTACTTTCGATATTTGCACTTTAGTCCATTCCATGTCACCTCGCGTGCTTGTGCACGCGAGGAGGCTGGAAATTTTACGTGGATACCCTTGTGGATTTGTGTATTTATATTTGATTTCAAAACTTTGAATATTAGTGTAACACTTTCTGGTAAATTTGAATATTGGGCCATGATATTGTAGATACTTGCATTTATACTCATGCTAATGCAGATAATGTTTTAAAACTGTGGAGATATTGCATGTATGCTACTGGACTTGTTCAATATGTTATCAAATGCTCAAAACTTTAAGGAAATTACATTTAGTTCCATGTATTGTAAATTTAATTTTGTGCTTGTGTTTTAATTATTAAAAATAGCATTTTGCATCTAAAAATCATTGGAAAATTATCCAAGTGCATGGAACCATATTATATAACATGTATTTTTTTAAGGAAATAAAAATTATTTTTCTATTTATAAAAATATAAAATATTGCATTTTCTCATATTTAGCATTTAGAATTTTATAAAAATATAAAATATCATAAAAATTCCCCAAAAATATTGTTTTATTATTTAGATATATTTGATTTTCTAACCAAGAATTTTCAGAAAATAGTATTGAAAACTTAAAATTTAAAAAATTATAGAAAACCGTATAAATTTCTAAAAATTCAAAGAAATCATATAAATAGGTTTTGGTTTCTGAACTTTCTTTAGAAGATCTAGTATTCAGGGAAATTAGATTTGTGATCAATCTGATTTGATAGATATCTATTAGTCCCAATTCAAGTTCTTTGATTTAATATTTGATTTTTTTGGTATTTTCTTATTTAAAAATTCGTAAATATCTCAAAATTTATCCAAAAATTACCAAATATATATATAACCCAATAATATTTTCTTTTTTATGAATTTTTGAGTTTATTTATTATATTTGAAAAATACAAAACATCTCTTTTGTTCTTTTCTTTATATACTCCTTATATGTATATATCTACATATATAATTATACATTTGGTAATATCTTATATTTTATTTTATAAAATAAAATTTTAAAATTTACAAAGTTAAATAAATATATATAATATAAAAACTTGAAAACCTATAAAAATAATAAAAAATTAAAAGCATAAAAGTATCATGAGTTGTCTACTCCTTTTTATTATTCTATCTCATGTGCTCCTTTGTGGTTTGACCCCTACTGCTTGCGTACTATACACATTCTTCGTAGGATATAATAAATTTTAGCTCATGTACATTTATTGCTTAATAATCGTTGTGGGTGAATGGTTAATTGATTCACTTGAGTTTAGTGTTGAGAGTCGAGAGAGGCGTCGATACAACGATTGGCGAATCCGATTTGTCGAACATCGTAGGCCCTCCAAGACCAGACATTAGACACCTCATCTCTCACGCTCATCATGACCTAATGATGAATCTACGTTTCATCATCTTTATTCTATCATTTTGGCCTTAAAAACCCTAGTAAATGCGTGTAATTAGGCTTAAAATAGACATTTTAGCATTCATGCATCATTGTGTAAATATTGTATAAAACGCGGTTTTTAAAGCCAAAATTATAGAATAAAGAAAAGAAAAGAAAAAGAATAAAATATTGTAAATATTTTATGACCCGAAATCCTGAGACCTAGGCATCTCGATGACTAGGTCGACAAGTAATAAGGTAGGGGGAGATAAGGGCCAAAATACAATACAAATCCCTTTTATTTTATTCATTCTTTATTCATTTTGGGACCTATTTTTTGGTTCCACTTTTTATAAATCAAATAAAGAAACTTTATACATGAAAGTTGTAGATAATTATATAAAGAAAAATACAAAATTGATTTCACTAAAAAATAATGTACAAATAAAAAGTTATGGTCTGAATAAAATTCCAGAATCCTAACTTCCCAGACCCGTATCTCACAAATGAAAACTCCAATTGCAGCAAGCTCACCTTTAATTGTATATAGAATAACATAAGCTATTTAATGGCGGTAGTTTCGCATTTGGCAGAGCTACGGTTTGAAAGTTGAGTTTTGGGCCCCTATTTGTATACTTGTACAGATTAAAATATTCGTTTTATTATTTATTCATTATTTTTGTATTTTTATATTTTTATAATTTTGTAAATATTACTTATAATATATTTGTGCATTAAAATCAGAATAAAAACTCAAAGAAAACATATAATAAAATACTTGTATATATTATACATAGGTATAATACCTGTATACATACATGCATAATTCACACTTTTATTTTATTAAGTGTATACAACTCTTCAGAAAAACAAAATAAAAATATATTTAAATATATAAAAATATTCTATAAATTTATAAATTAATAAACAAAAATAAATAAATTAAGTACATAAAATAAAAGTAAAATACTTAATATATAGATAAAGATACTTATAAAGGGTATAAAAGGAAACTTGTAATCATTAATCTCGAAAAAATAAATAAAAATTACCATAAAATAACTTATAAAATAATAAACATTTTTTATTTTGAAACCAAAAATTAATAAAGTAATTTGCTATTTTTAATTGATTTTACAAGTGTTTTTTCCAGGGATTTTCCTGGTTGGTCCACGTGGACCAACCAGGTGGAAGTTGACCCCTGGTCAACTCCCTGGTTCTTGCTCCTGTAGCCCGTCAGACTGCGTTTTTTAGCCATTGTCTCCCATTTTTCAAGGCCGCATCTTTCATTCTTTGGCCTTGTGCCCTTCACGACTTTTTATCCCCATACATCCCTTATACACGCCCAGGCATAATATTGAGCATTGGATTACAGATGCGCCCTATTTTCTTCGTCCTTTGGGCCATGTTGACCATCTCTCTGACCAAGGTCTGTACAGTGTCAGATCTGAGTTTTTTTGGCATTTTCTCCCAATTTTGGAGGTCACGCCTTTCACTATTTCATGTCGCGGTCTTCATGACTTTTCTTCCTCGTGGCATGAGCATACACACCCATGGCTATGATAGGTCTCTGGAGCCACGATGCGCTCGGTCCACCTCGATCTTCACGCCCACTCGACCACTGGTTCAAAAGACTCCCTTTCTCCATTTTTCGAATTTGAACTCCTTTTCCCCCTTCTTCCTCCCTTCTTTCATGTGCTGAGGTTAGAGGGAGGTGACAACAACCTCACCTCACCATTAGGAGGAGACGAGGAGCGGTGCGGAGGCGTATCCACCCCCATCTCCGGCCCTTGGCCGTAAGGTCCTATCTCGTGGTACATCACCGCTTGAGGTCGTTTTCTATCCTTTTTCTCGCTGTTTAGTTTGCTGTTAGTTTTAGGCTTTGATTTATGCATTTAGTTGGTCACTCTATCGATTAAAACACCCCGATCTCGCAATCAAACACCTCATTGAAGCTCCACGAGCTCCGGCCATTTTTGCCATTCCGCCACCTTCTCCACTCCACACGCTGGCCCTTGGGACCCTCTACTGTGATTCTCGTTCTTCATTTTCAGGTCCAAAGGCCGAAGGACTCCATCAGGGGGGTCGTTTTTGACGTAGGCCAAACCTCTTGGAGTTTCCCCTCGTTCTTCATCGCCGTGGTGACACCCCGGCGGAGCAATCGTCATTTTGAGGCCGCTAGTCGATAGGGGAGCCTTGCAGGAGCTTCTCGGCCAACTTGGGACTTTCCAGGTTGTAGGAGGAGATCACGTCGTCGAGCCAAAACTCGCCGACAGGCTATTCTTCGCGAGTTCATCCACATTCCTCCGCAACCATTCGATCACCCTAGGCGAGGGTATTTTGCGTCATTTCCCCCACCATTTTGTGTAATGTTTATTTAGGACTCAAAGCATTCATTTGAAGTCTATTTTGTTCTGTACAATTTGCAATTTAGCCTGTACTTTTTGCTATTCACAATTATGCCCCTGGCTTGTGCGTACTTTCTTGCTGTGATCTCTATTTATTTGATGCATCTATAAAACCCCAAAAATTCTCCAAAAATAGACTTAAGTTCCTGCTGACTTGTGCTTCCACGGCATATTTTTATTTTTCATATTTATGGCATTTTAATATTTATTAAAAATAAAAAACATGCATTTTCAACACTGTTTGCATTATAAAATACATAAAAATTATAAAAACATCTCAGAAAATTCCCAAAAAATATATTTTGCATATTTTAGTGTGTTTTAACTTCAGTACAAAAATCAATAAAAAATACAAAAGAAAACTCATAAAAATTATAAAACTCTAAAAACTTTCATAAAAATCTTAAAAATTCTACAAAAATCCTAAAAGCAATTTCAGTTTCTGTATCTTCTTTGATTCATTACCTTTCAATTAAAATTAATTTGAGGAATTTTGGACACCATTTGATATTTTTCATCCTCATTTTAGTTTCAGCCAGTAGCTAATTCACCGTTTTCTTGTATTTCCACTTTTAAATATACCAAAAATATTCTGAAAAATCCCCAAAAATCACTAAAAGAGTAGAAAAATATAAAAAGACCAAAAACAATTTATTTTCTGATTTTTGAGCATTTTTACTCATTTTTATAAATCCTTTATCCTCTCATTTCTTATATTGTGTATATTCTATTATTGAAAAAGAAAATATAAAAAAAGGTATAAAATATAAAAAGAAATATAAAATCAGTAAATTAAAAATCAAAATACAAAAATATAAAATTAAAAATTAAATAAAAAATATAAAACTAAAAAACACACAAAAAATATAGCATAAATAGACATTTGATCACACACACATTTTGTGCATTTTTGCTCCGTTCTACCTGTCTGCTCCCTGTGTTCGACCTCTACACTGCTTGCACACTATACACATCCTTTGTAGAGTTATAATAAATTTTAACTCCGCACATTTACTTTCATTGCTTGATTTACTTGTTGTAGGTTAATTGTTGATTAATTGAGGTTTCGTGAGCGGTCGCTCAGCGACATTGTGGTCCCGCCTTGTGTGGACTACTTTAGACCATCGCCAAACCTCGATTATCAAGGCCGTTCCCGGGGAGGAACAACGCGTAGATAATTTTTGCTTTGTGTTGTGATACTTGTCTACATTTTTTATTTCTTTATTTGCTCACTTATTTGATCTTATTGCTTGACTTGTCTAGTCACTCTTCCTTGTTGACTTTGTGTGAGGAACCACGGATCGAGGGAGATGCTCTACCTTGGGCGTCGGTGCACCCACGTGAAGGTGGCAGGATACTTCTGACCTAGCATCAAAGAAGGCAGGGAGGACTTGAGAAGACAGTCGTATTTTTGAGCATTTTTTGTGTTGTCTTTATTTTGTAATTTGTAGTGAGAGAGAGACTTTTTTAATTGTAATAATATAGGTACCCCCGGACATTGGACACTCTTGAGCCTAATTTCCAAGTGTTTGTACACCTGGGGGCTCATCGTGCTTTTTCGTGTTTTCTTCGTATTTTTTTACTTTGTTTTCCGATTTTCGATTTTATTTATTTTGTGTGATTGAGCTCTTAGTTTTAGGATTGCTTGCGATAGATTAGGTCCAAACACATTAATCACCCTTGCATGCTCCTATAGTATCGTTTGGACTTAGTCAAATTTAAACAATTGATTCACTGTCTTTGATCCGCCGCGTCGCGAGCTCATCCCGCCAAGCGCTTCTCCTGAACTCGATTTGTCGAGAGGAGGAGAGGTGAGCCTGGACCGGACTCTAGGATTGAGGATTTGTGGTCAACTTGTGGTTCTTCCCGCTAATAGCAATTTCTGAACTTAGGGCGATTTCATCGGCTTTTGCATTTGCATATAGATAGGTTTCAATTCTGCTGAGCATCTTTGCATGTAGAGTGCTGGAGGTGAGGTGAGCATTTCTCTTTAGCATTCATCATTGACTTGCCACTTGCATTGCTTTTCCGACTCTCCCTCTGATTTTGCCAACCTAGGTGCTTAAAGGAATTGACTCCTCATTAGGCGCGTGCATTTCTCACTAAAAATCCCAAAAAAGTGATAATCAATAAAATTGGGACTGCTAATATTACTTGACCCTAACACCGATCAAAAAGAAAAATCTTGTATTTGGGCGAGTAATCCCCTCATTGTCTTCGTTTTACATTGCTCGCGCACATGCTAAGGATTAGTGCCCAAATCCCATTTCACCCCCCTAAGTGTGTATGCAAACTTTTCGACTGCTCACCTAACTCTAAAACAGACAAGATAAAAAGACCGCTCTTTGCGGTCTCTACCGAGTTGAGTAGGTGAATTGAGGGTTTATCTTATTTTCATTTTTGTCTGTGATTGTTGTGTGTGTCCTAGATCGCTCCTGCGCACTTGCACCTTCTTCTTTACTCTCTTGACTTGACCGACGTGCTCCCCTGAATCATTTCCTTTTGTTTTCGAGATGGACCCCTGGAGTGCATTTTATCCGGACTTTGCGGATCCCTCGCTCGCTCCAGCCGGTCCACTTCCCTTTTATCAGGAGGACCTTCCTCCTACTTTTTCTGACTTTTGTACATACCCGCCTCTGCCACAGTATCATGACTCGGACTTCTACCCACCTCCACCCCCACATGTGTATTACCCACCTCCGCCTTCACATCCACCCGAGTCTGACCTGATGGAGTCACCTCCCTCAATCTCTATGAGTGATATCTTGAATCGGATGACAAAGCGCATTGATTTGATGAATGATGATCTTGCTTTCTTGAGGAAGAATCAGATTAATGCTCCTTTCGTCAGGGATACTGCTTCACTTGTAGGTGATCAGGGAGCTTGCAATCGCCCAAAATACAAAAAAATGAGAAAAATTTAAAAATACAAAAAGAGTTCGGAGACACTTGGTTGATTCATATTGTGAGGAGAGAGTCCATTTGCCAGAGCCCTTGACCACACATCCATTCACGCTTAGTCCCACCTTTGACCCCGAGGATGCCGCCGTATAGACTGCTCTTGGCATGCCTCACGTATATATTGATTCAGACTTCCTCCCTTGTATGGAGGAGGTCCAAAAATTCAAAAAATGCTATCTGAACCCGAAGTGGTGGCCACTATTCATGATATTATCCGTGCCCCACTTCAGCAGGACATGACCCAATTATCTGATCCTCTTCCCAAGAAGAGAAAGCGGAGGAGCAGATCTGAGCGTCACATTCTGACCATGGCCACTGCCCACGCCATCACACACCGTCCCATTCCCAAAAGGAAGAACATAGCTACACCATTCATCACTTGTACCATCTCTGACTATACATGTGATCACACTCTCCTAGACGGCGGTGCTTCGATTAGCATACTACCCTTCTCGCTGGTACAATCTCTTCACTTAGGGACTCTCAAGAAAACCAGGATGATCGTTCAGTTTGCTGATGGATCTATTAAGAGGCCGAAGGGTATCCTTGAAAACGTAATCATTTCTATTCAGGGCACGAGCCACCATGTTGATTTTGTCGTGTTGCCCATGGAGAGCTCCACAGGGGAGCCGTCTCTAATCACCATGGGACGACCATTCCTCGCCTCTACGAGGGTCGTTATTGATTATGGATCAGGAGATATTCGCTTCCGTCCTGTTGACGAGAGCGAAGTGTCGATCACCGCATCCACAGTTGTCCAGAGACCTATACCCGATGCACCCTCACCGATTATAACTGACTCCAAGGCCTGTGACCGATCTAATGATATTAGAGATGTTTGCTTAGCGAAATCTGATGAGACCCGACGACTCCCCCGAAAGGGGAGGAAATCGGAAAGCATAGACCTCGCAGTTCCTCCTCCTGGTGTGTGGCGATGTGTTGATGAAATCCAGAGTATTTACGTTATTGAACCATTTGAGCGGAGGGCAGATACCAAGACTAGATAGGACGGACCTCGTTTGACTACTTCCACTGATAACTCCGTTCCTGGTCACTCACAAGTAAAAATGATTGAGGTCGGTTATGATGCTGCCATTTATTTTGATAAATTCAGACCTCTTGTTGAAGACAAGGATTCGGGTGAGAGTCTTGAGGACGAACAGAGTTCGTATACTTCCACTGATGACTTCGTTCCTTTTGATTTTGACCTGGATGAGACCTCGCAGGACGACTCCAATTACACTTCTTCCGAGGATGATGAGTTTGTCCCATTCCACTTCGATATCTGCGAGACTTCCAAGGCCAGACCTGACCACACTCCTTCCACTCACATGTTTGCGCCTTCACACCAAAGGACCACCAAGGGAGAACCTAGCCATACTACTTCCATTGATCAGTTCGTCCCTTTCCATTTTGATTCCACTGAGGGCCTTCACTGTGTCGACCCTGATCGGCGTCCGTCCACTGTGAACCCCGATATCGACATACGCCATGTCAGATATATCCCTCAGTGGTCCCGCAAGAAGGTTTGCTTTCCACCTTCTTATGATCATCCATTTATGTTGTAGATTCTCGCCCGTGACTCTCTGTTCTATCTCCCGCATTGCTCATCCACCCATTCTCGTGTTTGCCTTTCTTAGGACGTACTTTGTCCTAAGTATGGGGGGTGGACGAGCCGAGTATTCTGTGATCGTTCCGTGTCATCACTCCTGTTGTTTCCTATACTTAGGGCTTCTTTTACCCAAAGTATAGGGGGAGTGATGTGTACATCCTCCGATCTCTTCTCTCATCTTCTGCTCTCCTTTCTTCTTTTTTTGTTTTCTTCTTTTCCTCTTCTATTTTCTTTATCTATCAAAAAGGTGCCGCCCTTGTAGACTGTTTTCCATACTTAGGACGTACTTTGTCCTAAGTATAGGGGGGTGTGCACCCCGAGTTTCTTCTATTCTTTTTGATCCTCTCCATTGTCTCCTCTTCTTATCTATACTTAGGGATATTTTACCCTAAGTATAGGGGGAGACAATCTGAGTATGATCTGTTCATTCCCACCCTTGACCCTCCCTGCGTTGTGTACAGTCTGCTATACTTAGGATTATTTGATCCTAAGTATAGGGGGGACGGTCAACTTCTCATTGGTTCATTCATTTATTCTTTAGACTTGTCTATACTTAGTACGAGTTATGTCTTCTCTTTTCTCTCCAATCTATGAGGACATAGCTCAATCTAAGTATAGGGGGGTCGTATATACTATGTATATACTTTAGCCATAACTCGTACTTTCGTATTTTCTTAATAATCTGGCTAATAATTCTTTGAAATTCATTAAAACATTTTTAAAAAGGTGTTCCATTCCTCAAATTATTTCTGTATTTACTGATTAGTAAATCAGGTGAAAATATTTTTTTTGCAAAATGTTTGAAAAATAGTTTGAAAATCTTTGTGAAATATTTATTGAAAACTATTTTGAAAACGTTTTGTTACATGTTTTCAACCTTTGTAAAAATGTGTGGTTTGTAAAATTTCTTTTCTTTGTGTAAAATAAAATGTTTGAAAAATGATTTGCAAATGGTTTGAAAAATGGTTGCAAAAATATTTTGAAAAATCTATCTATACTGTTTTGAAAGCCTTTGCAAAATGATTTTCAAATGTGTGTACATGTTTGTAAAATGTTTGTAAAAACTATTTTGGACTATAGTTTTCAAAAATTGCGTGAAAAACTTGTGTCAAATAAGTTTGAGGAATACATACATCTCACTAAAATCCACTATGTGTATATACTTATAAAATTGATCACTTGCCCTTGTAAATTCTTAAAATCCACTTCTTGTAGATATAAGAAGCACTCCCGTGTACATAGTTTTCACCTAGTTTTTTTAGCCAAAATCTTTTTATTTTGAAAAATCCCAAAAACATTTGCAAAATTAAAATCCAAAAACATTTGAAAAATCTTTTTGAAAAAAGATAAAAAATGCATCTACATATGCATCATCATCATCTTTTCAAAAATCCATAAAAAGTTTAAAATCTTGAAAATTGCATCACAAAAATATTTTCTGCATTCTGCATATCATTTTCATAGCATTCGCATTTTTCAGATTGAGTTTGATAGTTGAACGAGTCTAAATAAAATCCGGAGATTGGAGCATGATTGGACCTTAAAATCTACCTAATAACAGGAACCTTATAGGAACTGATTTTGAGGTACTTCAGGTCTAGTTGACTTAATTCTTTGAGGATCACGAGACTTGGTTCAATGGATTCTTGACTGCCTAAGTAGAGTATGTCGGAGCACACGCACGACTCTTGTTGATAATGACCTAACTTGGACACCTGCACCTTTCACATGGCTCAACTCAGTATGAGTGGTGAGGGGATTGGATTTGCAGGTATGAGACGCACACAAGTGGAAACATTTATCCTCCTCTAGGGAGGGAAGTGCACCCCAACCCGTCCAGTGATTAGGAAGTCTAAAGACAGGAGGATGTGGGTTGCGATAAAGCTTCAAAAGAGGGATAGTCTACTGGCTCAAGAGGAAAAACTCCTTATGTAAATGCTGCTGTGAATAGTACTAAAAAAATGTTCAGGCATGTACAAAAATAAAAAGCCTGCAAAGTATGTACAAATGTGGTAAAGTCAATAAGCGAGCTTGAGTTCCAAAGTCAAATATGTGAGCCTGCAGCTGGATGACTTGACTACACTGGTCTTGCATCCCAGGATAGGTAGCTACACTGGCTACCGTCCATTCTTCTCTTCACCTCCTCCTCTTGAGCTGGTTGCCACTTGCACTTAGAAGGGAATACCCCGCTCCTCAAGGATGGAGTTGTTGGATTGGGGAATCATTGGGTTGTCATACTGGAGAAGTCAGTTTCTTTGTCATTCTAGTTGGGGAGAGCCACCATCACTTACACTATACGAGTCAGACTCATAGTCGTAAGAGTTTGCGTATGAATTGAGATATTTCTGACCTGGCTATTGAGGAGACTTGGGTAGAGTTTTGGGATTCTCAAGGACTATTGGATTTCAAATTCGGTTCACATTAAGGTTCCGCTCGCACTAAAATTTCAAAGGTCCGACTTAAGCTCCAAACTTTGATTTTGTGAAGACAAGTTTGACAATTAAATTTAGTCCACATTTCTTCTTTTTCTTTTCTTTCTTTTTCTATTCTGCACTTATTGCATAATTGTTTGCTAGGGACTAGCAAAGGCAAGTATAGGGGGATGATGAATCTACGCTTCATCATCTTTATTCTATCATTTTGGCCTTAAAAACCCTAGTAAATGCGTGTAATTAGGCTTAAAACAGACATTTTAGTATTCATGCATCATTGTGTAAATATTGTATAAAACGCGGTTTTTAAAGACAAAATTATAGAATAAAGAAAAGAAAAGAAAAAAGAATAAAATATTGTAAATATTTTATGACCCGAAACCCCGAGACCTAGGCATCTCGATGACTAGGTCGACAAGTAATAAAGTAGGAAGAGATAAGGGCCAAAATACAATACAAATCCCTTTTATTTTATTCATTCTTTATTCATTTTGGGACCTATTTCTGGTTCCACTTTTTATACATCAAATAAAGAAACTTTGTACATGAAAGTTGTAGATAATTTTATAAAGAAAAATACAAAATTGATTTCACTAAAAAATAATGTACAGATAAAAAATTATGGTCTGAATAAAATTCTACAATCCCAACTTCCCAGACCCGTATCTCACAAATAAAAACTCCAATTGCAGCAAACTTACCTTTAATTGTATATAGAATAAAATAAGCTATTTAAGGGCGGTAGTTTCGCATTTGGAGGAGCTACGGTTTGAAAGTTGAGTTGTGGGCCCCTATTGTATACTTGTACAGATTAAAATATTCATTTTATTATTTATTCATTAGTTTTGTATTTTTATATTTTTATAGTTTTGTAAATATTACTTATAATATATTTGTGCATTAAAATCAGAATAAAAACTCAAAGAAAACATATAATAAAATACTTGTATATATTATACATAGGTATAATACCTGTATACACACCTGCATAATTCACACTTTTATTTTATTAAGTGTATAAAACTCTTCAGAAAAAATAAAATAAAAATATATTTAAATATATAAAAATATTCTATAAATTTATAAATTAATAAACAAAAATAAATAAATTAAGTACATAAAATAAAAATAAAATACTTAAATATATAGATAAAGATACCTATAAAGGGTATAAAAGGAAACCTGTAATTATTAATCTCGAAAAAATAAATAAAAATTACCATAAAATAATTTATAAAATAATAAACATTTTTTATTTTGAAACCAAAAATTAATAAAGTAATTTGCTATTTTTAATTGATTTTACAAGTGTTTTTTCCAGGGATTTTCCTGGTTGGTCCACGAGGACCAACCAGGTGGAAGTTGACCCGCTGGTCAACTCCCTGGTTCTTGATCCTGCAGCCCGTCAGACTGCATTTTTTAGCCATTTTCTCCCATTTTTCAAGGTCGCATCTTTCATTATTTGGCCTTGTGCCCTTCACGACTTTTTATCCCCATACATCCCTTATACATGCCCGGGCATAATATTGAGCATTGGATTACAGATGCGCCCTATTTTCTTCGTCCTTTGGGCCGTGTTGACCATCTCTCTGACCAAGGTCTGTACAGTGTCAGATCTGAGTTTTTTTGGCGTTTTATCTAAATTTTGGAGGTCACGCCTTTCACTATTTCATGTCGCGGTCTTCACGACTTTTCTTCCTCGTGGCATGAGCATACACGCCCATGGCTTGGATAGGTCTTTGGAGCCACAATGCGCTCGGTCCACCTCGATCTTCACGCCCACTCAACCACTGGTTCAAAAGACCCCCTTCCTCCATTTTTCAAATTTGAACTCCTTTTCCCCCTTCTTCCTCCCTTCTTTCATGTGTTGAGGTTAGAGGGAGGTGATAACAACCTCACCTCGCCGTTAGGAGGAGAGGAGGAGCGGTGCGGGGGCGTATCAACCCCCATCTACGGCCCTTGGCTGTGAGGTCCTATCTCGCGGTACATCACCGTTTGAGGTCGTTTTCTATCCTTTTTCTCGCTGTTTAGTTTGCTGTTAGTTTTAGGCTTTGATTTATGCATTTATTTGGTCACTCTATCGATTAAAACACCCCGATCTCGCAATCAAACACCTCGCCGGAGCTCCACGAGCTCCGGCCATTTTTGCCATTCCGCCACCTTCTCCACTCCACACGCTGGCCCTTGGGACCCTCTAATGTGATTCTCGTTCAGGTCCAAAGGCTGAAGGACTCCATCAGGGGGGTCGTTTTTGATGCAGGCCAAACCTCCTGGAGTTTCCCCCAGTTCTTCATCGTCGTGGTGACGCCCCGATGGAGCAACCGTCATTTTGAGGCCGCCAGTCGATAAGGGAGCCTCGCAGGAGCTTCTCGGCCAACTTGGGACTTTCCAGGTTGTAGGAGGAGATCACGTCGTTGAGCCAAAACTCGCCGAGAGGCTGTTCTACGCGAGTTCATCCACATTCCTCCGCAGCCGTTCGATCGCCCGGGCGAGGGTATTTTGCGCCATTTCCTCTGCCATTTTGTGTAATGTTTATTTAGGACTCAAAGCATTCATCTGAAGTCTATTTTGTTCTGTATAATTTGCAATTTAGCCAGTACTTTTTGCTATTCACAATTATTCCCCTGGCTTGTGCGTACTTTCTTGTTGTGATCTCTATTTATTTGATGCATCTATAAAACCCCAAAATTCTCAAAAAATAAACTTAAGTTCCTGCTGACTTGTGCTTCCATGGCATATTTTTATTTTTCATATTTATTGCATTTTAATATTTATTAAAAATCAAAAACACACATTTTCAGCACTGTTTGCATTATAAAATACATAAAAATTATAAAAACATCTCAGAAAATTCCCAAAAAAATATATTTTGCATATTTTAGTGTGTTTTAACTTCAGTACAAAAATCATTAAAAAATACAAAAGAAAACTCATAAAAATTATAAAACTCTAAAAACTTTCATAAAATCTTAAAAATTCTACAAAAATCCTAAAAGCAATTTTAGTTTCTGTATCTTCATTGATTCATTACCTTTCAATTAAAATTAATTTGAGGAATTTTGGACACTATTTGATATTTTTCATCCTCATTTTAGAATCAGCCAGTAGCTAATTCACTGTTTTCTTGTATTTCCACTTTTAAAAATACCAAAAATATTCTGAAAAATCCCCAAAAATTACAAAAATAGTAGAAAAATATAAAAAGACCAAAAACGATTTATTTTTTGATTTTTGAGCATTTTTACTCATTTTTATAAATCCTTTATCCTCTCATTTCTTATACTGTGTATATTCTATTATTGAAAAAGAAAATATAAAAAGGTATAAAATATAAAAAGAAATATAAAAATCAGTAAAGTAAAAATCAAAATACAAAAATATAAAATTAAAAATTAAATAAAAAATATAAAAATAAAAAACCCACAAAAAAATATAGCATAAATAGACATTTGATCACACACACACACACACATTTTGTGCATTTTTGCCCCGTTCTACCTGTCTGCTCCCTGTGTTCGACCTCTACACTGCTTGCACACTATACACATCCTTTGTAGAGTTATAATAAATTTTAACTCCGCACATTTACTTTCATTGCTTGATTTACTTGTTGTAGGTTAATTGTTGATTAATTGAGGTTTCGTGAGCGGTCGCTCAGCGACATTGTGGTCCCGCCTTGTGTGGACTACTTTAGACCATCGCCAAACCTCGATTATCACCTATTACTACAAACATCGTCTTTGCGTATTATATACTAACCTTCATCAAATTCGACGAAAAAATAGTTTGATGCTTGAAATTCACACTCAAGGTCTTCTCCACGTTTTCAAGTCTCTTTGTCAATAAGGAAAATCCTCCATACATGGCCTAAACCTAAACCCTAATGAGTAAGACCTGGCAGCTAGTATCCCGAGATGGGATATTAGTGGGTTCCCAAAACTTACATTGGCATACACTAGCCCTCGGGACCCTAAAGCATGCAGATCGGACACAAATCATTAAGAATTTTAAGAAGAAAAGCACCAAGGATGAAAATATCACATGCTATTCCTCCCATCATGTATTGTGTTGTTACACTTCTCCTTAACCGCCCAAGTCAACCACATGTTAGCCTCCTTGAAGCTCCCAAAGCACGTCATTACCGACATTGACAAAATATGAAGATATATTCTTTGGAATGGGACAGGGCACGATTAAGAATAGACATGAAGCACACTGGAAGCACATTTGTAGACCCAAGATGAACGATGGGTGGGAGATTCAAAACCTTGAAATTTGAAACGATGCCATTCTCTCAAAAGCGCGGGTCAATATTTTAGAAAACCAAAGTTTCGCTTGTGAATCATTAATCAGAGCCAAATATCACAACAAAACCTGATCCCATTGACATCCAAAACAAACCCACGTGACTCCTCATTTTGGAGATCGATGAAGAAAGGATCTTCCTCCATCAGAGGTTCATTGGGTAAATTTCTTGGTAAGGGTGACGAAACTTATCTCTGGTCGGATCGTATCAACCACAACACCCCACTCTTAGAGCAATTCCTGAACCATTGATCTCTTGTAACCAATAAAAAATCCACCCTCTCGCAAACACACCGAACCTTCCTGATGATCGAAAAACCACCAAGAGATCCGGGTGAAGGTATGAAAACACTCAGGGTCGTTGCGACCCAAATCTCGAGGCTCGGTCAATCAAGAAAATAGACCACCAAAAGAGATAAAACAATCAAAAATCCAAATAGCGGTCTTCGCTATTTATTTAACTTGGTATAGCGACCAGGGTCGAACTCAAGGAGCACGTGTTGGCTAAGTGGCCTATGAAGTAGTCGAAAAAGAAAATAAAATAAAAGGTATTTTTGGTGGATTTTATGAATTTTTAAATTTTATTATGATTTTTAATTATGAAGAAAATATAAAAAGAAGGTAAAAAGCACTCAAACCACAATTTATTAAAAATTCTAAAACAACTCAGAAAATTCAAGTAAAATTATTTTTGTGTTTTATATTTTTTAAGTGTTTTTGATAATTTTTTCAGAATTTTATAATTTTTAGTTGATTTTATAAAAATGGAAAAAGGAAAAAAAATGAACTAATGTGTAGACAAATTTGAAAGGCTAATTAAAAATATATAATTAGCTCTAAAAATCTGAAGGCAATTTTTATGAAAAATAGCAATAAAAACTAAGCTACAGAAACCATAATTGTAATTTTTTGAATTTTTTAGAATTTTTAATAATTTTTATAAGGTTTTTAGGGTTTTATATTTTTTATGGGTTTTATAAATCCAAATAAGACAAAAATCGAATTGAAGCTCAAATACACAGAAACAAACAATATCTATTTTTTTGTAATTTGTAAATGAGTTTTTATATTTTTAATTGATTTTTTTAGTTCAAACAGTAGCAAAAATAAGGGTTTTTGATTTTTTTAAATAGCAAACAGTAATAAAAATGTCCCAAACATTTATGAAATTTTTACACAGTGGCAGGGGCCACGTGTCCAAATTTCACAAGGTTTGGATTTTATTTGATATTTTATTCAACCAATATAAGAGCTACAGCACACAGGGATTGAAACACAAGAAAAGTAACTTTCAGGGGCTAAACTGAAACACATGCAGAAAGTATAGGGGCTCAAGTATAAAATGCACAAAAAATCAACACATGCTCAAATTCATCCAAGCACAGGGGTATATCTGTAAATATCTGAAATTAAATTTTTATTCCATAACAGTCAGAAAACCCAAGCCCTGATCATGCAATTAACCCAAACCTCACGTGATGAAACACGTGAATCCGCACAGTAAGGACTAAAGTGTAATATCTGAAAACTACAGGTCCTACTATGCAATTTGTCCAAGTGTACTAATTTATTTAATAGACTAAACAAAAACTAAAATAAAATGTAGAGGGTCGGGCACAAATTACCCAGCCACGGCGCGTGCGGGGCGCGTGAGGGTGACATGTCGGGCGGTGAGTGGCTGGCATGTGCACGGTCCTGATGACGCCTCCTGGAAGATCCAACGGTCCTGGTACGAGGGTGAACGTGGCGCGCACGTGGCCGTCAGATCATGGATCTAACGACCTGACAGTGGCAGGCGACGGTCAGCTCGGATGATAACTGGCGGTGAGGCGTGATCCAACGATGGAGAAGGTGCCTGGAAGAACACCTCCTGGATGAACTTCACTGGCGAGCTGGAGCGGCTATGCACGTCTGATGGATGATCAGCAGGGGGCTTCGACGCGCCTCGTCTCTCCGCGTCTAATGGTGGTGGCCGATGAAGCTTCCCACGATCAGATCCTCCGGCGAGGGAGGAGGGACCTGGGCGACTTCAGCGAAGGATGGAGGATGCGACTGAGGGGGGTAGCACGCGCTTATTCATCTGCAGATAAAAGCTTGTGCTCGGAGGAAGACTCTGGCATGGGTTATTGGAGAAAAAGTAAAGAGAAGCGAGGTGAGTAGGCGAAGGGGGGTTCCGGTGGAGGTGGCGGAAGGAACCAGACCCAATCTTGGCTCGGATAGCCAAGATCGAGGTGATGAGATCGTGAAGGAAGGGTGACGATGGGTCGAGGAGTCGATCAATACGGTGAGGATGAGGTGTTGGGGCTCCGGCCACTAGGGCGGAGCTGGCGGAGCGAGAGATGAAAGATTAAAGCTACTCAACGAACTAGAAGCTAAGGAAGCTACCTGATGGTCGGACGCGTCTGGGCTGGAGCTACTGGTTCTCCTAAGGTCTTCGCCTCGATGGAGCGACGCCTCCAGAGGCTCAGGCTACGCCAGCGGCGGAGCTCGACGACAAGGGTCGCCGGACCTGGGGCAAACACCTCCAATCACTCTCTACAACACCATCCGCACTCGTTGTCACTCGAGGAAGAGGATGGAGGTCACGGGGATCGAAGATGGGGGCCGAAGGTACGTGAAATGGTGGAAGGAGGCGAAGCTTTATACTGCAGGGGTCCGAGAAAGAAGGAGATCGGGCACGCAATCCAAAGCTCAGATCCCTAGGATGATTCCCGAGCGTGAATCTCGGATGTGAGAGCTGCAAATGGAGCCCGGGGTTTAGGTAAATGGTTGGCGGATCAAGTCTGCATAAATGGGAGAAATCGGGTTAGGACAAGGATCCGCAAGGGGTGTGTTTATTTAAAAATATATACAAAATAAAAAATGTTTATTTATTTTCAAAGTATTTTTTAGTGATTGTTATTTTTTTGAAAAATAAATTATGTATTTACAATATATTATATTATATACAGGTATATGTACCTATGTATTTTTGAATTTTATTTTTTATTATGTTATTTATGTATAATTATTCCAAGTTTATATTTTATTTATTTACATCATAAAATTTGGAATATAAAAAGATTTTTACTTGATTTTTATTAATTATTTACAAGGGTGAAATTAATAGGTCTTTTATTTTATATAGGGGTTGATGGGGCTGCCCCCTGGGGGCAGCCAACGTGGCTACCCCGCCCTATTTTTGGACAACTTTTTTTACTTTTATTTGAAAAGTATCACCATGTATATTCACCCCTATATCCCTCCTATATGCCATTCGAATTTCATCAGAAACAGATGCTCCTACAGCCTCCATCCAGACAGAGTCGTTTAAAAAATCATGCGACCGTTAAAAAATGACGTTTGGATGGAGGCCATAGGAGCCTCTGTTTCTGACGAAATTCGAATGGCATATAGGAGGGATATAGGGATGAATATACATGGTGATAGTTTTCCAAAAAATTTAAAAAAAATGCAAAAAATTGGGTGGGGGCAGCCCCATTTTTCCCTTTTATATACATGGTATATATACACTGAGGAGAGAGAAATTATTTATTTTTATTTTTCTTTTATTTTCCCATTTTTATTTTATTTTTATAAATATATACAAAATATGGGGAACACATAAATATTTTTATTTTTAAAAAATAAAATATTTACACTAAGAGGGGGTCTATACAAGGCTGAGTCACCCTATCACTCTCTACTTATTTTATTTTTGCGGTCAGGCCCATATTGAGCCCTCCCTTGGATTCAGGTCACTCAATATTTATTCTAAATATTTCCCTCTTTTTCTTTTTTTCTTTATTTCTTTATTCTTTTACTTTTGCACAAAAACATGCTAATTATGAGTATTTACACAATACATGCTTTTTGATAATTTATTTTATTTACAAACATATACATGGTGCTTTGCAAAGGTTTTTAGCTAAAATAAAAGAATAAAGAGTGATGAATGAGGATTCATCACCCCCTATACTTAACTTTGCTAGTCCCTTAGCAAACACTTACTTGAAAAAGAAGTGAAAAAGAAAAGAAAAAAAAAGAGGGGGAAAATGAATGAATCAATACTGAATATTAAACTTACCTTCATTAAATTGAAGTATGGAGCTTAGTCAGATCTTTGTATTATTAATGTGTCGGAACCTTATTTGGACTTAGGTTTAAAACTTAACATCCTCTAAGTTCCACTAATCTATAGTCAAGACTCCTCAATAATCCAGATCAGAACAAGTCTACATACACAAACCCTGAAGACCATGAATCTTTCCTTGTATTGTGTAAGTGAGGTCTAGCTCTCCACCTCAGAAGTAGCAAAATGACAACCCTCCCCAACAAGGTAACTCTAATGCCCTAGTTTGCCACTCTTTCCTCGAGGAGCGGGGTATTCCCTTCTAAGTTAAAGTTCAACCGGCTCAAGCAGAGGGGGAAGAAGAGAATGGACCATGGCCAGTGTAGCCATGTATCATTGGGAGCTCAACCGGTGTAGCTAAGTCTCCCTGCTGCAAGCTTCATAAGATGGATCATGGATATCAAGTTTTTCTTATTGCACTATACACACTCCAGTGGGAGTATCATTTTCTCTCAGACCCATCACTTTTTTGAAGTTTTCTTTTCTTTTTGCATTTTTTTATGTGCATATTTACAACATATCTACAAAGTGCAGCATATGTACATAGGGAGTTTTTCCTCTTGAGCTAGTAGGCTATCCCACTTTTGAAGCATTACTGCAACCCACAACTCCTGTCGTTAGACCTCTCGTTAGACCTCATGGCGACCATACCAAGTTGAGACGCACTTCCTTCACTATAAGAAGAAGAGAGGTTCCGCCTAGAAGTACTACCCTCATATGCTACCCCAAGTCAAGGAAGACTGTCTCCTCACTACCTCATCCGTAGAGAGCTCGGTGTAAAGTGTTGGTCCAAGTAAAGCCATTGTCTATATGAGTCATGTGTGTGTTGTTAAGTGCTCTACTTAGGCTCATCGAGATGACATATGATCATAGCCTAGTAGACTCAAAGAATTAAGTCACCATGGACCTGAAAAGTCTCAACCCTAAGCCCTATAAGGTTCCTCATAGAATTGGATTAAGATCTTAACCAAGCTCCATTTTTCAATTTAATTCCAGGCTAGTTTAAATGTCAACTATGATTCAGGAAAAACTCTACAATATTTTACAAAGATGTTATTTACAAAATATTTACACATGTGCAAATTTTTTGAAAAATGTTTTGAAAACATGGATGTATGCATGAATGCAAGTTTTGCAAAATATTTACACAAGTTTTTGCATACTTTTGATTTTCAAAATATTTTACAAAAATTTTGTACTATATACATAATTTTGATATGAAAATATTTACGAGCTATTTACACAAAAGAATTTTACAAACATTTTTACAAAAATAATTTGTACAACTAGCTATGTATGTGCAATAAAGGAATTTTATTTACAAGGAAATTTTTTTAATTTTTATAGATTTTTGGGTTTTAGCCATTTTTATTTATTGACACACTCACACAAAGTACGGGTTATGGCTAAATTATATATGGAATATATACGACACCCCCTATACTTAGCTCGAATGATGTCCTCAGAGTCAAGAGTGATGAAGAAGACATAACTCGTGCTTAGTATAGGGAAGTGAAAAGGAAGGCTATATACAAAGACGAATGAGAGAATAGAAATGCAAGAGGATCTCGGGTGTTTCCCCTATACTTAGGATCTAGTGGAGAATGTACAGGGTCTACCTCCCCTATACTTAGGGTGAAATATCCCTAAGTATAGGCAGCAAAACAGAGGTAGAAATGAATTAAAAGGAACTCAAAAATCTCACAACCCCCTATACTTAGGGTAAAGTGCACCCTAAGTATAGCAACGTCGAAGATGCAAATGGGATGTTGGACTGAATGGTGTGATATGGACAACTGGATCTATACAAGTCGGAAGAACAGTGATAATCAGGCGTGGGATGCAATAGATGTGAGTCAAGAGACCACATCTCACGCAAAATGAATCGGGGCAATGTCAACGACCAACGGCTCATGATCTAGATATGGCTGGAGCTGCTGCCCGTTAACACAAAAGGTACTCTCAGAAGACAACTCAGATATATCAATACTCCCATTGTCGTGTACCTTTCTAACCAGATAGGGTCCCTTCCATTTGCTCTGTAGCTTCCCTGGAAATAATCTCAACCTGGCATCGAACAACCATACTCGTTGTCCTGGCTCAAACTGCTTGTGGCTGATATGAGAATCATGCCACTCCTTCACTCTCTCCTTGTACTGAAGGCTGCTTAAAAAGGTTGCATCACGTAGCTCCTCCAGGACTACTAACTCTGCCCTCCTCTGATCTCCTACACTCACTGGATCCATAATAATATCTGTGACTGCCCAGAGTGACCTATGTCTAAGCTCAACAAGTAAATGACAGGGATTGCCATAAACGAGGCGAAAGGGAGACGTACCCAAAGGCGTCATGAAGGACACCCGATATGCCCACAAGACCGAGTCCAAAAGCTATGACCAATCCTTTCGGTCGGGGCGGACGACCTTCTGCAATATAGTCTTGATCTCCATGTTCGACACTTCAGCAAGACCATTGGTCTAAGGATGATACGGTGTAGCTACTCGATGGTCTATGCTGAACTCGCTAGCAAGGGCCTTTACATTGTCGTTGACGAAATGAGACCCCCCGTTAGATATCAAAACTCTAGGCACCTCGAACCGTGAAATGATATTCTTCCTCAAAAATCTGCAAGCAGTCCTAGCATCTGCGGTTCAGGCGGGGATGGCCTCAATCCAACGACTAACATAATCCACGGCCAAGAGAATGTACTCAAATCCCTGACTCTTAGGGAATGGACCCATGAAATCGATGCCTCATGCGTCAAAAACCTCACAGAAGTGAATGGGCTGCATCAGCATCACATCATGATGTCCACAAGTGCCCATCCTCTGACAGTCAGTACACCTCTTCACGAACTCATCAGAGTCCTTGAAGAGGGTAGGCCATCATAGCCGGATTGGAGCATTTTCTGTGTCGTTCTCCTCCCAGAGTGATGTCCTCCTGCCTCAAGCTTGTGTCAGTAAGTGAGGACGCTGTGGTGCTCCTCTTGAGGAATGCACCTACGCCAGACGCTATCCCCTCCTTCATGATAAAGGACGGGATCCTCCCAATGGTAGAACTTGGCCTTCGCGAGGAAGGTCTCAATTCTCTGCCTGGGCCAATCTTGTGGGACTTTCTTGGCGATAACAAAGTTCACAATATCAGCGTACCATGGGAGAGAGCGATAGCAAGGATCGCCTCATCTGGGAAGGTCTCACAAATAGGCTAGATCTGCTCAGAATCCTCAAGATACTCCAATCGAGAGAGAGGTCCGCCACCACATTCTTGATTCCAGGCTTGTCCTTAATCTCTATATCAAACTCCTGGAGTATAAGGATCCATCTGGTCAATCTGTCTTTAGCATCCTTCTTTGCCATGAGGTACCTGATGGCGGTATGATCAGTGAGGATGGTCACTCTAGATCCAATGATGTAAGATCTGAACTTATCTAGGGCGAACACTACGGCTAACATCTCATTCTCAGTGATGATGTAGTTCCGCCGAGCGGAATCCAAAGTCCAGCTAGCGTAGTGAATAGCAAAGGGGACTCCATCCCTCCTCTATCCCAGCACGGCCCCTATGGCAAAATCGGAGGCATCTGTCATGATCTCGAATGGGAGAGATCAATCAGACGGCTGGAGGACAAGAGCCTCTACAACTAGACTCTTGAGAGTCTCAAATGGCACTAGACACTTATCATCCACGATGAACTCGGTGTCTTTCGTCAGCAGATCAGTCAACGGTCGGACAATCCGGCTGAAATCATGAATGAATCGTCGGTAGAAATCAACGTGCCCCAGATAAGACCGTAACTGCCGCAAGTTAGACGGTGGACTGAGTTTCCTAATGATATCCACCTTGGTCGGATCAACCCCATGCCCCTGTTGGAGATGATATTGACAAGCACCATCCCTTGAGTCACCATGAAGTGACTCTTCTCCCAAGAAAGCACCAGGTGCACCTCAATACATCGTTGGAGGATGCAGTCTAGGCAGTCAAGATAAGAATCGAATCCGTCGCCTTAGATCGAAAAATCGTCCATGAAGACCTCCAAGCACTCCCCCACCATATCCGAGAATATGGACAAAATGCACTTCTGGAATGTCATCGTAGCATTGCACAATCCAAAGGGCATCCGTCTGAAAGCATATATCCCAAAGGGATGGGTGAAGGTAGTCTTGTCCTGGTCCTCGGGCACAATCGCCACCTGGTTGTATCCGGAGTACCCGTCCAGAAAGCAGTAATGTTTCTTCCCTGCCAGTCTCTCTATAATCTTATCAATAAAGGGCAGGGAGAAATGATCCTTCTTGGTAGCCTAGTTCAAGCGTTTGTAGTCCACACAGACCCTCCAAGAAGTGGGTATCCGGGTAGAGATCTCCTCTCCAGACTCAATGACAACTGTGGTGATGCTCGTCTTCTTAGGCACCACATGCAATGGACTAACCCACTTGGAGTCAGAGATGGGGTAGATAAAATCAGCGCTCCACCATTTCGAGATCTCCTTCATGACAACATCTCGAAGGTTCGGGTTCAGCCGCCGCTGGAACTCACGCGACGGCTTCGCGTCCTCCTCAAGATAGATATGGTGGGAGCACAGGGCCAGACTTATCCCCTGGAGATCGGCTACGCTCCATCCAATTGCCTTGCGGTTCTTTTCAAGAACCCCCATCAGACGGGATTCTTGCTCTCCAGTCTAATCCGTTGAGATAATGACTAGGTACATCTCATGCTCTTCCGCAAGGAATCGATACTTCAACGACGATGGAAGCGGCTTCAGCTCTGGACAACACGGTGCTGGTGGATCTGGCCTCTAAAAGTTCTGAGTGAATGTGGCCAAATCTGCATGGGTGAATGAGAACTCTCGCTCACAATCTGTATCTGGCGAAGGCTGCTCTGCTGGTGTGTCTCTGCTCTGTGTGGAATCAGCCTCCTCCCTAGTAGTAGGCTCTGTGGAAGTCATACACGGTATCAAGTCATCAAACTCAGCCCAGTCAAAATCTGACTCCGAGGGATCTGTATCAGAATCACAATCAAAATCTACCTCACGATCGGGAATCAGCTCTGCTGCCTGAGATGTATCCTGGACCAGGGATGCGCTCTCCAAGCTCTCCTCTGCTGTCATCTGTGCATCAGCAAACTCTGAAGGTGAGAGGATGGCATGTGCTGCTGGATCTGCCCAAACTTCCTCGTCATCTGTAATCACAAAATCGCAGTCCTGGTGGATGTCTCACCTTGCCTCTGTCATCTGCTCTGAATCTGAAGTCGGCTTAGAGCAAGTTGAATCTCTGGCTCTAGTCTCCTGATCGTCTCTATTTGTATACTCTCGCTCTCGACGCGAAAGTATACCTTCCCGCTGTCATGATCGGACACTGCCTTGGCTGTGGCCAAGAACGGGCGTCCCAAAATAATGGGGGTATCGGTCACGGACTCAAGGATCTCCATGTCCAACACAACGAAGTCCATGGGGAATTTCAGGCCCTGAATCATGACGACAATGTCCTTCAGCATCCCCTTCGGCCTCTTGACAGATCGATCAGCAAACTGAAGGACCGTCCTGCTCTGTCGTAGAGGGCCCAACTTGAAGCGGTCGAGTAGGGCTGCCGGAAGTAGGTTGATCGAAGACCCGCTGTCTAATAGAGTACGATCAAACCTCTGCTCCTGAATATGGCATCTGACATACGGGGATCCTGCATCTGGCCTCTTGGCTGGCAGACGGTTCTGGATCGCAAAGCATGTGGCGCGAGTGAGCACATGGATCTCTGACTGATGGTTCCTCCTCTTCCTCCGAACTATGGTCTTGTCTCTGAGTGATCTCTGGAAGAGAGGTATGTGCTCCAAGGCCTCCTGTAGAGTCAGCTGTATCTAAAATTTGTCCATCATATGCTGGTTGAACTCTAGCTGGTGGGAGTTTTTTGGGTCTTTTTTGGTCCCCTTAGCCAAGCAGAGTGCTTGGGGGAAGGGGACTATTGGGTCCTTCTAAGATGAAGGATTAGGAGAGGGTCTGGGCTTCTCAAGCACAACATAATCCACACAAACATCATCATGCAACACATGTGAATCGGAATAAATCAAACCCTTTCCTTTATTCACATAAATGTCCTGAGGTACATGCACAGAAGGAAAAACAACAGGACTAGCAGTAGTAGAAATGGTGGCCTCAGCACCACCCTCGGCATCTGGATCCGCGGCATCAGTGTTGCGCTCTGGCTCGGCAACAAGTCTGGTGGCGTCAGTACCACCTCCTCCATCAGGTGAAATGAGGGCATCGGGTGAAATGAGGGTCTCAGTACCGTCGGCTGGGTCTACATCCGTGGTAGCGTTAGCACCACCGTCATCCTCTCTAGTGGCATCAGCACTGCTCTCCTCCTCGCCTGGCACTCTTGTAGTAGCATCGAGTCGTCGCTCAGAAGAGGCGCCGCCTGCTAGCATCCTACCGCTCCTAAGTGTAATAAAATCAGCACCAAACATGTATGCAGAAACATCACCAAGTAAAGTACTAGGAGAGGTAATCTCAGTGAATTCTACCTGCTCAGATTTCTTCTTCAGATTGTTCGGGTTCGGCTCGATCTGGGCAGGGATGGCAGCCTTCCCTCTCACAATCTCCCTCAACTCCTGGCGAAACTCATCCATCTCCTATCGGAATGTGGCTTGCTGCTCGGACATGAGACGGGATAAATCATCAAGTGTGGGGTTCTCATAGGTCGGCCCATGAGAACCTGACAGGTGGCCTCTCTAGTAGTGAGGCTGATGCTGGTGAGGGTGAGAAGGGTACTGCTGATGATACTGATGCCGAGGCTGCTCTCACCTCCAAGGTTGTCCCTGCTGATAGGGACGAGGACCACACTGCTGGTAGTGGGATGACTGCTGCTGCTGTACTGGGGGCTGGGGCTGCTGGTGAGTCTCCGTTGCTGGCCGTACTGGCCACCCTGAACTGGAGGCTGCTGCTGGGAATTGGTACCTCCAGCCGACCAACAGAATTCGGGATGGTCTCGTCGGATACCGGGCTAGGGTCGGTCGTACCAAATCCCGTTGACATCCATCAATGGCTCCTGCTCGTAGGAGGGTGGGGGAAGTACTGCCAGGGGTTGATCCGGCTGGTATACCACCATCTGAGTGTCCTGGGATGGTGGTGGCTAGTGAAACTGCTGTGGCTTCTGGTACGACTCCGCCTATACAAGGTGAACCTGTCTAGGCTGACTGGAGTGCTATGACGAGCTACCACTGTTGCTCAGATCTTCTCATGACCTGAGACGGGGCTGAGAAGCCGTCTGTGCCTCCTGGAGACACATGATCTGTGTCTTCAGGTTACTCAGTGTTTGTGTCATCTGGTTGATCTGCGTCATACCCTGGCACTACTTCTTCTCGATCAGCTCGATACAGTCCAGCTTCTCGCTGATGATGCCCATGTCTGCGAAAGTAGACTCAGCCTGTGTGGATGTTGCGGACGAAGTGGAAGGACCGGCATCAACCTGTGCTATCCTCTGAAACTGCACGGCCTATGGCTGGGTGCGTCCCTGAGTGTAGAGTCGGGTCTGGGACATCACAGTGTAGTTCTCGGCCATCTCCTCATAGATGGCCCAGACCTGATCCTCATCCTTGGCGAAGTAGGAACCGCCACAAGAAGCATTCATCAAGCCCTGCAGCTCTGGTGTATGCCCGTAAAAGAAGCTCTGAACTAGGTTTGGCTTCGCGATATCATGGTGCGGGCATCTGTCGGTAAGCTCTCTGAATCTCTCCCACGCCTCATGGAACTGCTCGTTGGGGAGCATGGAGCAGTTGCTGATCAGGGCCCTCGCTGCATTGGTCCGGTAGAGTGGATAATACTTGTTGAGAAACTCGGTCCGGAGCTGCTCCCAGGTGGTCACGAATCTCCTCAAATGCTTCAACCAGTTGGCTGCTCTATCTACCAGAAAGAATAGGAAGGCAATCATCTGAATGGTATCCTCGTCCACCTACCGATCATGGACAGTGCTGCAGATCATCTCAAATTCCTGGAGATGAAGATGTGGCTCCTCAGCCGCAAGCCCATGGAAATGGGGGAGAAGCTGGATCGTCTGAGGGGGGAACTTGAAGTCCCCAACAATAGCTGGAAGTACGATCCACTAGTGCGTAAGTGTCGATCCGGGGTTGTGTAACTCCCGCATCGATCTGGCTGCTGCTGTCGGCTGGACTGGCTCCTCAGGCTGGTCTGGAATCTCAGGACCGTCTCCTCCACCAGGTCTGCGTGGCTCACGCTGATCTCTGTCTGCTCTCATCCTCTCCATCTCCCTACGCATCTCCACCATGAAAGCTCCCTGATCTCTAATATGTTGTTGCATCATCTCAAGGGAAGCTATCAAGGTGTTGTTGATTGTACCCTGGTCCAGTACATATGTCTGCTCTGGTCTCGGGCCTGCGATGCGTTCATCACTGCTGTCGGCCATGGTCTCTACAAAGGCAAAAGACCCAAGCTCAGGTGTCGAAATGTAATCTGTCCGATGCTCTATCTGATCGGGCACCTCGGGACTGTCAGAAGAAAGGTGGTCGGGGGGGACATGTTGGAAGCGAACGTGGGTTAGGAGAACGGGTCTCGGTTCTCACGAACCGACCTAGATGAACAGGCCAGAGTGCTCGTAAGCAGTGCAGCCAGATGCTGCCTAAGGGACCTCCGACCCATCATCGTGATCTGGCGAGTCGGGCAGATGGGATCTGGTAAGCAAACAGGATGAAATAAATAAACCCCAAATTCACCAACACGACGCGAGCTGATGACCGTAAGAGTTCGGTCTTTTATCTTGTCTTTTTTATTTTGGTGATAATACAGTCTAACAGAGTGATTAAGCGAGATGTTGGGAATCCAACACCCCCAGGAGACTGTCTCGATCCTAAACTAGATCTTTCCCAGTCAGTACAAGCTGCGGACCGTTTACCAGCTACCCGATCGGCTCGCTCTGTTAAGGATATCGCGGCCCGCTTTACCAGAAACCGGAGCGATCCTCACTGGAGAACGACTAGCCCAGAAGTAGTAGTGTGAAGAAGGGTCGGATATGGCTCTACCTAGGGTGCGGGTCACTCTCTCGCCCAATCAAACCATACAAGGTGGGGGTTGCTGTCCCAATGCAATTTTTTTGGTGAAGTGATTTTTAGGTCCAATTTGCTTTAGCAGTCCTAAATTTTATGATTTTTCTTTTTTAGGTATTTTTCAAGCAAACAAATGCCTAACGAATTTTTTGGGCTCTCCTGATTTTATTTAAGTCCAGAAAACAGGGGGAGAAGATGAAAAAGCTGATGCGCGAAGAAATCAATGATGCATGCAGAGCAAGAGATGCGTACTTGACTCCAGCAGTCTACATGCAAAGTGATTCGCGCATAAAAGTAAAGGCAGAAAGTAAACTAATCTAAATGATGCAGCGAGAAAATCGACCTTAGGCGAAGCAATTTTTACACGGAGAGAACGGTAGCTAATGAGTCAACAGGAGAGGTCGGGGTCCGGTCTCTGATGCCGATCGTTGTCCGCCACAACGGATCCTGCCAACGTTGTATACAACCTCTAGCGGCATGTGACCCCTCGAGTGACCAGGTTAGCTTTTTCTTTATTAATTTTTAATTAGGTCCAATTAGACGGTCTATGGGAACAAGCAATCTAATTAGGCTAGGGTCCTAATCAATTACGGCACAAGCATAGAAATTCCTAAGCTAAGGCCAAATCTCGAGAAAACAAATAAAATAGAAGTCAAGAAACAAAATCGACGAAAACACGGTGAGGTCCCCCGAGCACACAGATGCTCGGCGAAACAGACCCTGATATCACCAAAGTCTCTGAGTCTCTGTCCCTGTATTATTACAATAAAATGGTCTGCTGAAAAGAAAACTAACTACCCCAAACTAATCATCTCCTCTCTCTTGCTTAACTCCTCGCGCTCTCTTGCGGCTCCGTACAGAAGGGAGCTGCCTCCGGCTTCCGCGGTTACTCCAGCTTTCCGAAGAAAGCCACCTCGGTCCTCAAGACCTCATAAGAAATCAAACTAGAGCGTGAGACACAATTATTATAAAAATATGCAAAGGAAAATAAAAAAAATAAAGGGACAACTATATGCAAAAATGGAAATAAACAAATAAAAATAAACAAAAACAAAATAAAAGAAAACAAAAAGAAGATAAAAAGCCGTGGAAAGCCGCGAATGAAAGAAAAGCCACGGAAAAAGCTGCAAAATTGAAAACCGAACAAAAACGAAAATAAAAGACTACTAAGTCGTGCTCCCCGGCAACGGCGCCATTCTGAAGATCGAAAAACCACCAAGAGATCCAGGTAAAGGTATGAAAACACTCAGGGTCATTGCGACCCGAATCTCGAGGCTCGGTCAATCAAGAAAATAGACCACCAAAAGAGATAAAACAATCAAAAATCCGAATAGAGGTCTTTGCTATTTATTTAAACTGGTATAGCGACCAGGGACGAACTCAAGGAGCACGGGTTGACCAAGTGGCCTACGAAGTAGTCGAAAAAGAAAATAAAATAAAAGGTATTTTTGGTGGATTTTATGAATTTTTATTTTTTTTTATGATTTTTAGTTATGAAGAAAATATAAAAAGAAGGTAAAAAGCACTCAAACCATGATTTATTAAACACTCCCAAACAACTCAGAAAATTGAAGTAAAATTATTTTTTGTTTTATATATTTTTACGTGTTTTTGGTAATTTTTTCAGAATTTTATAATTTTTAGTTGATTTTATAAAAATGCAAAAAGGTAAAAAAAGTGAACTAATGTGCAACCAGATTTGAAAAGCTAATTAAAAAATATATAATTAGCCTCTAAAAATCTGAAGGCAATTTTTATGAAAAATAGAAATAAAAACTAAGCTACATAAACCATAATTGTAATTTTATGAATTTTTTAGATTTTTTGTAATTTTTATAAGGTTTTTAGGGTTTTATATTTTTTATTGGTTTTATAAATCCAAATAAGACAAAAATCGAACTGAAGCTCAAAGACACAGAAACAAACAATACCTAACTGTTTTAATTTTTAAATGAGTTTTTATATTTTTAATTGATTTTTTAGTTCAAACAGTAGCAAAAATATGGGTTTTTAATTTTTTAAAAATAACAAATAGTAACAAAAATGTTCGAAAAAATTGTGAAATTTTTACACAGTGGTAGGGGCCACGTGTCCAAATTTCACAAGGTTTGGATTTCATTTGATATTTTATTCAACCAATATAAGAGCTACAGTACATAGGGACTAAAACGCAAGAAAAGTAACTTTCATGGGCTAAACTGAAACACGTGTAGAAAGTGTAGGGGCTCAAGTGTAAAATACACACAAAATCAACACATGCTCAAATTCATCCACGCACAGGGGTATATCTATAAATATCTGAAACTAAATTTTCATTCCATAATAGTCAGAAAACCCAAGCCCTGATCATGCAATTAACCCAAACCTCACATGACGAAGCACGTGAGTCCACACAGTAAGGACTAAAGTGTAATATCTAAAAACTACATGTCCTACTATGTAATTTGTCCAAGTATACTAATTTATTTAATAGACTAAACAAAAACTAAAAGAAAATGCAGGGGGTCAGGCGCAAATTACCCAGCCACAGCGCGTGCAGGACGCGTGAGGGTGACGTGTCGTGAGGTGAGTGGCTGGCGTGTGCACGGTCCTGATGACGCCTCCTGGAAGATCCAACGGTCCTGGCACGAGGGTGAATGTCGGGCACACGTGGCCGTCAGATCATGGATCTCACGGCCTGACAGTGGCAGGCGACGGTCAGCTCGGATGCTAACTGGCGGTGAGGTGTGATCCAACGGTGGAGAAGGAGCCTGGAAGAACACCTCCTGGATGAACTTCGTCGGCAAGCTGGAGCGGCTATGCACGTCTGATGGATGGTCAACACGGGGGCTTCGACGCGCCTCGTCTCTCCGCGTCTAATGGTGGTGGCCGATGAAGCTTCCCACGGTCAGATCCCTTGGCGAGAGAGGAGGGACATGGGCGAATCCGACGAAGGATGGAGGATGCGACTGAGGGGGTAGCGCACACTTATTCCCCTGTAGATAAAAGCTCGTGCTCGGAGGAAGACTCCGGCATGGGTTATTGGAGAAAAAGCAAAGAGAAGCGAGGTGGGTAGGCGAAGGGGGGTTCCGACGGAGGTGGCGGAAGGAACCAGACCCGATCTTGGCTCGGATAGCCAAGATTGAGGTGATCAGATCGTGGAGGAAGGGTGACGATGGGTCGAGGAGTTGATCGATACGGTGAGGATGAGGTGTCAGGGCTCCGACCACTGGGGCGGAGCTGGCGGAGCGAGATATGAAAGATTAAAGCTACTCAACGAACTAGAAGCTAAGGAAGCTACCTGATGGTCGGACGCGTCTGGGCTGGAGCTGCTGGTTATCCTAAGGTCTTCGCCTCGATGGAGCGACGCCTCCAGAGGCTTGGGCTGCGCCAGCGGTGGAGCTCGACGACAAGGGTCGCCGGACCTGGGGCAAACACCTCCAATCGCTCTCTATAACACCCTCCGCACTCGCTGTCACTCGAGGAAGAAGATGGAGGTCATGGGGATCAAAGATGGGGGCCGAAGTTACGTGAAATGGTGGAAGGAGGCGAAGCTTTATATTGCAGGGGTCCGAGAAAGAAGGAGATTGGGCACGCAATCCAAAGCTCATATCCCTAGGATGATTCCCGGGCGTGAATCTCGGATGTGAGAGCTGCAAATGGAGCCTGGGGTTTAGGTAAATGGTTGGCGGATCAAGTCTGCATAAATGGGAGAATTCAGGTCATGACGAGGATCCGCAAGGGATGTGGTCCTGGGGAGAGAGTTGACCGGGGGTCAACATCCCCTGTGGACTAATCAGAGCGCGCCACTGGAAAAAGATTTGAAAAATCAAAATAAATAAGAAAACGACTTTATTTAAAAATATTTACAAAATAAAAAATATTTATTTATTTTCAAAGTATTTTTGGTGATATTTATTTATTTATTTGAAAAATAAATTATGTATTTACACTATATTAATATACCTATGTATTTTTGAATTTTATTTTTATTATGTTATTTATGTACAATTATTCCAATTTTATATTTTATTTATTTACGCCATAAAATTTGGAATATAAAAATATTTTTATTTGATTTTTATTAATTATTTACAAGGGTGAAATAAATAGGTCTTTTATTTTATATACATGGTATATGTACACTGAGGAGAGATGAATTATTTATTTTTATTTTTCTTTTATTTTCCCATTTATAGTTTATTATTATAAATATATACAAAATATGGGGAACAAATAAATATTTTTATTTTTAGAAAATAAAATATTTACACTAAGAGGGGGTTTGTACAAGGCTAAGTCACCCTATCTCTCCCCTACTTATTTTATTTTTACTGTTAGGCCCATATTGAGCCCTCCCTTGGGTTCAGGTCACTCAATATTTATTCTAAATATTTCCCTCTTTTTCTTTATTTCTTTATTTTTTATTTTTGTACAAAAACATGATAATTATGAGTATTTGCACAATGCATGCTTTTTGATAATTTATTTTATTTACAAACATATACATGGTGCTTTGCAAAGGTTTTTAGCTAAAATAAAAGAATAAAGAGTGATGAATGAGATTCATCACTTCCCAACAAAGCAAAATTGGCTCAAAACCCTCTCAAAGAGAGCGGGACAGTCCCATGAGATCTGTGAATTGGAATTGATTCTTCATAACTTTCAGATAAATCACCTCAACATCGATAATATCTCCTTCCCTGTCAGAACCACACCCCATCAATTAAAAAATGACCTATACCTAACACTTTCTCATGATGGGTTGGGTCCCAAGCATAGTTTTGGTCTAAGTCTTTTCACCTCGTGCATCTTACTTCATATGGACCCTCTCCTATAATAAACCCTTAACACAAGACATGATAAGTTTCTGAACCACCTACACAACAAATGCTTTCCCTCTCTGCCTTGCAGCTATTGAATCACTCGATCATCTATTTATGAAATGCTCCTATACTTTGAATGTATTCGTAATTTATAATTATTTTCTCTGTCTAGGATGAACTTGCAATGTTTATTTGAAAATCACAACTTACACATGTATACAAATTCACATTAGCAGATAACTATCAAGAGTGCATTAATTTGGTGGTTGATCTAGAAGGATCGATGGACAAGGCTATTTCAGGGTACTTCCAAGGCACCCTCTATTATTGCTGAAGATGCTACCTTTATGTGTGATTGCATCCAATAGCAACACTTTCTTACCACCTTCCTACCCTTTGCTCCTCCCCCTCATAAATTTTGTGCTGCAGAAATGAACTAAGAAACCCAACCACTTCACGCACCGCACCCGTCGACAACACGCTGCAAGAATCTGAAAGGCTACATCAACCCCACAGTGATGTGTGTTTTCAAGAACTTTTGGTATTTAAGTTTACAATTTTTGTCTCAAACATTGAAATTACTTTCTTTATTTTGCCCCATCCATAAGGGCTAGCTAGATGTATTAAATGTTGGGCCCCTTAACGATTGTTTGGATCCTGTAGAACATTTACTTGTAGCTGTGGCCTCTATTGGTAGCTTGCTGCCATACTTTTGATGAAATGATATTTGACCTTTTTTTCAAAAAAATCAAACTGTTTCGGAAAGATTGTAGCTAAACTTTAATATGGGCCAAAGAAATTCACTGCAAATATTAGCCAGGTACACAAGAGAGGATAATGGTTGAACAAAAAGAAAAAATGAAGCATCCACGGGCGGAACTAGTATACATGTGAAAAACGAGAAGATGTGAGTCGCTAAATAATGGCTTGACAAATCAGGCTTATTATCGTTGAGGCGACCACTCCAACCCTCTCGTTATTTCAACATTTGGCCCACAGAGATATTTAAGCAATTAAGAGCGGGAGTTTACTTTTATTATACCCTACTAAGAATGTATAATGGAAAGAAAGTAGGGGTCGAACACAGGAAGCAAGGGAATAGAGCAGGCTAGATAACAAAATCAAGGCACAATTTATCTCTCAAACACTTAGCCCAACTTCAGTTTTGTGGGTTTTTCATTTTTAATTTTTTTATTTAATATTTTTTATTTGGATTTTTTTATTTTTGAGTTTATATTTTCTTTTTATGGTTTTATATATTTTTTTTGTTTTTTCTTTAGAATATAAATAAAGTTATATAGAGAGTATATAAGCAATATAAGCTAGGATAGATATAAATATTCACAAAATTATTCAAAATAAATGAAAAATATATTTTTGATTTTTTAAATATTTTTACTATTTTTATATCTTTTAAGATTTTTTGCTATTTTTTATATATTTTTAAAGTCAGCAATACCCTAAAATAGGGGTAAAATTAAATAACTGAAATTAAAATGGAGATAGAAAATACCAAACAAAATAAAAAATTCTCCAAATTAATTTTAGAATAATAATAGTAGTAGTATATAGAAAATTCAGGAGCAGAAAACATAATTTTTAGTATTTTTGGGGATTTTATAAATTTTTATTTATGTTTTTTTGGGGTTTTTCCATTTTTAAGTTTCCTTTTATAACTTTTAGTTATTTTTGGTCTGAATGTTAAAAATACATAAATAAACAAGATATAATTTTCTCAAAATTTTTTTAAACGTTTTTATTTTTTTATATATTTTCTAGTGTAGACAGGGACAAATAGACAGTTTTCAATTTTTAATAAATAATAAAAAATCCTAGATTTGAAAAATAAAATATGTTCTGAGACTAAATGTAATCAGGAACATATGCGAATTTCTGTGGATTTTTTAGAGTAATGTAGCTACATCAAATAAATACAAGAAATAAAGAGAAACTACACTACTAGTAGGGGCATTGTTGTAAATACATAAAAATCTAGGGACCTCGCTGTAAGTTTCACAAAAGTACAACTTAAATTAATCAGTTCTGGGGTTAAAGCGAAATACAAAGAATCGTAGGGGCTTGGCCACAAAATGCCCACCTCACGTGGGAGGCCACAGGAGGTGACCTAGCAAGGGCTAAAAAGTATATGGAAAATGTAGGGTCTTTTTTGCTAAAGTTACAAAACATATAAGCGGTAGATGAATGTTTAAAGACTAATTTACAAATCACAAAAAGCATCGGGATTAACTGTAAAATACCTAGAATAGGGCACGATCCAACGGCGGGAGGAGCTTCACTTAGACACGTGTCACGTCCTGGCTCCCTGATGACGGTTCGTAGATGAATGGCCAAGAATAGATCATGTCTCTTGATCGTACAACTGTGAAGGGATCTGATCCAACGTTGGTTGTCGTATTTGAAGATGGAAGCCGATCCAACGGCTATGGCCTCCCTGGATGAAAAGGGAAGAACACAGTCGATGGCGAGCTTCAATTAGCGATGTCGTGCTGATCTGACCAACAGAGATGCCACAAAAGATCTCCAAAGCTGCCTGGAAGAGACCTTGATCGCCCGGCGGTGCCAAAATGGCTCGACAAATGCTGTTGCGCTGCCGCGAGCTCGGGAACTGACGTGGGCTCCAGGTACCTGTGCGTTACCAAAAATCGACCCTTTGCGGGGTCTAAAGCCACTAGGTCCTGTAGGAAGGGTTAACACACCAACAAATATGATTGGGGGGCTTTGGAGGGTAGAATGGATGATGGGTGAAGTGTGGTGGAGGTCTCCGGCGAAGGTGATGGAGGTGGAGACTTAATCTCCAGATCCACAACGGATCTAGGCGTACGCAGGGACCTGGGAAGTAGGGAAATGAAAGGGGAAGAAGTGGAAGCGATTTGGCGCGTTGGTGGGTGGGCGGAGCAGATGGAGGATAGTTCGCCGGAGTGGAGTTCCGATAAACTACGGGGGTGATTTCTACGGCTAGCGATGTGATTAAAGAGACGAAATAGATGCAAGATTTGAACCTAGAAACTATAGTGACTTAAAAATGCAAGAAGAAAGAGCCTCACTGGCTGGAGAGCCAGGAAGAAGACCTCAGTGGCGGTGCTCCACCGGAGGGGGTGGAAGCGCTCTTCGACAAGCCTAGTTGCGCCTCCGACGAGCTGGACCTATCACCTAGCTCAATCCAGAGCTCCAAGAAGAGGGGCCAAAGCGGGTCCAGAGAGGTTCAAATTCAAATGGAAAGAGAGGAGGGCTTATGTACAAGGTTAACAAGCGGCTGTGAAGATCGAGGGACGGTCAGCGATGCAACGCTCTAAAGATCGATATAACGATGGGGCATGTATCTACAATGATCGGGGAACAAAAGTTGTGAAGACTTCGATCCAAAAAGACGCAAGGGGTGGCTTCCAAAAAATCAAGAAAAGAGCATGGGAACGAGGTCTGACAACTGAAGGAGGATGGTAGTGCAGTTGACTGAGGACAACTGGCGTTGCGCCGTGGTTGGTCCACGTGGACCAACCAGGAAAAACCTCTGGGAAATTAATTATAAAATCGATATAAAATAATAAATGATTTTATTCATTTTAGGTTATAAAATAAAAAAAGATTTATTATTTTCAAAGTATTTTTATTATGATTTACTTAATTTTTAGAGCTTTGTAATTACAATTTACATTTTAGGGGCTATATAGGTATATTCATCTATGTATTTTGGTCTTTTATTTTTATTTCATATTTTTTATTTTATTAATTTTTTTATTATTTTATATATTTATAAATTATATATATATATATATTATATTTTTCTGATATAATATATACACTTAAATAAATATGTTTATTTATTATATAGGTGTAGATATTGGTAATTTATCTATGTATTTTATATAATTATTTTCTTTTATTGTTTTTTATGTTTTAATTCATGTTTTAATATGTACATATACTATGAATAATATTTGAAAATTATAAAATATAAATTATAAAAATAATGAATAATAAATTAAAAAAACATTTTAATCAGTTCTACTATACAATAGGGGTCCAAAACCTAACTTTCACACCTTAACTTCAAAAAATATGAAACTACCTTTATTAAATAATTTATTAAAAGTTATATACAATTAAAGGTGATTTGAAATATTTTGAATTTTTATTTGAGAGATATGGGTCTGGGAAGTTGTGATTTCGGAAATTTATTCAGAGTATATAACTTTTACACTGTGTATCATTTTTGTATAAATTCAATTTTGTATTTTTTTCTATATTTTATCATCTACAACTGTCATGTTCAAAGTTTCTTTATTTGAAGTATAAAAAGTACAAAAAAATAGGGCCCAAAAATGGATAAAGAATTAATAAATAAAAGAGATTTTTATTGTATTTTGGACAATTATCTCCCCCCTACTTTATTCCTTGTCGACCTAGTCATCAAGATGCCTAGGTCTCAAGATTTAGGGTCATAAAATATCTTCAATATTTTATTCTTATTATTTTCTTTTCTAATTCTATAATTTTGACATTAAAAACAGTACATTATTTACGCAACAATGCATGAATACTAAAATGCATGAATTAAGGGTTTTTTACACGCATTTACTAGGGCTTTTAAGGCCAAAATGATAGAATAAAGATGATGAAATGGAGACTCAATAATGTGCCCCTCATAATTATTATATGTCACATGTTCAATGTATTAACTTTTTAATACGATCTCTTTTTAATTGTAATATAATTAATGTTGACATTAAATGGTAAAGTGGTAGAGTAACATGGTTAATATTTTGGACACCAGGGTTCGATTTTATCTCCCTCAATTTTACTTTCTTTTATACGGTTTATCCGATCACTTCTGAAGTATAAAAATAATTTGATATAAAATTGTATTCGAGTTTATTTATCTCTCTCATTATACTTAGTACTCCTTGAAAATAAAATAATTTTATTGTTTCCTTTTAACCAGAACTTTTTTGTTTCAAAATTTCTCTTGATAATTTAGCCTTTTTAGGATGGATTTAGATAGGCTTAAATTATTATATATATCAAATTTTAAAAATCGCCACTGAAAATACAAATTTACTTGAAAATCTAACATTAATAATAAACTTAAATTATACATTTATTAAGATTAAAATAGATTCATTTTAAAAATATTAATTCTATTTAGAAAATCATTCGAAAATACATAGATTTTTTATTTTTTGAGCATACATAATAGTTGTATACTTGGCCCCTCCTTGATGAAATTCTTGGTTCTGCCCTTGGAAGCACCATTGGAGTGGATGAGGGAAAATGGGTCGATGGAAAGAACCGGATCGATACACGGATCTTCCACTCAAAACCTGGCAAGTCACCTTTAGGAATTGGATCGCATGCAATGGGTAATCCAGTCAGGCTATTAGAATGGGTATCCATTAATCCAGGGTCAAAATCATCTGAATCGGATATCCATCCGATCCGATTACCATGAACAATCCTACAACTTAGATATAGAATAAATAGGCAATCCCCGAATTGAATTTGAGTCCATGTTAATTGAGTTGGGCTAGATTGGTCGTATGGGATAAGAAATTATAAAGCGTGACTCGATCCATGACCCGTCAGATTTAATAGGGATTAAGTCAATTTACCTTGGACTGACGGGTCCAGCCTGATTCTCATTCCGAATTTGTAATGTAAGCGAGGATTTTAGACCGATTGGGTTTTTCTTTATAGAAAGGATCATCTGTTGTGCAGCAAACTCTGTTGTACATGGCAGAACCGTCCGATCATCGACCCTCTATCTCGAGATGCGAACCCACTATCACCGACCTCCTATGAGGATCGTCCGATTCTCATCCGACGGACCGCCTTGATTACAACATCGGTTGTAATTGTCAATTACAACAGACGATTCGTTCCCTTTTCTTTAACCCATCACGTCAGAGACAACGAAACTGAAGAGGACATGTGGAAAGTAAGAAACACTGTAGTACTTAAGGACTTTCAACTGGGGATAAACCAGATTGGATTCGGCTAGATAATATTTATTTTTATATTCAAATTACTTTGATCAATATCAAACGTAATAAGGATGTGAATATTATGAATTTTAAATACCACATATTAGCTATTTGGATACGAATTCAGATTAGATATTTATCAAATAAGAATACGAATTGAATCAAAGCCGAATTCGAATATGAATCGAGTCATTATTGATTTAAATGAAGATAAAACTAAAGTGCAAACATATTATCAATGATCAACGCCATCATCCTTATCTGGATTCAAATTAAATATTTTCGGCAGTCGGAATCCATATCTGGATTCAAATGCGATTAATTTTCAAGTATAATTTTTTTGCAGCAGTATTTCATCCCTACTTCTACATCCAAGCTCGATTGTCATTCTCGACCGAATACGATTAATCCTCGTCTTTCTCGCTCATCCACTCAATATTTAACCAAAAATGGTGTTAATGGAAAGTAAAGATGGGATATTGGAGATCATGGAGGGATTAGTGGTACCTGCCTAATCTTTTTGCCCCCACCCACTGCTTTTGACCCATCTTCTTTTTTTCCACAAGCTTTCAATCTTGAGTGACTGAGTCGATGAATTTTAAGTGGCATTTACGATCCATTCACCTCCCATGCCCGATTTGAAAAGCTTCAATCACATCCAAATTTGAAATGTCAAGCTCATGCGCATTGACTATGCACATCACAAATAAAAAAGGGATTTTTACCATACAGATCTTATAAACTTTATCAATTACCTCCTCGACCTTTGAAACAACCAAATTCTCCCATCGATTCTGTAAACTTGCTCCTTCTTACTCCACCCCATAGACCTTACCGTCAATTTTAACTTTATTGGAGTCAATTATTTGGATTAAACTTGATTTAGTCTAACCAAAGAAAATCGGATGGTAGATCTTCAATCTCTGTCTCCTTCTTTCTCCTACCCCCTTCTTCAATCTCAACCTAATTCCTCCTCGCGGCGGAACTGGAGGAGGAGCGAGAGGTCGAGGAGGCCCTCATAGCAGAGTTGGAGGAGGAGCGAGAGGTCAGTGGAGACCGGGTAACAGGATGCAGGTGACAATATCCTATACAAGAACGGATTCCCAAGTAGTGCGCGTCGATTAGGAGATCGCGGACAACCTGAATAAGCTCCATCCTTACATCCTCAACCCGCATGCCGATGTCCATGAGCTGTTGTCGTATGCGGATTCCCAAGGATAACGCAGAGTATCTCATTTGCGAACACATGATTGGACCTTGCAGCTTGCTTCAACAGAAGATTACACACGTTGATGAATACTCATTCATCACTCTTTATTCTTTTATTTTAGCTACAAAAACTATGCAAAACACCATGTATATTATAAATAGAATAAATTATCATCATGCATGCATGATAACCTAAAAATCCCAAAGACCCGGGTGAAGGTAATAAGACAAGGGTCGTTGCGACCCGGATCTCAGAGGATAGGTATATCAAGAAAAAGATCGAACCGCTAAATCAATCAAAGATCAAATCAAAACAAAGAAGAGCGGTCTAGCTATGAGATTAACCTGGTATAGCACCCAGGGTCGAACACAAGGAGCACGGGTTGGCCAAAGGCCTACGAAGTAGTAAAAATGAAATAAAACAAAGACAAATATTTTTAGTGGTTTTTAATGATTTTTATATATTTTTTTTGGATTTTTAAATGTGAAGAAAATAAAAGAAACACAAAATAAAGCAAGCTTCAACTAATTATTTAATGTATCAAAAATCAAGCAAAAATTCAAACAAAAATGTTTTTATGTTTTTTATGTTTTTTAGTGTTTTTGTTGAATTTTTGGGATTTTTATAATGTATATTTTATTTTCTAAAAATCAAACAGTACTAAAAAGACAAGGTACTGTCCAGCCAAGCCCAAAATCCAAAAATAAAATATTTAAGGATCTCAAGAAGGCCTGGAGGTAATTTTCCTGTAAACTAGATAAAATAAGGAAAATTTGAGCACCAAAATTATTGTTTTTGGGTTTTTAAATTATTTACTATGATTTTTATGAGTTTTTAGGTGTTTTTGAATTTTTAGGGTTTTTAAGCAATGAAAAATAGCCAAAATTGGCTAGAAAATCAAAACACACAATCGAAACATTACCTAATTTTTATGGAATTTTTGAGGGGGTTTTTATAATTTTTTGGGATTTTTAATCCTAGACAGTAGCTAAAATAGAGGTTTCTGAATTTTTAAAAATAACAAATAAAATCAAAAATGTCCTCGAAAATTCTCAAAAATCCTACAACATGGCAGGAGCCATGTGTCAAATTTTCATCGAATTTGGAGGTGATTTGATATTTTATTTAAAAATCAAAAGGGGGCACTGTGCACAGGGACTGAAGTGCAAATACCTGAAGTTCTGGGGGTCCAGGTGCAATTTTCCCAACAAGTCACGCGCGTGGCACGTGCCTGGGGCACTCAGGGACCTTCTGGTAATAAAAACAAGTCCTAGGACCTTTTGGTAACTCGTACCAAAAAGTCCAGGGGCTGTTATGCAAATAACCCACTAAAAGACGCACATGTGCAAATAAAACGTTCACAGGGGCATATATGCAATTACCAAAAAGTTTCTATTCATTAACAAACATCCAGAACTACAGGGGTAGAGTTGCAAATACACCAAATAAAGCACGTGGCGAAGCACGTGACAGACACTCACAGGGGCATAACTGCAATTAAACTAAAGTACCAGGTTCCAAGTGCAAATATCCCAACGTAAATAAAAGGCAAACAATATTTACAGGACTAAATCTAAAAACATAAACTACGAGGGGGCCTACGGTAATTTACCCCTTTATTACGTCGACGGCTGGATGATGGACGCGTGGCTGATCTAACGGTCCTGGGCGCGGGCGTCTCTCTCTCCTTCCGCACGTGGGCCGATCGACGGCGCAGAGGAGGGCATGTGGAAGATCTGACGGGTGCGGGTGATTGGCGCCTCTCTCCCTGCTCTGACGGACCCGATCAACCCTCGAGATGATCGGACGGTGGCTGCTCCTCGATGGATGAACGGTCACGATGAAAACTGGAGCTCTGAGGGTGATCGGACGGTGGTCGAGGACCCTCAAAGAACAGGTGGCCGGCGAGTTTCGCCGGCCTCGTGCGCGTTTTGGGGTCCTCCTCAGCTACCTCTGAAGATCGGAGAAGACTCGCACTGAAGTTTCGCAGCTGTTGGTGGCCTCCGATGGCCCAGCCGAGCCCTGGAGGGGCTCCGGCGAGGTCGACGGAGGAGAGCTCCTGGCCTAGACGTGGGGAGGCCTCAGATGGCCTCCTCTGGACCTGCAAAGTAGCTCAAGAGCTTCGCGGGTCGAGGGCAAAATGCCTCGACCCGGTTAGGTGGTGCGGGGGTGAGCGATGCGTCGGGGTGAGCGAGCTCCGGCGAGCGACGGACGGTGGAGCTCGAACCCCAGCTCCTGTGCGAGCTGGGTTGAACGAAGGGGCGGAGAAGGTGCGTGGAGGGATGGCGAAGGTGAATGGGTGTTCCGATGATCGAACGGATACGCGATATGGTCGGAATCAACGGAATACGGCGAAGCTACGATTTGGGGGAAACAAGAAATTAGGCGAAATGGGAAAGCTAGAAGATTACCTGGGCGGTGTGGTAGACTGTGCTGGAGCTGAGGTAGCTCCTGGTCGTGGCCTCGAAGGTCGTCAAGTCCTGAGGCTCGAGCTCCTGCACGGGGCGGAGCACGGCGGCGCTACGTCGCCGGATCAGTGGTCCGACCACCTCCTCCTCGCTGCGACACGGGCAATCGAGAGCTGTCACCTCAGGGACTGCGGTGGAGGTCACGGGACGAAGGGTGGAGAGACAAAGATGGAAAAAGAATGCGGCGGAGCTCAGGCTATATACTGTGGAGGGTCCGGCAAGAATCGATCGGGTAGGGTAGCGTGAAGCGCGGATCCCAATGCATTCCCCCGGGCGAGGATCTCGGATGCAAGAAGAAGGATTAGGACCCGGGGTTTGCGCGAATGGCAGGCGGATCAGGCGGGGAAAAATCAGAGAAATCAGGTCGACAGCCCGATCCGCGAGAGAAGAAGGTCCGCGGGGGGAGTTGACCGGGGGTCAACATCCCCCGTGGACCAATCAGGAGAGGCCATGCATTTTTATTTTTGTTTCTTTATTTTAGGCTAGAAAATGATGGAATTAGCAAAAACGTAAAACATAAAATATTTTTATTTTATTTTTCTCTATTTTTTGGTGATTTTTAATTAATTTTTCAAAATAAAAATAAGGTATTTACATATTAGGGCTATATATAGGTATAAATACAATATAGGGTTTTTAATTTTGATTTTTTAATTAGTTATTTTTATACATTTTTATTCCTATTTTATATTTTATTTATTTATAGAATAAAATGAGGAATAAGAAGACATTTTTATTTTATTTTTATTATTTATATACATAAGGGAAATAAATAGTTATGTACAACTATGTACATGGCATATGTACAATATATTTTTGTATTTTTAATTTTGTAATTTTTATTTGATTTTTGTTTTACTTCTTTTTATTTTATTTTATTTACAATATATACATAGAATATTAACAAAAAGTTTTGAAAATAAATAAATTTATTTACAAGGTTAAATACATGTAGGGAGGATGGTCTATGTACATGGTGAGAGGATATTTTTAATCTTTTTAATTTTTTTAGCTTTTTGTTTTGTTTTTATACTTTATAAATATGTACAAATATTTACAAATATTTACAACATATTTTTGGGTGAGGAAAATATAATTTTTATTTATTTACAAAAATATATACACATGAGCCCCTATTTCCCTCTACTTGGCTTTTATGCGGTCAGGCCCATGCTGAGCCCTCCCTTGGGTTAGGTTGCTCAATATTTATTCTAAATATTTCCCTCTTTTTCTTTTTTTCCTCTTTATTCTTTTATTTTTGCACAAAAACATGCTAATTATAAATATTTACAAAATGCATGCTTTTGCTAATTATTCCTATTTAAACATATCTACATGCATTTGCATAGGTTTTTGTAGCTAAAATATAAGAATAAAGAGTGATGAATGGGTATTCATCACCCCCCTATACTATACTTTGCTAGTCCCTTAGCAAACACTTATTTGAAAAAGAAGTGAAAAAGAAAGAAAAGGAAAAAGAAAAAGAGGATGTACATGGATCAAGGTTGATTATTAAACTTGCCTTCATTAAATTGAGGTATGGAGCTTAATCAGATCTTTGGATTATTAATGTGTCGGAACCTTATTTAGACTTAAGCTTAAAACCTAACAGCCTCTAAGTTCCACCAATCTATAACCAAGACTCCTCAATGCTCCAGATCAGAACAAGTCATCAATCACAAACCCTGAAGACCATGAATCTTTTCTTGTCATGTGAATGTGAAGTCTAAGCTCTCCACCTCAGAAATGGCAACTTGACAACCCTCCCTAACAAGGTAACTCTATGACCTCAATCTGGCCACTCTTTCCTCGAGGAGCGGGGTATTCCCTTCTAAGTTCAAGTTCAACCGGCTCAAGAAGAGGGGGAAGAAGAGAATGGGTCAAGGCCAGTGTAGCCAAGTACCCTTGGGAGCTTGACCAGTGTAGCCAAGTCTCCCTGCTGCAAGCTACAACAGGTGGATCATGAAACCAAGCTTTGCTTATTGCACTTATATACATACTCCGGTGGGATTATCATTTTCTCTCAGACCCACCACTTTTTTGGAGTTCTTTTCTTTTTGCACATTTTTTTTTCGAGTGCATCTATACAACATATACATGTGCAGCATATATACAAGGAGTTTTTCCTCTTGAGCCCGTAGACTATCCCTCTTTTGAAGCTTTATTGCAACCCACAACTCCCATCGTTAGACTTCATGGCAACCAGACCAAGTTGAGACGCACTTCCTTCACTATAAGAAGAAGAGAGGTTCCGCCTAGAAGTACTACCCTCATATGCTACCCCAAGTCAAGGAAGACTGCCTCCTCACCACTTCATCCGTAGAGAGCTCGGTGCATAGTGCGGTTGTCCAAGTAAAGCCATAATCTATATGAGTCATGTGTTGTTGTTAAGTGCTCTATTTAGGCTCATTGAGATGACATGTGATCATAGCCTAGTGGACTCAAAGAATTAAGTCACCATGGACCTGAAAATCCTTAAACCTAAGCCCTATAAGGTTCCTCTTAGAATTAGGTGAATTAAGATCTTAATCAAGCTCCATTTCTCAATTTGATTCCAGGCTAGTTTAAATGTCAACTATCATCCAAGAAAAACTATATACATATGTATAAAAAGATGCTTATTTACACAATATTTTACAATCATGCAAGATTTTTGAAAAATGTTTTGAAATCATGAATGATGATGCATGAAGTGCAAGTTTTGCAAAAAGATATTTACACACATTTACACAAGATTTTTGTAAACTTTTTGATTTTCAAAACATTTTGGAAAAATTTTGTACTATATACATAATTTTGATACAAAAATATTTACACAAGCTTTACACACACAAAAGATTTTCGAAATCATTTTTACAAAAATAATTTGTACACTAGCTATGTATGTGCAAATAAAAGAAGGTTATGTACATGAAAATTTTTTAAATTTTTGTGGTTTTTAGCCATTTTATTTATTAACACACTCACACAAAGTACGAGTTATGGCTAAAGTATATATGAAATATATACACACCCCCCTATACTTAGCTCGAACGATGTCCTCAGAGTCAAGAGCGATGAAGAAGGCATAACTCGTGCTATGTATAGGGAAGTGAAAAGGAAGACTATACAAAAGGAAATGAAAAGTCAAGAGGATCTCGGGTCTTCCCCCTATACTTAGGATCAAGCAATCCTAAGTATAGCAGGCTGTATACTAAGGGAAAACTGAGTGGAGAATGTGCAGGGTCTACCCCCCCTATACTTAGGGTGAAATATCCCTAAGTATAGGCAGCAAAACAGGGGTAGACAGAAACAAAAGAAATACCCGAAAGGTCTCACATCCCCCCTATACTTAGGGTAAAGTGCACCCTAAGTATAGCATAATCACAAGATGGGGAAGGGGATGTGGGACTAAGGAATGTGATGATATGGACATCTGGATCTATATACAGCGGAAGATCAGTGAAACTCAGGCGTGAGATGCATTAGATGTGAGTCAAAGACCACATCTCACGCAAAATGAATAGGGGCAATATCAACGACCCGTGGCTCATGATCTAGAAATGGTTTGAGCCGCTGGCCGTTCACTCGGAAGGTACTCTCAGAAGACAACTCAGATATGTCGATGCTACCGTTGTCGTGTACCTTCCTAACCAGATAAAGTCCTTTCCATTTGCTCTGTAGCTTCCCTGGAAATAATCTAAGCCTCGCATCAAACAACCATACTCTCTGTCCAATCTCAAAATGTTTGTGGCTGATATGAGAGTCATGCCACTCCTTGACTTTCTCCTTATAATGTAGGCTGCTTGAGAAAGCTGCATCTCTAAGCTCTTCCAGGGCAGCTAGCTCTACCCTCCTCTGGTCTCCTATACCATCTGGATCCATCAGTATGTCTATAACTGCCCAAAGTGACTTGTGCCTCAGCTCAACAGGTAAATGGCATGGCTTGCCATATACGAGGCGAAAGGGAGATGTGCCCAAAGGTGTCTTGAAAGACGTCCTATATGCCCACAAGACCGAGTCCAAAAGCTGTGGCCAATCCTTTCGGTCAGGGCGGACGACTTTCTGCAAAATAGTCTTGATCTCCCTATTCGACACTTCGGCTAGACCATTCGTCTGTGGATGGTATGGTGTAGCAACACGATGGTCTATGCCGAACTCGCTAGCAAGTGCCTTCACCTGGTCGTTGATGAAGTGAGATCCCCCATCAGAAATCAGAACTCGTGGAACCCCGAACCGCGTGATGATGTGCTTCCTCAAAAATCTGCAAACTGTCCTCGCATCAGCGGCTCGGGCGGGGATAGCCTCCACCCAACGACTCACATAATCAACGGCCAACATAATGTACTCAAATCCCTGACTCTTAGGGAATGGACCCATGAAATCGATGCCCCATGCGTCAAAAACCTCACAGAAGTGAATGGGCTGCATCGGCATCATATCACGCTGTCCACAAGTGCCCATCCTCTGACAGTCAGTACACCTCTTCACGAACTCATCTGAGTCCTTGAAGAGGGTAGGCCACCACAAGCCGGATTGGAGCACTTTCTGTGCCGTTCTCCTCCCAGAATGATGTCCTCCTGCCTCAAGCTTGTGGCAGTAAGTGAGGACGCTATGGTGTTCCTCCTGAGGAATACACCGACGCCAGACGCTATCCCCTCCCTCGTGGTAAAGGATGGGATCCTCCCATTGGTAAGACTTGGCCTTCGCTAGGAAGGTCTCAAGCCTCTGCCTGGGCCAATCTTGTGGGACTTTCCCAGCAACGAGAAAGTTCACAATATCAGCGTACCATGGGAGTGAGGCGATAGCAAGGATCACCTCATCTGGGAAGGTATCTCTAATAGGATCAATCTGCTCAGACTCCTCAGGCTGCTCTAATCGGGAGAGATGATCCGCTACCACATTCTTGACTCCAGGCTTATCCTTAATCTCAATGTCGAACTCCTGGAGTAGAAGGATCCATCTAGTCAGTCTGGCCTTGGCATCCTTCTTTGCCATGAGGTACCTGATGGCGGTGTGATCTGTAAACAAAGTCACTCTAGATCCAATGATATATGATCTGAACTTATCTAGGGCAAACACTACGGCTAGCATCTCCTTCTCTGTGACTGTATAATTCCGCTAGGCGGAATCCAATGTGCGGCTAGCATAGTGTATAGCAAATGGCACTCCATCCCTCCTCTGTCCCAGCACTGCCCCTACGGCAAAATCGGAGGCGTCCGTCATGATCTCGAATGGGAGAGACCAATCAGGCGGCTGGAGGACAGGAGCCTCAATAATACACTGCTGGAGAGTAGCAAACGACGAAAGACACTTGTCATCGACAAGGAACTCGGTGTCTTTCGTCAAGAGGTCAGTCAACGGCCGGGCAATCCTGCTGAAGTCCTGAATGAATCTCCTATAAAATCCAACGTGCCCCAGAAATGACCGTAGCTGCCTCAAATTGGACGGCGGTGTGAGTTTCCTAATGACATCAACCTTGGCCGGATCAACCTCCATGCCCCTGTTGGAGATGATGTGGCCAAGCACTGTCCCTTGAGTCACCATGAAGGAACTCTTCTCCCAAGATAGCACCAAGTGATACTCAATACATCGCTGAAGTACTCGATCTAGGCAGTCAAGACAAGAATCAAATCCGTCGCCGTAGATCGAGAAATCATCCATGAAGACCTCTAAGCACTCCCCTACCATGTCCGAGAAGATCGACAACATGCACCTCTGAAAAGTCGCAGGGGCATTGCATAGCCCAAATGGCATGCGTCGAAAAGCATATGTGCCGAAGGGACAGGTAAAAGTGGTCTTCTCCTGGTCCTCAGGAGCGATGGCCACTTGGTTGTAGCCCGAGTACCCATCCAGGAAGCAATAATGGCTCTTCCCTGCCAGTCTCTCAATGATCTGGTCAATAAAAGGCAGGGGGAAATGGTCCTTCTTGGTGGCTTGGTTGAGTCTCCTGTAGTCAACGCAAACCCTCCAAGAGGTGGGTACTCGTGTAGCGATCTCCTCTCCCGACTCACTGATCACAGTCGTGATGCCCGTCTTCTTGGGCACCACATGCAAGGGGCTGACCCACTTGGAGTCGGAAATGGGATAAATAAAACCTGCACCCCACCACTTTGATATTTCCTTCAGTACAACCTCTCTCAGGTTGGGGTTCAGACGCCGCTGGAACTCACGCGACGGCTTCGCCCCATCCTCGAGATAGATATGGTGGGAGCACACTGATGGACTAATCCCATGGAGATCTGCTACGCTCCATCCGATTGCCTTGTGGTTCTTTTCAAGAACCCCCATCAAACGGGATTCCTGCTCTCCAGTCAACTCGGCGGAGATGATGACTGGGTACATCTCTGGATCGCCCGCAAGGAATCGATACTTCAGCGAAGTAGGGAGCGGCTTCAGCTCTGGAATGCTGGGTGCCGGCAAATCTGGCTGTGGAAGAAACTGAGTGAAATCTGCAAGGTCGGCCAAATCTGCCTGGGAAAGTGAAAGCGTACTCTCGCAAACTGGATCGGGGGAAGGCGGCTCAACTGCACTGTCTCTGGTCTGCTCTGCCTCTACCTCCTCCTCATCTATAGGCTCAGATGGACTCAGGTCTGGCATCTGATCATAGCAATCGGCCCAATCAGACTCGGAATCCGAGGGATCTGTATCAGAAGCGGTGGCATCAGTACCACCAGAAAACAAGGTGGCCTCAGTACCACCAGAAAACAAGGTGCTGCGATCGAGGACCGGCTCTGCTGCCTCAATAGTATCCTGAACCAGGTCTGTGCTCTCCAGACTCTCCTCTGCTATCGTCTCTGCATCAGCTGTATCTGAAAGTGAGAGGGTGGTCTGTGTCTCAAGATCTGCCCAAGCTGCCTCATCATCTGTGATCACAAAATCACAGTCCTGGTGGATGTCTGGCTCTGCGTCTGTCAGCTGCTCCGAATCGGTACTCGCATCTGAGCGGGCTCTGAATCTGGCTCTGTAGTCTTCGACCGTCTCTATTTGTATACTCTCGCCCTGGACGCGAAAGTACACCTTCCTGCTATCATGATCAGTCACCACCTTGGCTGTGGCCAAGAACGGACGACCAAGGATGATGGGGGTATCGGCCACTGACTCAGGGATCTCCATGTCCAACACTATGAAGTCCACGGGGAATTGCAGGCCCTGAATAGTGACGATAACGTCTCGTAATAACCCCTTCGGCCTCTTGACAGATCGATCAGCGAACTGAAGGACTGTCCTGCTCTGTCGAAGAGTGCCCAACTCGAAGCGGTCGAGAAGGGCTGCCGGAAGAAGGTTGATCGACGATCCGCTATCTAGAAGAGTACGGTCGAACCTCTGCTCACTAATCTGGCATCTGACATACGGGGCCCCTGAATCTGGCCTCTTGGCTGGCAGCCGGTTCTGGATCGCAAAGCACGTGGCTTTGGTTAGCACATGGATCTCTGAAGTGTGGTTCCTCCTTCTCCTCCTGACTGTAGTCCTCTCTCTCAAAGATCGCTGGAGAAGGGGGATGTGCTGCAAAGCCTCCTGGAGGGTCAGCTGGATATGGAATCGATCAATCATGCTCTGGCTGAACTCCTCAAGCTCTCTCTTTTTGGGATTTTCTTTTTTCTTCCCCTTCCCCATCTGAAGGGCTCTAGGGAAGGGGATCACTGGGTCCTTCTCAGATGAAGGACTAGGAAAAGGTCTAGACGGTTCAATAACCGGATCCACACATACATCATGCACCACAGTGGGACCAGAAGAAAGTAAACCTTTTCCTTTATTCATAGCAGAGTTCCGAGATACATGAACACGAGGAAAAACAACATCACTGTCTGTACAAACACCGGTGGCCTCAGTACCACCACGGGCTGGCTGCTCTGCTGCTGCTGGTAGACGTCGTGCGGCATCAGTACCGCTGGCTGGCTCGGCTGAATGGGTGGCATCAGTACCACCTCCTAGATCTGGTGAAGCGGCGGCCTCAGTACCGCCGGTGGGATCAACATCCTTGGTGGCCTCAGTACCACCATCATCGTCTGGAGCGGCCTCAGTACCGCTCTCCTCCTCCTCCTGTGGCGCCTCAGGATGGAGCTCAGATGAGACGTCGCCGCCTGCTGGGGTCCTACCGCTCCTAAGTGTGACAAAATCAGCATCAAATAGATCCGAAGAAGTATCATCAAATGGATCACTAGGAGTGGCTAACTCGGTATGTACTACCTGCTCAGATTTCCTCTTGAGGTTGTTCGGATTCGGCTCTATCTGGGCTGGTATGGCGGCCTTCCCTCTCACCAGGTCCCGCATCTCCTGGCGGAACTCGTCCATCTCCCGTCGAAATGTAGCCTGCTGGTCCGTGAGGAGGCGGGCGATGTCATCCAAGGCGGGGCTCTCGTGGGAGCCCGACGGGTGGCCTCTCTGTGGGTGAGGCTGATGGAACTGTTGTGGTGGGTAAGAGGGGTAGGATGGAGGGTGCTGCTGGTATCCCTGGTGAGCCTGCTGCTCACGTCTCCAAGGTTGTCCCTGCAGCTGATAGGGACGAGGACCGTAGGATGACTGCTGCTGATACGCTGGGGGCTGCTGCTGCGGCTGGTGCTGGTCTCTCTGCTGGGAGTACTGCCCTCCCTGTCCTGACGGTTGCTGCTGGGGCTGGGCACCACCACTCCCCCACCTGAATCCGGGATGGTCTCGTCGGATCCCAGGCTGGGGACGGTCATACCAAATCCCGTTGACATCCATCAACGGCTCGGCATCGAAGGGGGCTGGCGGGAGTACTGCCAGAGGCTGATCTGGCTGGTAGACCACCATCTGCATCTCTGGAGATGGTGGAGACTGGTAGGTGGGCTGCGGCTGCTCGTACGGCTCCGCCTATACAAGGTGAACCTGTCTAGGCTGCACTGGGGTGCTGGAGCGCAGGGACGAGCTGCTGCTGTTGCCGGCGTCGCCTCGCGACTGAAGACGGGGCTGAGAAGCCGTCTGTGCCTCCTGGAGACACATGAGCTGTGTCTTCATGTCGCTCAAGACCTGTGCCATCTGCTCCATCTGCGTGATACTCTGGCACTGCTTCTTCTCAATCAGCTCCATGCGGTCCAACTTCTCGCTGATGATACCCATGTCCGCAGCTGATGACTCCGCCTGTGCTGCTGCGGCTGCGGACGAACTGGATAGACCTGCATCTACCCGTGTTATCCGCTGGTACTGCACGGGTCCTGGCTGATGTGGCTGGGTCTTCTGAGTATAGAGCCGGGTCTGGGACATCACCATATAGTTCTCTGCCATCTCCTCAAAAATGGCCCAGACCTGGTCGTGGTCCTTGGCAAAGTAGGACCCGCCACAAGAAGCATTCACCAGGCCCTGTAGCTCTGGTGACAACGCGCTGAAGAAGCTCTGCACAAGGTTCGGCTTCGTGATGTCGTGGTGCGGGCATCTGTCCAGGAGCTCTCTGAACCTCTCCCAAGCCTCGTGAAACTGCTCGTTGGGGAACATGGAGAAGTTGCTGATCAGGGCCCTCGCTGCATTCGTCCGCCTGAGTGGATAGTACTTGTTCAAGTACTCGGTGCGGAGCTGCTCCCAGGTATAGACAAACCTCCCCAAATGCTTCAGCCAGGTGGCTGCTCTATCTGCCAGTGAAAAGGGGAAGGCGATCATCCTGATCGTATCCTGGTCCACATGCCTGTCGTGGACAGTACTGCAAATCATCAGAAACTCCTGGAGGTGGAGGTGGGGCTCCTCTGTAGCAAGTCCATGGAACCGAGGAAGCATCTGCAAGGTGTTCGGGGGGAACTTGAAGTCCCCCACGATAGCTGGAACCACCACCCAATGGTGCATCAGTGTAGATCCGGGGTTGTGCAACTCCCGCATCGGTCTCGGTGGTCCTCCTCCTCCTGCGGCTGCTGCCGCTGCGGCGGCGGCCGCGGCTGCTGCTGCTGCTGCTGCGGCTCGTGCCTGTGCCTCATCGGGCTCCTCGGGCTCGCTCTGCTGGTCTCTCTCTGCTCTGAGCCTCTCCAACTCTCTCCTCATCTCAATCATAAATGCCCCCTGATCGCGGAGCTGCTGCTGGACTGTATCGAGTGATGCGATCAGGGTGGAGTTGATCGCTCCCTGGTCTAGTACAATATGCTCTGGTCGGCGGGAGTGATCGTCTGAACTGCCTGCTCCGGCCATATCGACGTCTGCAAAATCAAACGAGCCCAACTCAGGTGCTGTCAAGTGTATCAATCTCTCCTCGGGCTCGTGTCTCTCAGGAAGGTCAGAAAGGGGGTCGAGGGGGAACAGGGTGGAGTCGTACTCGGGCTCGGAGAGCGGGTCTGAGCTCTCGTGAGCCAACCTAGATGATGAGGTAGACGCGCCCGAAAGCGGTGTAACCAGAGGCTGCCTAAGAGACCGTCTACCCATCATCTTGATCTGGCGAGTAGGGCGGATGAGATCTGGAAAAATTATGATCTAAAAACAAACCCCCGGTTCACCAACGCAACGCGAGCTGAAGACCGTAAAAGTTCGGTCAAATTATCTTGTCAATTTTATTTTGGTGAACACACAAATATCAGAGCGCTTACGTGACCTGTTGGGATATCCGCTGCTAACCCAACCGACTGGCCCGCACGGAAGAGTCGGTAATCAGTCGGGTTTAGCAACGAGGGGGCTCTACCTAGTGTGCGGGTCACTCTCTCGCGCATACAAACCAAGCAATGAGGGGGTTGCTCTCCCCAAGACAAAATTTTTAGGGTGAGCGAGTTTTAAGGTCAATAATTTTAGCAGTCCCAATTTTATGGTTTCACTTTTTTAATATTTTTCAAAGCAAACAAATCGCTTAACGAATTTTTCGATTCTCCTGATTATTAAGTCAAAAACAGGGGGGAGAAGTCGAAAAAGCCGATGCACGAGAAATCAATGATGCATGCAAAGTCAGAAATGCGTACCTTGCTCCAGCTCTCTACATGCAATATGATCCGCGCATAAAATAAAAGACAGAATTAAAACTAAGCTAAATGATGCAGCGGGAAAAGCCGAGTCCTAGACGAGCACTTTCTAGCGAAGAACCGTCTAACCGGTCACCGACCTCCAGGCCAAAGAGTCCGGTCTTGGCACGTCCCTCCCCTGCCCGACAAATAGGGGGTAGGAGTAAGCGCTTTACAGGACGGGCTACGACACGTAGGCTACGGAGGCTAGCGAGTCGATTATTTTTATTATTGATTTTAAGTAGGTCCAATTACGGTCTATAGGAACAGATATGCAATTAGGTGTGTGGATCCTACTAGTTACGACACATTCACCAGAAAATCCTAAGTCTAGGGGCTCGAGCAAAAACCACGAAAAACCGGAAAAGACAGTAAGAAAGAAAAAGAAAAACCGCGAAGAGAGCCGCGAAAAACCCGAAGGTCCTAATGGGTCCCCCGAGCACACCGGTGCTCGGCGAAACAGACCCGCTACGGTCACAAGTCCAAGTCCAAACAGTCCCAAGAGTTCCTGTATTAGTACAATAATAATAGAATAAAAAATAAAATCCTAAGTTATCCTCACCCACTTAACTCTCTCTCTCTCTCGCTCTCTCCTGCGGCTTCGTAGAGAAAGAAGCCGCCTCCAAGTTCCTCGGTTGCACCGGCTCCTCGAAAGTCGCCTCCGCGGTCCTCGGGCCCTCGCAAGACAAAGAGAAGAGTGGTCAGACCGGCAAAAATAATCAAATAATAAAGAAAAGAAAGGAAAATAAAAGTGAGGGTATATATGTAAAAATGGAAAAAGAAATAAACACACAAAATAAAACAAAACAAAAAAAAATAAAAATAAAAGAAAATCAAAATAAAACAAAAAGAAAATAGATACAAAAGCTGCGAAAAGCCGCGGGCTCCGAAGAGTCGCGAAAAGCCGCGAAAAAATAAAAACGAAAATAAAACGAAAAGAACTACTAAGCCGTGCTCCCCGGCAACGGCGCCATTCTGATAACCTAAAAATCCCAAAGACCCGAGTGAAGGTAATAAGACAAGGGTCGTTGCGACCCAGATCTCAGAGGATAGGTATATCAAGAAAAAGATCGAACCGCTAAATCAATCAAAGATCAAATCAAAACAAAGAAGAGCGGTCTAGCTATGAGATTAACCTGGTATAGCACCCAGGGTCGAACACAAGGAGCACGGGTTGGCCAAAGGCCTACGAAGTAGTAAAAATGAAATAAAACAAAGACAAATATTTTTAGTGGTTTTTAATGATTTTTATATTTTTTTTTGGATTTTTAAATGTGAAGAAAAATAAAAGAAACACAAAATAAAGCAAGCTTCAACTAATTATTTAATGTATCAAAAATCAAGCAAAAATTCAAACAAAAATGTTTTTATGTTTTTTAGGGTTTTTAGTGTTTTTGGTGAATTTTTGGGATTTTTATAATATATATTTTATTTTCTAAAAATCAAACAGTACTAAAAAGACAAGGTACAGTCCAGCCAGGCCCAAAATCCAAAAATAAAATATTTAAGGATCTCAAGAAGGCCTGGAGGTAATTTTCCTGTAAACTAGATAAAATGAGGAAAATTTGAGCACCAAAATTATTGTTTTTGGGTTTTTAAATTATTTACTATGATTTTTATGAGTTTTTAGGTGTTTTTGAATTTTTAGGGTTTTTAAGCAATGAAAAATAGCCAAAATTGGCTAGAAAATCAAAACACACAAAAGAAACATTACCTAATTTTTATGGAATTTTTGAGGGGGTTTTTATAATTTTTTGGGATTTTTAATCCTAGACAGTAGCTAAAATAGAGGTTTTTGAATTTTTAAAAATAACAAATAAAATAAAAAATGTCCTCGAAAATTCTCAAAAATCCTACAACATGGCAGGAGCCATGTGTCAAATTTTCATCGAATTTGGAGGTGATTTGATATTTTATTTAAAAATCAAAAGGGGGCACTGTGCACAGGGACTGAAGTGCAAATACCCGAAGTTCTGGGGGTCCAGGTGCAATTTTCCCAGCAAGTCACGCGCGTGGCGCGTGCCTGGGGCACTCAGGGACCTTCTGGTAATAAAAACAAGTCCTAGGACCTTTTGGTAACTCGTACCAAAAAGTCCAGGGGCTGTTATGCAAATAACCCACTAAAAGACGCACATGTGCAAATAAAACGTTCACAGGGGCATATATGCAATTACCAAAAAGTTTCTATTCATTAACAAACATCCAGAACTACAGGGGTAGAGTTGCAAATACACCAAATAAAGCACGTGGCGAAGCACGTGACAGACACTCACAGGGGCATAAATGTAATTAAACTAAAGTACCAGGTCCCAAGTGCAAATATCCCAACGTAAATAAAAGGCAAACAATATTTACAGGACTAAATCTAAAAACATAAACTACGAGGGGGCCTACGGTAATTTACCCCTTTATTACGTCAACGGCTGGATGATGGACGCGTGGCTGATCTAACGGTCCTGGGCGCGGGCGTCTCTCTCTCCTTCCGCACGTGGGCCGATCGACGGCGCAGAGGAGGGCACGTGGAAGATCTGACGGGTGCGGGTGATTGGCGCCTCTCTCCTTGCTCTGACGGACCCGATCAACCCTCGAGATGATCGGACGGTGGCTGCTCCTCGATGGATGGACGGTCACGATGAAAACTGGAGCTCTGAGGGTGATCGGACGGTGGTCGAGGACCCTCGAAGAACAGGTGGCCGACGAGTTTCGCCGGCCTCGTGCGCGTGTTGGGGTCCTCCTCAGCTGCCTCTGAAGATCGGAGAAGACTCGCACTGAAGTTCCGCAGCTGTTGGTGGCCTCCGATGGCCCAGCCGAGCCCTGGAGGGGCTCCGGCGAGGCCGACGGAGGAGAGCTCCTGGCCTAGACGTGGGGAGGCCTCAGATGGCCTCCTCTGGACCTGCAAAGTAGCTCAAGAGCTTCGCGGGTCGAGGGCAAAATGCCTCGACCCGGTTAGGTGGTGCGGGGGTGAGCGATGCGTCGGGGTGAGTGAGCTCCGGCGAGCGACGGACGGTGGAGCTCGAACCCCAGCTCATGTGCGAGTTGGGTTGAACGAAGGGGCGGAGAAGGTGCGTGGAGGGATGGCGAAGGTGACTGGGTGTTCCGATGATCGAACGGATACGCGATATGGTCGGAATCAATGGAATACGGCGAAGCTACGATTTGGGGGAAACAAGAAATTAGGCGAAATGGGAAAGCTAGAAGATTACCTGGGCGGTGTGGTAGACTGTGCTGGAGCTGAGGTAGCTCCTGGTCGTGGCCTCGAAGGTCGTCAAGTCCTGAGGCTCGAGCTCCTGCACGGGGCAGAGCACGGCGGCGCTACGTCACCGGATCAGTGGTCCGACCACCTCCTCCTCGCTGCGACACGGGCAATCGAGAGCTATCACCTTAGGGACTGCGGTGGAGGTCACGGGACGAAGGGTGGAGAGCCAAAGATGGAAAAAGAATGCGGCGGAGCTCAGGCTATATACTGTGGAGGGTCCGGCAAGAATCAATCGGGTAGGGTAGCGTGAAGCGCGGATTCCCAATGCATTCCCCCGGGTGAGGATCTCGGATGCAAGAAGAAGGATTAGGACCCGAGGTTTGCGCGAATGGCTGGCGGATCAGGCGGGGAAAAATCAGAGAAATCGGGTCGACAACCCGATCCGTGAGAGAAGAAGGTCCGCGGGGGGAGTTGTCCGGGGGTCAACATCCCCCGTGGACCAATCAGGAGAGGCCACGCATTTTTATTTTTGTTTCTTTATTTTAGGCTAGAAAATGATGGAATTAGCAAAAACGTAAAACATAAAATATTTTTATTTTATTTTTCTCTATTTTTTTTGGTGATTTTTAATTAATTTTTCAAAATAAAAATAAGGTATTTACATATTAGGGCTATATATAGGTATATATACAATATAGGGTTTTTAATTTTGATTTTTTAATTAGTTATTTTTATACATTTTTATTCCTATTTTATATTTTATTTATTTATAGAATAAAATGAGGAATAAGAAGACATTTTTATTTTATTTTTATTATTTATATACATAAGGGAAATAAATAGTTATGTACAACTATGTACATGGCATATGTACAATATATTTTTGTATTTTTAATTTTGTAATTTTTATTTGATTTTTGTTTTACTTCTTTTTATTTTATTTTATTTACAATATATACATAGAATATTAACAAAAAGTTTTGAAAATAAATAAATTTATTTACAAGGTTAAATACATGTAGGGAGGATGGTCTATGTACATGGTGAGAGGATATTTTTAATCTTTTTAATTTTTTTAGCTTTTTGTTTTGTTTTTATACTTTATAAATATGTACAAATATTTACAAATATTTACAACATATTTTTGGGTGAGGAAAATATAATTTTTATTTATTTACAAAAATATATACACATGAGCCCCTATCTCCCTCTACTTGGCTTTTATGCGGTCAGGCCCATGCTGAGCCCTCCCTTGGGTTAGGTTGCTCAATATTTATTCTAAATATTTCCCTCTTTTTCTTTTTTTCCTCTTTATTCTTTTATTTTTGCACAAAAACATGCTAATTATAAATATTTACAAAATGCATGCTTTTGCTAATTATTCCTATTTACACATATCTACATGCATTTGCATAGGTTTTTGTAGCTAAAATATAAGAATAAAGAGTGATGAATGGGTATTCATCAATGCATTGTGTAAATAATGATAATTAGCATGTTTTTGTGCATAAATAAAAGAATAAAGAAATAAAAGAAAAAGAGGGAAATATTTAGAATAAATATTGAGCGACCTAATCCCAAGGGAGGGCTCAGCATGGGCTTGACCACAAATGATTCCAAGTAGAGGGAGATAGGGTCAATCATATGTGTACATATACCTATGTATATAAATAAATTTATTTTCCTCTAAATAAAAATAAAAATGTATTTTTGTTAATTTGTACATATTCATAAAAATAAAACTAAAATACAAATGGGAAAATCAAAAGAAAAATAAAAATAAAACAAAATCCCTCTCATCAGTGTATATAGACCATGTACATAGAATAACATATCTATTTATTTTCTCCTTGTAAATAATTAATAAAAATCCAATAAAAATATTTCTATATTTCATATGTCATGGTGTAAATAAATAAAATAAAAATCAGAAAAATAAAAATAAGAAAAAAGAATAAAAATCAATTCCCACCCTCTACATATACCATGTAAATATGTATATAAAACTATTTATTTAACCTATGTAAATAAATAATAAAAATGAAATAAAAACATCTTTTTATTGCAAATTTTATGTTATAAATAAATAAAATATAAAATTGGAATAATTATATAAAAATAAATAATAAAAAATAAAAATAAAAAGTACATATATGTATAGGAAATATTTCAGATGAGGTGCACCTTTCCTTGCTATAAGGAAAGCCATGAATTATGGTCGTTTGATTTTTATCTACGGCTAGCATCTGTCTATATTCACACATGCGAAACCATGTGAAACCACCTCAATATACCACTCCCAGTTTTCTATTTATAGTAAATTAAATTATTTAAGACGCAATCAAATAAGTTAAATTCGCTCTTTTGTTAATAATTATTCTACTTCCTATATTTAGATAGTTCATGCGTCAATTAATTTACTTAATTATCCCTTATATTACGGTAAATGATTTTGTCTAAATAATTTTATTTCATTTTGTTTACGTTAAATCTTTTGTATCCTCATTCGATCTTCATTATGGACGATCCGTCTTCTTTATCAGACGATGATTCTGCATCCGAGTTTATGTCTAACTATTTTGAAGAAAGATTCCAGGTTCATACATTGATTTTGTTTGTTGTTTTAATTATTTCGTTTTGATGTATATACTAATTTTTTAACAGGACAATAGCACCAAAGATACAGGTCATGGCAATTCTGATATCGTTTCTCTCCACACAGGTGTTGTTCTTATTATACAAAATTTTCATTTTAATATTAATAATATGATTTTTTATGTATTCATTTCATTCGTTCTTTAATGTGTTCCCAAGTTTATCTTATATTGTACTATATTTACCAATATGTTACATAACCATGTTTTAAATGAACATGTTGTTTTGGTATATAATCGACAATATAAAATAATACATATCTATATTTTACTATAGTTTTACATATTTTACAATAAATTCATTCTATATAATATATGTAATTTCATAATCCATTGTAACTTATGAGTACGTATTTTACATTTTCTTGCTTTTGAATACTATTTCCTAGGATAGTATACAGAATTTCACGTTCTTATTATTTTGCTAGGACAACTTTCGGGTGCCATTTATTCCAAAGGTATTTCAGAAGAATGTCTTCCAAATATTGAGGCAATGAGATACCAGACAATGTTTTATTATTATTATTTTTAGTAAATTTATGTCTCTACAATTTTTATATTAGGATTCTGGTGCAAAAAATATATATTCAGAGTGCGTAGAAACTGATGCATCCTTTTCAGGTAACATTATTAGTGCGTAAATTTAATAATGATGCAAACAATATATCTTCAGAGTTCGTAAATTTATTAATGATATTACTTTTGAAGCTTGATCGATATATTCGGAAAAAACATTATTAGATTTTAACATGTTTTTCGATTATATTTAAAATAATGCAGTTGATCCAAGTTCCCCTACCGCAAATTGTCATAATTATCAGCATATACCCATTGTTGGTATGGTTTTTGGTTCCGTTGAACACGCATATAATTTTTATGAAGCTTATGCTACAAAAGAGGGTTTCAATGTACGCAAAAGTAGCACAAGACATAGAGTTGATAGATTAAGTAAAAATAAGACACTGGTGTTTAAGAGTTTTGTATGTTGGAAAGAAGGAAAATCAAGAGCTTCTTCATCATCAAGAGATGCTTACTCAGTTGACAGTGATTGCAACGATGAAAGTGTGTTTGAAAGATCGGAGAGAGCCGTTGGTGTTGTTCGAACTGGTTGTAAGGCCATGATGTCGGTTAAATATAGGTTTGATGATCATGATTGGATAGTGTTTTCTTTCAATGAAGAGCACAATCATAACCTTGTATCCCCCAGCAAACGGTTATATCTTCGTGCCAATAGAAAGTTTTCTAAAGCTGCTAAAATGCTTATCAAGTCCATGACTGATGTTAATATTCCTGCCTCAAAACAATCGGCATTTTTGGATAACGGTTTCATTATAAACAACAAAGTTGGTGGCATTGTACGTGATATATACAACCTTAATAGGGATGAGAGAAGACGTCGTGATAGTTTGGACATAAAACTTGTGTTAGATCTCTTTGATAACTGCAAAAAGTTGACGCCTGAATTTTTTTACTCGTATCGAACTGATGAGGATAATAGGCTCACCCATTTTTTCTGGGCTGACAGTGTATCCATTGAAGATTACAAGGTTTTTGGCTATACAATTTCTTTTGATACGACATATAGAACCAATGAATACAAATTAATATTTGCCTCTTGATAAGCCGAAATCTAAGCGACTAAGGTAAAGGAGCTAATCGGTCGTTGCGACCTCAATCACTCAGCTAGGCTCGATCAAGAAAAATAGACCACCAATAGAATGAAAAATCAATCAAAAACAAGCTAGCGGTCCTGCTATTAATTTAACCTGGTATAGCGACCAGGGTCGAACACAAGGAGCACGGATTGGCCTTGCAGCCTACGAAGTAGTCAAAAAGAAAATAAAACAAAAGAAGAAAATATTTTTGGTGGTTTTTAAATTATTTTATATTTTTTGGATTTTTAATGTATTAAGAAAATAAGAAAAACAAGAAATCAACACACTTCAACAAATTATTAAAAACACTAAAAATCAACCAAAAATTCTAACAAAACTGTTTTTATGTGTTTTATAATTTTTAATGTTTTTGATGAATTTTTGGGATTTTTTTGATATTTATTTAACTTTCTAAAAATCAAAAAGTGACTAAAACAGTAGGTACTGTCCAGACGAGCTAAAAGGGCTTAGATAAAATATCTAAAGGCCTCAAATTAGCTGGGAGATAATTTTCTTGTAAAGAGAATAAAACAAGGAAAATTTGGGCACCTATATTATTATTTTTGGATTTTGGTTTAATTATTAGAATTTTTATAAGCTATTAAGTGTTTTTCAATTTTTAGTGGTTTTCAGTAATGATAAATAGCCAAAATTGGCTAGAAAATCAAACTAGACAAAACAAACAGTAGACAATGTTTTTGGAATTTTTAGATATGATTTATTATTTTTTTGTGATTTTTAAACCTAGACAATAGCAAAAATAGAGGTTTTTGAATTTTTAAAAATATAAAAACAACTCAGAAATGTCTCCAAAAATCCTCGAAAATGTTACACTATGGCAGGAGCCATGTGTCCAATTTTCGTTGGATTTGGAGGTAATTTGCTATTTTATTCAAAAAATGAAAAGGGGGCACAGTGCACAGGGACCAAAGTGCAAATACCCGGAAGTTTGGGGGGTCTGGTGCAATTAACCCAGCAAAACACGCGCGATGCGCTTGCCTGGGGCACTCAGGGACCCAAATGTAATGAAAATAAGTCCCGAGGGCTCTTTGGTAACAGGTACCAAAAGCCCAGGGGCTTATCTGCAAATAACCCTAAAATATCCGCACATGCTCAATTAACATACGCACAGGGGTATAAATGCAAATAAACACAAACTTTCATTCATTCATTAACAGTCAGAACTACAGGGTAGATAATGTAAAAAGCCCAGATACTCACGTGTCGAAGCACGTGTCAGACCATACACAGGGGCATATCAGCAATTGAAAACAAGCACAAGGGTCTCTATGCAAAAGTTCCAGAAACTAAACAACTATACTACGTATTTACAAGACTAAAAACTAAATAAAATAACAGAGGGGGCCTAAGGGTAAATTACCCTTTATTAATGCGGGCCGCAGGATGGACGCCACGTGGAGTGATCAACGGTGGGGATCGGCTGGCGCTCCAAGGCAGGGGTCCTCGCTGTGATCCGACGGCTGGGGTTAAGCCACGTGACGCATCAGACGGTCGTGGCTCTCTGTGGCTAACCCTTGCGCATCGGACGGTCCTGATCAAGTCTCCTTCAGATCGGACGGTGGAGGCTCCTCGCAGGCGGATGGCTCTGATCAAATATGGGCGAGTGGAGACGATCGGACGGTCGGTGACGATGGAGGATGAACAGCTCGCCGGCGAGATTCGTCGGCCTCGTGCTGGCGCGGGGGTCCTCCTGGAAGCACGTTGAAGGTCGGAGAAGAAGCGTGGGGTGCTCCCGCGTCTGCTGGTGGGCTCCGATGACCCAGCCGAGCTCTGGGGAGCTCCGGCGAGGTCGGCGGAGGAACGCCTCCTGAATCGATGTCAAAGGACCTCAGATGGCCCTCATTGAACCTGCAAAACAGTCCAGAAGGCTCACGGGTCGAGGGCAAACTGCCTCGACCCGGTTAGGCGGGGTGACGGTGAACTGTGGGGCGATATGGGCGAGCTCCGGCGAAGGGGGGACGGTGGAGCTCGAATCCCAGCTCCTGTGCGAGCTGGGTTGGATGGAGATGTGGAGAAGGTGCGCGGGAAGAAAGCGAAGATGAGTGTGGATTCCGATGATCGAATAGAGCTATGGAGTGGTCGGAATCGGCGTAACACGGCGGAGCGACGATTTGGGGGAAATGGAAAATCAAAGAAAAAGAAGGAACGATGGGGCTACCTGGGTGGCTGATGAGACTGGGGATGAGCTAAGGATGCTCTGGGTCATCGCCTCGAGGAGCGTCTCCCTCCGAGGCTCGAGCTCCTGCTGGTGGCGGAGCAAGACGGCAAAGCTTCGCCGGATCAGTGGTCACGCTCCCTCTCCTCGCTTCGACAGCACGAGACGCGAGCTGTCACTCTCACGCACACGCTGGAGCTCACAGGGGGTGGAATCGAATGGCCAAAGATGGCAAATGGAGGTGGCGGAGCTCGGTTTTATACGCTGGAAGGGTCCGGGAAGACAGGCGCGGGTAGGGCGTGGAAGCACGCGGATCCCGATGCAGGAGCTCCGGCGAGGGTCTCGGATATGTCGTGGACGGATCTGACCCGGGGTTAGGTGGGAATGAATCGGGTTTAGGCGCTAGAAATTGGTGAAATCGGGTCGGGCGCCTAAGCCCGTGAGAAGTGGTCCTGGGGGGGTAGTTGACCGGGCGGTCAACATCCCCAGGGCCAATAGGGATCGGCCACGTGGATAATATTTGGAAGTGACATAACAGGTGGCAAACGGCCAAATTTGCAAAAAGTTAAAACATGAAATATTTTTATTTTATTTTTTTTTCTATTTTTTAGTGATTTTTAATTATTTTTTTGAAATAAAAATAAGGTATATACATTATATAGCTATGTATAGGTATATGTACACTATATAGGTTTTTAATTTTTGATTTTTTTAATTGTTATTTTTATACAATTTTATTCCCATTTTATATTTTATTTATTTATATTATAAAATAAGGAATAAAAGGACATTTTTATTTATTTTTATTATTTATATACATAGGTGAAATAAATATATATGTACATGTATAGACAAGGTATATTTACAATATATTTTTGTGTTTTTAATTTTGTTATTTTTATTTTGTTTTCGTTTCAATTGTTTTTATTTTATTTATTCACACTATAAAGTATAGAATATTTACAAAAATTTTGGAGGTTAATTTTATATATTTATAAGGCTAAATAAATACAAAGGTGGATGGTCTATGTACATGATGAGGGATGTTTTTAGTTTCTTTTTAATTTTTATATTTTTATCTTGTTTTTATACTTATAAATATGTACAAGTATTTACAAACCAATTTTGAGTCTATTTTTGTGAGGAAAATATTCTTATTTATTTACATAATTATTTACACACATGAGCCCCTATCTCCCTCTACTTTGGCTTTTATGCGGTCAGGCCCATGCTGAGCCCTCCCTTGGGTTAGGTTGCTCAATATTTATTCTAAATATTTCCCTCTTTTTCTTTTTAATCTTTATTCTTTTATTTTTGCACAAAAACATGCTAATTATAGGTATTTACACAATGCATGCTTTTGGCAATTATTTCTATTTACACATATCTACATGCATTTGCAAAGGTTTTTGTAGCTAAAATATAAGAATAAAGAGTGATGAATGAGTATGCATCAACTCTTTCTGTGGAGTTAACCACCATGGTTGCTTAATTTTTTTTGGTAATGCATTTATCAACAGAGAAATAATAGAAAGTTTTAATTGGTTATTTAATCAATTCCTTGAAGCTGTTAGAAAACACCCCATTTCTATAATTACTGATGAAGATCCATCAATATGTGCTGCAATCCGTCTTTCATTTCCTAACACTGTTCACAAGTTTTGTACATGGCATATTATGACAAAGCTGAAACTTAAACTGGGTAGAATGAAGGAAATTGTCAAGGCTCTTAAAACATTCAGCAGACTTGTTTGGCGGAGTGAGTCTATTGATCAATTTGAAGTTGGTTGGTCAGCAGCCATATCTGAGTTTGGATTGCTTGAGAATAAATGGTTAGCAGAGAAGCATGAAATAAGACACAAATGGATAGATGTATATACAAATGACACAATCTTTGCTGGGATGCGTAGCACTCAAAGGAGTGAAAGTATGAACTCGTTTTTACAAAATTCTATCACTAAATAGAACACTCTTTTAGAGTTTGTTTTCAGATTCCAGACAACCATCCAGAGGTTAAGAGAACGTGAGAATGACATGGACCATGATTCAAAGACTAGAAGGCCTAAGTTAAGAACCAAATGGACTTTGGAAGAACAAATGGTTGATGTTTATTCGAAAAGAATTTTTTACAAGTTTCAGAAAGAGTTGAAGGAGTTAATGATGTTAAATGTTCGTGTTTCTGAAATCAAAGATGGATTGTCATGTTACAATGTTTCTTCAATTGATAAGTCTGTTAGAGATAGAATAGTTACTGAAATACATCAGTCTGATTATCTATCTTGTGAATGCAAAAAAATGAAATTTCAAGGAATACCATGCGGACATTTACTTGCTGTTATCAAGTTCAGAGGAGATTCATTTCTTTCAAGTTCTTTTATTATGCCCAGATGGACCAAGAATATTAAGAGGTCTGGTAATTATCCAATCTACAACCAAAATCCCCAACATGAAAGGTTTGGACAGTTAAATAATATATGCTCTCAGATTGTGGCTGAAAGTAGCGTAGAATATGATGACATTTTTTTCTCGTAAAAGCAAAGGTTGTGAAATTGCTCGAAGAAGTTCAAAGTTTAAATTCAAAAAAAAGATTATCAAATGTATCACAGGATCAATCTCATTTGGAAAATCATGATAATAATAATCATGTACTTGTTCCGGTTACTGCAAAAATAAAAGGTAGTGGAAGGGGAGGAAGACCAAAAGGTTCAGGCAGTCGTCGAATATCTCAACAAGAATTAAAAAGAAATAGAGGCAGACATTGCAAAGCTTGCATGAAGTACAATGTTGGGCATGATTCTAGGAATCGCCCTTCAAACACGATTCAATCAACTTCAGACTGGTATGCAGTGTTAAACAATATATATTTTTTATATCTTTTTATTGTTATTAAAAACTGAAATTTTTTCTGCAGTGATGATTCAGGACAGTCAGAATCACAATAATTATAATGCAAATTACTTAAATGCGAGATGGTATATATTTTTCTAACATTTTAGTTCATTTATAAATTTTTATTCCTCTATTTAGCTTTCATATTTTGTTACTACAGAGTTTACTCAGGAGAACATATTTCAGATATCACATACACAATTTTTTATAAACAGTATGATAAGTTTCACATTAGAATGGTATATTCTTTCAATTTACTATATTCAATCAAGTTTACTGATGTAGTGTGCTTTTTCTTTGCAGGATCTTATTGATCAAGATGGAAGAGTACATAGTTGCAGCCATTAAAAAATATAGACTGATGTTTAAAGACAATTTTTATTTGTATTTTTTCATAAAACAGGGTGTTGATTGATTTATATTGATTGTATGATCTGATGTTACTCAAACGATTGATAGTCATTATTGATTTAATGTTATAGGTTTTTTAAATTTGTGCAAACATTTGAATCTAATATATATGAACACATTAGTCAGACATTGTATGTCTCATATTGGGTATGGATCAGTATTATTATTTGACAAAAAGTTTTGTGGTCGTCAAACGATACAACGTTTTTCCTGAAAAACAAGATTAACTAAATAAATAGCATTCGGGTATTTCTTTGTTGGTAATGATTAAGAATCCTTTTCATAATACAATACTATTTCACATTATATTCGTATTAAGAATTTCATCATTACGTTGTAGAATGTTCTCAAGTTCATGTAAAATAAAGGAATATAATGTACACTATGATACATTATATTATGTTGCAAAAAACTTATTGTAATATAGTGTTAAAATATATGACGACTGATTTATGTGTCAGGTTTTCTTCAGATTGTTAACGCTATCTGATCACTTGCTGTCATTTATCAAATTTTCAGGAATATATTATTTACTAAAAGTTCCACATCTTAATTAAGTTAATTTTACATACTGGACCCATATATCCATTAGATTCGAATTCAGAAGTTCTTCATTATATTGGAGAATGTAATCAAATCCATTTAATATATAATGATCTCTGTATAATGTTAATACAAGAGAGAATATCAAACGTACTATTAAATGATTATAGCTACATAATCTTACTTTTTATGATGAACGAAATGATTTAGATATAATGGAAAAATATGGAATCTTAATGTATTACATTGATGTGTAAAACAATCAATTTCAGTATTGCAGTCATGTTACAGTTATTGTAAAATAAGGTGTCATATATTAAAATATATCATATTATTTTAATTTTTACAATTGTAAATGTAAGGCCAATATAATAAATTTAAGCATTATAATGTAAAATTTGAATAAATAAACTTCTGACCAAAAAACATATTGTATTGTAATGTTAACAGATATGTCGATTGGTTTATTTATCGCATTATCTTCTTATAGTTAACTCTACATTCTCACTTTATGCCATCATGTATATATTCTTAAATATATTATTTACCAACATTTTATACAGTTAAATTATAATGATATTACATATGAATTTACAGTTATCTGCATATTACAATCATAAGAACATCACACAATACAATTCATTCAAAATAGACTGAATAAAAGACGTAACATGGCTTAATTATGTAAGGTAAATAAATTAGACTAACCAACATTTTTCAACATTCCAGGAAATACTTCTAAATACAAACTACTAAATATTGTTTCAGAAAAGTAAATGTCAACACTCTTAAACATCTATGAAATATTTCTTGGTGTTGTCATGAAAACAACATGCCCCATCATCTCTCATTTAATTTCCAGCTTCATTATCTACGTGTCCGCATGTCAAAAGAGTACTTGCTATTTCTGCCCTGAATCTTGGAATGTCTTCATAGCTGAAGTCCAAAGCCCTTCCTTCACACAAGTATTCCATTGTCTTCATCACGTAGACACCGCAATCCAAGCTGTGAGGAGGTTGTTGCGGGCTGTCAACCACATATATTATCTCCCAATCATTCATTGATTCGTCCACCAAGTTCATGCCAAAGCATTCGCACATCCAGCCATGCTAAAAAAATAACTTGTTAAATTTCTTTATAACCATATGATGTTTTCAATAAAAAATATTGAAAATACACATACCCATTTTGAGCATCTTTTTTGTGAAATTTTGACCCTCTCATCGAGTTATATGCATAGAATTTCCTCGCTGTGAAATCTGTGACCAAAAGATGCCAGTGATTCTTGGTATGGATAACTGTGAAAACCTTAGACAATCCAATCAGCCTTTCATCTTCCAATTCATGAAGGCTGTCCAGATGATTGATCTCTTCCTTTGTAACTCTATCAACCGTATTTACAAAATATTGCTGCATGTTGAAGATGTAAGTATTATGATATATTCGGAGAATTATATGTGATTGTAGTGACTAACCATCTTGTAAATAGGCGTGAATAGGAATGGGATCGTGTCACCGGTACAATATCTATGTCGCAGAACATCCATGAACATTTCCAAAATCTGTATTCCAAGTAAATAAATCATCACAGTATTTTATTGTTTATTTAAAAATCTGTATTAAAATTATGTGATTACGCTATCTTCAATCATTTTTTCATATAAAAAATGATGTATCTCTTTTCCCTTGCAAAAAATTCCAAGAGGTGTGAAGTATGTGGCGTTAAATCTGCAGTTTTGAGCAAGCAAAAATTAAATTGTAATTACATATTTCTATAAAACATAAGATTTTATCTTAAATCACAACTTACTTGTTCGCCGGGTCTCTTAGAAAGTCCTGAATCAATCTCCTTTGATCCTCGCTTATGTAATCATATCCGATAAAGTCAGTTGCAGGATCACAGAGATACTGAAATTTGTATTTATATATCAGATTTAAATAAATAATCATTAAATCTGTAATTATGCCATATATATTCTCAAGAAGAACTATAAATCATTGTATGATTAATAATCAAGTTCAAATACACACCTCGTGGTCTGTTTCACTGGTAATAGTTTCTCTTGTTTCCCTTGCATCTCTTTTTGCTGCATTCCTCTCTTTAACTCTTTTTGTCAATGAGCTAGGATGCACTTCTGATCTCTCCTTTCTTTTCTTCCTTGGTGCGATCTTATTTTTATCTGTGACAACGGACTCATGCTCCCCAATTCCAAGATCAAAACATGGAATAGACTCTTTTTTGGACAAATTAATTTCTCCTTCTTGTTCTGTATCCATCTTGGCGACAATTTCAGAAATATTTTCCACCACAAGTGTATTTTTTTATCATCAACATCAGTCAGTTTCTTCTCTCCTTCCATTATCACATTCTCATTGATTTCTTTGTCCACTTCAGCTGGTGTTGCTTTTTCAAGTTTGCCTCTCAGTTCACCATTCTCTACTTCCAACCTTCTTAACTGAATTTCATAAGATGTAATTTTGGCATCCTTATCTTGTTGTATATCATTCAGCTCTTCTACTAGCTTCTGCAACCTGTCAATTTCTTTTGAAAATTCATCACACATGCATTGCTTGTCAGTCCCTTTTCCAACACGAATGTTAGTTTCTTGATTTAGACTTTTTACAATTTGAAATTCTCCCCTCTTGTATCTCCCTCTCCTTGCAGGTCCATCTCCAGGCACTTTTATTCGGGCTTGGAGGTTTATCTGTGGTCTTCTCACTGAGAACCCGTATAGAATGAATCTTTCATACGGGAAAACATATTCATCTGCTCCTATTTTTAGTATCTCATTTTTGTGGATGTAAACCTCCTACAATCTGATATAGTTGCAGTTTATTAAAAAAAGGTGTGTCGACTTTAAATTACTATTATTTACAACAATATGCAATATATAGTATTATTTATGGGCATATACTATTGCATACATGTTCATTGGTGAGTGAAGCGATCCTCCTTGATAAACCTTTTATTGAGCCTGCCCATTTCTGTATCCTTGGACGTAGATCTCTGTTGACGAAAAGATCTTTGCAATGGTATTCTAACATCCAGACCTGGTATAATTTTAAAAAATCTCTGATTAGTTACAATTTATATAAATAATTATACAATAACATGTTTACTTACGTATAGGTATGCTACACATCCCGTAAGATATCCAAGTGTTGTTCTTGATGATCCTTGCCTCCTCTGATTTATTCTATGCAATACATCTTCCATGTTGAACAAAATCATTTTTGCTACAGTATCTGACCAGTTAAAAAATCGGGTATCTTCCAAAGATTCAACGTAATGGAGTAAATCTCTTGGGAAAGAGTATCCACAATCTGGGAACAAGAACGTGAAAAACATGAACAATATCAAGCAAGTCAAGTAAGCAGCTACCAAGTCATCATCATCTCTATCGTAGAAATCTATCAAAATATTGACTAATTTCTTCCTATTGAAAATCATTCCAGAATCAAATATCTCTTCTGAAATATAGCTCTTCCACTGTAGGTGTCTGCCTCTCACAGTCACTGCAAAGCCTGTGCTTGGAATTCCTAATATTGCTCCTATGTCTTCGTCGGTGAAGTTCAGAACCCTGTTCCCAAATTTAAATTGTCGTCCTCCTTGATATTGTTCTATAATCCATTGAAGATTTCTCTTTTGGATATCAACCTTTCCAATGTTTATTAATTTCGAGAATGCTGTCTTATTAATCAGACATTGTTGCTTCGCTGTTGGTCTATGTGCATCTATGAATTGAACAAAATGCTCTACAAAGCATCTGTGCTGGATGTAGCCCTTACCTTTAAAGAAGTAAACATATTCTTATAGTAATTTCATATAAAATGCACAAAACAGATGAAACAATAAGAATTTACAAAATTCTGTAAAGGGATATATAATTTGTATCTTACTGCCATAGTTCTCAGTTATGCACTCTTCAATAGCCTCATCTTCTTTGTCAGGTATTTTACTCATGCCTTTACCCTTCACTGTAATTCAAAAATAACAAATACATTATATTTTTAGAAGACATGTAATGATATAGTTTTAAATTACATTCATGTACCTTTCATCACCAATGAATTTGTGCGGTTTGAATCAGCTGCTTCATTCACTTTGTCCTCATCAGAAGAATTTCCGGTTAAGTTTTCATTCATTTTTCTTGGTCCCCTTATTTCATCGAAATCTGATTCACTGCAGCTCATCTCTACAAAATTTTCATTAAAATTTCTTATATGTTAACACAGCATAAATAAACGTTTAATAAATGCATCTTTAAATATAATATTATACAGTAGACATGAATGTTGTTATTAACATTTTTTCTTTTGCTTTCGCCCAGCAGTATAGCTATGTTTTATTGTTTACATGATTTTTTTACTGGCATAGTTTCTCACAGAATATTGTAACCATTTATGAATAAACCGATGATTTAAAAATCCATCATTTGCAATTAAAAGATAAACAGATGGTAAAAATATCTACATTGTTCATATTCATTTTCTACGTTATCGAATATTTTTTGTGAAACCAAATACTAAGATATCTAATCAATATAGCATTTTAGAGGTATGTCTGACCTGGATGTCGTCTTCTTAGTATCATCGTCTTCGTGCCTTTGCCGTCGTCGATCGAAGATGACAAACCCCCTAGGGTTCTTGAGTCGCTTTTGCCTTTCGTAGAGGGAGGGAACTCTGTTTCGGTCTCCTTGTAACTGATGGTGGAAATCACAGTGTTAAAGTCTTCCTATTTATTACTTTAAGTTATTTAAGTAATTTTATTTATGTAGCTTTATAATCAATATTTAATAGTTAATTATATTAGCTAAAAATAGAAACATATTATTTTCAAATAATCCTATAATCTCAAATTTTTTCCGCCATTGTTCATTCGACAACATCTGCAGCTTCTTCACGGTTCCAGGTATGAATACTTTCATCATTCTTCAACTTTTTTCAATGCTATTTTTTAAAAAAAATTTAGAAGATCTTTCTTATTTACATCGTTGTTAATACATAGTATACATTGATTCATTCAAAAAAATTATTAGTAAAATTTCGTAAGATCAATTTGTATTATATCATGCTAATTGAATGTATTTCAAAAGTTCTTGTTTATCAAAAGCTCTTATATATTAAATCGAACCCCTGGTAAGTGATCTTTTTATTTTCTATTAGATAATGTAATATGTATAATAAATAATGAAACTTTATAATGTAATACATTTATTTATCAAGTACATGATTTATTATATAGTATAATTCATCCTCTAATAAATTTAAGATTCATGACATTAAGATTTAATTAGATATTGTATTTGTTACGTTATAAATTGTATTTAATTGATTAATATTTTATTTTATCGTTATGAATTGTAATATACGTGATATAATTTACATGTTCATTGTGTATTAGTTTATATTTTTTAGAAAACTAATGTATTTTAATGTTTTAAATTGTAAATCTATGTAAATTAAAGTAAACACAACGCTCTTATCACTTGCGAATTCAAACTTTTACTCAAGTTTGATTAATGGTGTTAAGTGTTTTTTTAGAAATATTTCTTTTTGATACTGGTAGAAAAAGGTTCAGTTTTGGTATGCATATATTGTGTTATGCTTCGACATATTGTAATTGACAGATTCATATTTCATATAATTGATTAATATTACAATACAAATTGCAACAATCTCATAAAATGCATTGATTTTTTTGTATTCCTTTTCATTGAATTGTATTGTGTGTTATTTTTTTGTAAATTTTACTAATTTAATCTAAACATACCGATAATAACAGTTCCAAAAAAGTATGCTCTTTTCGAGATTTACCTATATTTCCAACCTTTAATACATTAGTTATGTTTCCAATTTATTGTGTTTTACAACAAATTATAGTAAATTATAAAAATATATCTCATTTTTCTGATATAAAATGTAATTCAATTGACAATTATTGCACGTATGTAAGAGTTTATTTTGTATTCCTTTGCATTGTTTTGTATTGTAGTCCATATTTTTGTAATTATTAGTAATTTAAAGTAACACCTCGAACATATCAATTTACAGGTCGTACGTTTAAGGTAAGTTTGACTTATAGTGTAAAGTTTTGTTATAGGAATTTTTCCCTTTCGTTATGGTAGTAAAAGTTAAAATTTTAGTATGCAGATATTGTGTTATAGTTTGTAATATAGTAATTGGAAGAGTTATATATCATAAATATGTTTAAAATTTCGATATAACTGGCAACAATTTCACAAAGTCATGGATTTCTTTTGTATTATTTTGCATTGTATTGTATTGTGCGTTATTAATTTGTAAATCTTAGTAATTTAATATATACAGACCGACAATAACAGTTGCAAATATGTATGCTCTTTTCGAGATTGACTTATACTTCCAACCTGTAATGCATTTGGTGTGTTTTCATTATATTGTGTTATACAACAAACATATATTATATTCTCAAGATATTTCTCATTATAATGCAAGTAATTGTATATCAAATAACAATTTTTGAATGTATGTCAGCATTTATTTTGTATTCCTTTGCATTGTATTGTATTGTAGTCATTATTTTTGTAATTTTTATTAATTTTAAGTAACCCAGCGACCTTAACAGTTTACATGCTGTACGTTATCGGTAAGTTTATAATATATTTTAGGAATGTTTTTTATTAGTAATTCAAATTAATTATAGAAATGTTGAAATTTTCGAAGAATTTTAAAATCTTTGATTTTTGTGTTAAACGCTCAATCTCCTCCTAAAACTTAGCTAATTAGTTATTTCGAATACCACTCTTATCTTTTCTTCGTTGGTTTTAATCTCATCCATTAGATCCTCATCATACGGTCTTTATGAGTGGCTTTCTTAGCACCTAGGAAAGGTGCACCTCATTGGAAGGGCCCTCTATATGTATATACCTATATATAATAATAATATAATGTAAATATATAATTTTTATTTCAAAAAAATAAATAAAAATCACTAAAAAATAATTTGAAAATAAAAAAAACATTTTTCATGTTTTAACTTTTTCGAAATAAAATCATTTAATATTTTTAATTGAATTTTCAAATAATTAATAAAAGGTGAATTCTGATTGATCCACGGGGGAATGTTGACCCCCGGTCAACTCTCCCCCGCGGACCTCTTTCTCGCGGATCCGTGCGCCGACCCGACTTCTTCCAATTTTCACGCCATGATCTGCCACCCATCTCCTCAAACCCAGGGCTCCGATCTTCCAGGAGAGATCCGCGATCCACGCCTGCCTATCATCTTAGGGATCCGCTCCTCGGATTGCGCACTCCACGACCATCTTGTCGGACCCTTCACCATATAAAACCTCGCCTCCGGCCAACTTTCCCCACCATCTTTGGCTTTCCCCCTCGACGCCAGTGAGCTCCGCTCCTCCACCAGAGTGACAACAGTGTGTTGGAGTATTGTAGCGAGGCCCGGGCAGCCGGGGACCATCGATCCGGCGACGATCATCGCCGTACGCCGCTGCGAGGTGTGCCAAGCCTCGGGACTCGACGATCTGATTGAATCTGGAATAGATGGCTCGGATTGAATCTGGAGCTTGAGGATGATCCAACGGTATCCGGAGGTCGAGGAAGAACTGATGGCCGGTGACCTTCGCCGGCTCACTGCGTGCGCTCCCCGCCTCCTCGCGGGCTGCTGAATATCGGAGGAGCTTCACCTTGGCCTCCCGCGTCTGTAGGACGCCTCCGATGGAACAACAGAGCTCCGGAGAGCTCAGTCGACTACGGCGGAGGAGAAGCTCCTGGGCTTGAGTTGGAGGACCTCAGACAGTCCTCGTCGTACCTGTAAAATGGCACCAGAAGACTCTTGGGTCGAGGGCAAAGTGCCTCGACCCCGTTAGCGGTGGTGGAGGTGATCGGTGCAGCGAGATGGTCGAGCTTTGGCGATGCGACGACGGAGGAGCTCGAAACCCCAGCTCCTGTACGAGCTGGGTTGAATGGATGGGCGGAGAAGATGCACGAGGGGAAGGCGATCGTGATGGGTGATTCCGATGGTCGGGACAAAGACTAGGGTGGTCGGAATCAAAGGTCGTCGGCGACGACCTGATTTGGGCGAAAATCAAAATTAAAGACAAGGGAAGAAAACTACGGCTACCTGGGCGGATGGGTGATTTCAAGTGCATCTATACAACATATACATGTGCAGCATATATACAAGGAGTTTTTCTTCTTGAGCCAGTAGACTATCCCTCTTTTGAAGCATTATTGCAACCCACAACTCCTGTCGTTAGACCTCATGGCGACCAGACCAAGTTGAGACGCACTTCCTTCACTAAAAGAAGAAGAGAGGTTCCGCCTAGAAGTACTACCCTCATATGCTACCCCAAGTCAAGGAAGACTGCCTCCTCACCACCTCATCCGTAGAGAGCTCGGTGCTAAGTGATGTGTCCAAGTAAAGCCATTGTCCCTATGAGTCATGTGTTGTTGTTAAGTGCTCTACTTAGGCTCATTGAGATGACATGTGATCATAGCCTAGTGGACTCAAAGAATTAAGTCACCATGGACCTGAAAAGCCTTAACCCTAAGTCCTATAAGGTTCCTCTTAGAAATTAGGTGGATTAAGATCTTAATCAAGCTCCATTTCCCAATTTAATTCCAGGCTAGTTTAAATGTCAACTATCATCCAGAAAAACTATATACATATATACACAGATGCTATTTACACAATATTTACACACATGCAAAATTTTTGAAAAATGTTTTGAAATCATGGATGGATGAATGCATGAATGCAAGTTTTGCAAAAGTATTTACACACATTTACAAAGGATTTTTGCAAACTTTTGATTTTCAAAACATTTTGGAAAAATTTTGCACTATATACATAATTTTGATAAGAAAATATTTACACAAACTTTACACAAAAGATTTTTGAAAACATTTTTATAAAAATAATGTGTACACTAGCTATGTATGTGCAATAAAAGAATGTTTATTTACCGGAAAAATTTTTAATTTTTGTGATTTTTAGGGTTTTTAGCCATTTTATTTATTAACACACTCACACAAAGTACGAGTTATGGCTAAAGTATATATGAAATATATACACACTCCCCTATACTTAGCTCGAACGATGTCCTCAGAGTCAAGAGCGATGAAGAAGACATAACTCATGCTTAGTATAGGGAAGTGAAAAGGAAGGCTATATACAAAGACGAATGAATGAATAGAAAGTCAAGAAGATCTCGGCTTTTCCCCCTATACTTAGGATCAAGTAATCCTAAGTATAGCAGGTTGTACACAAAGGGAAAACCGAGTGGAGAATGTACAGGGTCTACCCCCCCTATACTTAGGGTAAAATATCCCTAAGTATAGGCAGCAAAATAGAGATAGAAAGAATCAAAAGACAAACTCAAGAGTCCAACATCCCCCCTATACTTAGGGTAAGGTACACCCTAAGTATAGCATAATCAAAAGATGAATAAAGGGATGTGGGACTAAAGAATGTGATGATATGGACATCTGGATCTATACAGGTCGGAGGATCAGTGATAATCAGGCGTGAGATGCAATAGATGTGAGTCAAGAGACCACACCTCACGCAAAATGAATCGGGGCAACATCAACGACCCGCGGCTCATGATCTAGAAATGGCTTGAGCCGCTGGCTGTTCACTCGAAAGGTACTCTCAGAAGACAACTCGGATATATCAATGCTACCGTTGTCGTATACCTTTCTTACCTAGTAGGGTCCCTTCCATTTGCTCTGTAGCTTCCCTGGAAATAGACGAAACCTAGCATCAAACAACCATACTCTCTGTCCAGGCTCAAAATGTGTGTGGCTGATGTGAGAATCATGCCACTCCTTGACTCTCTCCTTGTAATGTTGGCTGTTTGAGAAGGTGGTATCTATAAGCTCCTCCAAGGCTGCTAACTCTGCCCTCCTCTGATCTCCTACACTATCTGGATCAACAAGTATCTCAGTGACTGCCCAAAGTGACCTGTGTCTCAGCTCAACAGGTAAATGGCATGGCTTGCCATATACGAGGCGAAAGGGAGATGTGCCCAATGGTGTCTTGAAAGACGTCCTATATGCCCACAAGACCGAGTCCAAAAGCTGTGACCAATCCCTTTCGGTCAGGGCGGATGACTATCTGCAATATAGTCTTGATCTCCCTGTTCGACACCTCGGCTATACCATTCGTCTGTGGATGATAAGGAGTGGCAACTCGATGGTCTATACCGAACTCGCTAGCAAGGGCCTTCACCTGGTCATTGATGAAATGAGACCCCCCATCTGAAATCAATACTCGAGGTACCCCGAACCGCGTGATGATGTGCTTCCTCAAAAATCTGCAAACGGTCCTGGCATCACCGGATCGGGCGGGGATAGCCTCAACCCAACGACTAACATAGTCTACGGCCAACAGAATGTACTCAAATCCCTGACTCTTAGGGAATGGACCCATGAAATCGATGCCCCATGCGTCAAAAACCTCACAGAAGTGAATGGGCTGCATCAGCATCATATCACGCTATCCACAAGTGCCCATCCTCTGACAGTCAGTACACCTCTTCACGAACTCATCAGAGTCCTTGAAGAGGGTAGGCCACCACAAGCTGGATTGGAGCACTTTCTGTGCCGTTCTCCTCCCAGAATGATGTCCTCCTGCCTCAAGCTTGTGGCAGTAAGTGAGGACGCTATGGTGCTCCTCCTGAGGAATGCACCTACGCCAGACGCTATCCCCTCCTTCGTGGTAAAGGATGGGATCCTCCCAATGGTAGGACTTGGCCTTCGCGAGGAAGGTCTCAAGCCTTTTCCTGGGCCAACCTTGTGGGACTTTCTTAGCAACAAGAAAGTTCACAATGTCGGCATACCACGGGAGAGAGGCGATAGCAAGGATCGCCTCATCTGGGAAGGTCTCACAAATGGGATCAATATGCCCGGACTCCTCAGGCTGCTCTAAACGGGAGAGATGATCCGCCACCACATTCTTGACTCCAGGCTTATCCTTGATCTCAATGTCGAACTCCTGGAGTAGAAGGATCCATCTGGTCAGTCTGGCCTTGGCATCCTTCTTTTCCATGAGGTATCGGATGGCGGTGTGATCAGTATACAAGGTCACTCTAGATCCAATGATGTAAGATCTGAACTTATCTAGGGCGAATACTACGGCTAGCATCTCCTTCTCTGTGACTGTATAATTCCGTTGCGCGGAATCCAATGTGCGGCTAGCGTAGTGGATAGCAAAGGGGACTCCATCCCTCCTCTGTCCCAGCACGACCCCCACGGCGAAATCGGAGGCATCCGTCACGATCTCGAATGGAAGAGACCAATCAGGCGGCTGGAGAACATGAGCCTCTATAACACACTGCTTGAGAGTCTCAAAGGACGAAAGACACTTGTCATCGACAAGGAACTCGGTGTCTTTCGTCAGCAGGTCAGTCAACGGTCGGGCAATCCTGCTGAAATCATGAATGAATCATCGGTAGAAACTGACGTGCCCCAGGAATGACCGTAACTACCGCAAATTGGACGGCGGTGCGAGTTTTCTAATGACATCTACCTTGGCCGAATTAACCTCCATGCCCCTGTTGGAGATGATATGGACAAGCACCGTCCCTTGAGTCACCATGAAGTGACTCTTCTCCCAAGATAGCACCAAGTGAACCTCTATACATCGCTGGAGTACTCGGTCTAGGCAGTCAAGACAGGAGTCGAATCCGTCGCCGTAAATCGGGAAATCATCCATGAAGACCTCTAAGCACTCCCCTACTATGTCCGAAAAGATCGACAACATGCATCTCTGAAAGGTCGCAGGGGCATTGCATAGCCCAAATGGCATGCGTCGAAAGGCGTATGTGCCGAAGGGACAGGTAAAGGTGGTCTTCTCCTAGTCCTCAGGAGAGATGGCTGATAAGCGCAAAGTCCCGAGCTACAGAGGTAAAGGTACTAAATAGGTCGTTGCGACCTCGATCACTCAGATGCACTTAATCAAGAAAAATCGAACCACTAATAGAAATAAAAATCGATCACAACAAAAGATAGCAGTCCAGCTATGAGTTTAACCTGGTATAGCACCCAGGGTCGAACTCGAGGAGCACGGGTTGGCCAAAGGCCTACGAAGTAGTAAAAATGAAATAAAATAAAGAAAAGATATTTTTAGTGATTTTTTAATGATTTTTATATTTTTTTGGATTTTTAAGAGGTGAAGAAAATAAAAGAAACAAAAACAAGCACACTTAAGCAAATTATTTAATGCATCAAAAGTCAAGCAAAAATTCAAACAAAAATATTTTTATGTTTTTAATGTTTTTTAGTGTTTTTGGTTAATTTTTGATAATTTTCTGATGTATATTTTATTTTCTAAAAATCAAACAGTAGCAAAGAAACAAGGTACTGTCCAGCCAAGCCTAAAGTCCTTAGATAAAATATCTAAGAACCTCAAAAGGGCCTGGAGGTATTTTTCCTGTATACTAGGTAAAACAAGGAAAATTTGAGTACCAAAATTATTGTTTTTGGGTTTTTAGATTATTTACTATAATATTTATGGGTTTTTAGGGGTTTTTAAGTTTTTATGGATTTTAAGCAGTGAAAAATAGCCAAAATTGGCTAGAAATTAAAAGAACACCAAAGAAATAGTACCTAATTTTTATAGAATTTTTTAGGGGGTTTTTATATTTTTTGAGATTTTTAACTCTAGACAGTAGCTGAAATAAAGGTTTTTGAATTTTTAAAAATAACAAACAAAATCAAAAATGTCCTCAAAAATTCTCAAAAATCCTACAACATGGCAAGAGCCATGTGTCAAATTTTCATCGAATTTGGAGGTGATTTGATATTTTATTCAAAAATCAAAAGAGGGCACTGTGCACAAGGACTGAAGTGCAAATACCCGAAGTTCTGGGCGTCCAGGTGCAAAATACCCAGCGACGCACGCGCGCGGCGCGTGCCTGGGGCACTCAGGGACCTCTTTGTAATGAAAATAAGGTCCGGGGACTACTTGGTAACACGTACAAAAAGTCCGGGGACCTCATATGCAAATTACCCTAAAATAAGCGCACATGCGCAATTAAAACATTCACAGGGGCATGGATGCAAATACACAAAAGATTTCATTCATTTCTAAACATCCAGAACTACAGGGAATATATTGCAAATAACCCAAACATACACGTGACGAAGCACGTGGCTCACACAGACAGGGGTATATAAGCAAATAAACTAAAGTATGAGGTCCAATGTGCAAATAACCCAACGTAAATAAAGTACGCAAAATATTTACAGGACTGGAACTAAAAGCATAAACTAAGAGGGGGCCTAAGACAAATTACCCCTTATTTAACGTCGAGGGCCGGATGATTGACGCGTGGCTGATCCGACGGGTCTCGACGCGGGCGCCTTTCTCCTCTCGCACGTGGGCCTGATCGACGTCTGAGAAGAGGGCACGTGGAAGATCTGATGGACGCTGGTGGCTGGCGCCTCTCTCTCTGCTTGGATGGTCCAGATCGTCCCTCTGAATGATCGGGCGATGACTGCTCCTCCGAGAATGGATGGACGAGATGAAAACTGGAGGTCGAGGCTGATCGGACGGCGGCTGAAGATCCTCGAAGAACAGGTGCCCGACGACTTTCGCCGGCCTCGTGTGAGCGCTGGGATCCTCCCCTGCTGCCTCCGGAGATCGGAGAAGGTGCGCGATGAAGCTCCGCAGCTGATGGTGGTCTCCGATGGCCCAGCCGAGCCCTGGAGGGCTCCGGCAAGGTCGGCGGAGGAAAGCTCCTGGCCTGGAAGACTCGAGCCTTCAGATGGGCTCGCACTGACCTGCAAATGGAACCAGGAGATTCGCGGGTCGAGGGCAAAGTGCCTCGACCCGGTTAGGCATCGTGGAGGTGGTGTGTGCGTCGGTGCGGACGAACCCCGGCGAAGCGACGGCGACGGGATTCGAATCCCAGCTCCTGTGCGAGCTGGGTTGAACGGAGGGGCGGAGAAGGTGCATGGAGGGAAGGCGGAGGTGATAACGGGTTCTGATGATCGAATGGATGCGTGAGGTGGTCGGAATCGATGGAACACGGCGACGGAGCGATTTGGGACAAAATGAAAATTAGACTAAATAAGGAAGCTAAGGGATTACCTGGGCGGTCGAGGAGACTATGCTGGAGCTGAGGTAGCACCTGGTCGTGGCCTCAAGGGTTGTCTCGGCCCGAGGCTCGAGCTCCTGCTCTGGGCGGAGCACGGCGGTGCGAACTCGCCGGATCAGTGGTATCCGGCCCCTCTCCTCGCTGCGACGGCACCTGGAGCGAGCTGTCACTCACGCTCGGGCACTGGAGCTCACTGGGGGTGGAACGGATTAGCCAAAGATAGGAAAATTTGGTGGCGGAGCTCGGTATTTAAGTGGCTAGGGGTCCGAAAAGAGAAGGTCCGGGCAAGCTCAGGAGCGCGCGGATCCCGAGGGAGCGGCTCTGGCGAGGCTGCCGGACGCGAGTGGAGTGATCCGGACCCGGGGTTTGGTGGATTGGCGATCGGGTCATCCGTAGAAAAATTGGAGAAAACGGGTCGGGCGAGGAGGACCCGGCTCTGGTGGTCCTGGGGGGATAGTTGACCGGGGGTCAACAATCCCCCGTGGACCAATCAGAGGCCGCCAAGCTATGAAATTTTATTTAATTATTTTGAGTTAGAAAAAGGCCGAATTTACAAAAACTTAAAACATGAATTATTTTTATTTTATTTTTTTTCTATTTTTTGGTGATTTTTAATTAATTTTTGGAAATAAAAATAAGGTATTTACATTATATAGCTATATATAGGTATAAATACAATATGTAGGTTTTTGATTTTTGATTTTTAATTATTATTTTTATACAATTTTATTCCTATTTTATATTTTATTTATTTATAGAATAAAAGGAGGAATAAAAGGGTATTTTTATTTTGTTTTTATTATTTATATACATAGGTGAAATAATTAGTTATGTACAACTATATTCATGGCATATGTACAATATATATTTTTGTAATTTTAATTTTGTTATTTTTTTTTGATTTTTGTTTTGATTTTTATTTTATGTATTTACAATATATAATATAGAATATTTACAAAAAGTTTAGAAAATGATTTTATTTATTTGCAAGGTTAAATAAATAAAGGGGTATGGTCTATGTACATGGTGAAAGGATATTTTTGTTCTTTTTGATTTTCACATTTTTATTTTGTTTTTAATATTTTCTAAATATATACAAATATGTACAAGCATATTTTTGGGTGAGGAAAATATAAACTTATTTATTTACAAATATTTACACATGAGCCCCTATCTCCCTCTACTTTGGCTTTTATGCGGTCAGGCCCATGCTGAGCCCTCCCTTGGGTTAGGTTGCTCAAAATTTATTCTAAATATTTCCCTCTTTTTCTTTTTCATCTTTATTCTTTTATTTTTGCACAAAAACATGCTAATTATAGGTTTCTACACAATGCATGCTTTTGCTAATTATTCCTATTTACAAGTATCTACATGCATTTGCATAGGTTTTTGTAGCTAAAATATAAGAATAAAGAGTGATGAATGGGTATTCATCACCCCCCTATACTATACTTTGCTAGTCCCTTAGCAAACACTTATTTGAAAAAGAAGTGAAAAAGAAAGAAAAAGAAAAAGAAAAAGAGGATGTACATGGATCAAGGTTGATTATTAAACTTGCCTTCATTAAATTGAGGTATGGAGCTCAATCAGATCTTTGGATTATTAATGTGTCGGAACCTTATTTAGACTTAAGCTTAAAACCTAACAGTCTCTAAGTTCCACCAATCTATAACCAAGACTCCTCAATGCTCCAGATCAGAACAAGTCATCAATCACAAACCCTGAAGACCATGAATCTTTTCTTGTCCTGTGAAAGTGAGGTCTAAGCTCTCCACCTCAGAAATGGCAACTTGACAACCCTCCCCAACAAGGTAACTCTATGACCTCAATCTGGCCACTCTTTCCTCGAGGAGCGGGGTATTCCCTTGTAAGTTCAAGTTCAACCGGCTCAAGAAGAGGGGGAAGAAGAGAATGGGTCAAGGCCAGTGTAGCCAAGTACCCTTGGGAGCTTGACCAGTGTAGCCAAGTCTCCCTGCTGCAAGCTACAACAGGTGGATCATGAAACCAAGCTTTGCTTATTGCACTTATATACATACTCCGGTGGGATTATCATTTTCTCTCAGACCCACCACTTTTTTGGAGTTCTTTTCTTCTTGCACATTTTTTTTTCGAGTGCATATATACAACATATACATGTGCAGCATATATACAAGGAGTTTTTCCTCTTGAGCCAGTAGACTATCCCTCTTTTGAAGCTTTATTGCAACCCACAACTCCCGTCGTTAGACCTCATGGCAACTAGACCAAGTTGAGACGCACTTCCTTCACTATAAGAAGAAGAGAGGTTCCGCCTAGAAGTACTACCCTCATATGCTACCCCAAGTCAAGGAAGACTGCCTCCTCACCACCTCATCCGTAGAGAGCTCGGTGCATAGTGCGGTTGTCCAAGTGAAGCCATAATCTATATGAGTCATGTGTTGTTGTTAAGTGCTCTACTTAGGCTCATTGAGATGACATGTGATCATAGCCTAGTGGACTCAAAGAATTAAGTCACCATGGACCTGAAAAGCCTTAAACCTAAGCCCTATAAGGTTCCTCTTAGAATTAGGTGGATTAAGATCTTAATCAAGCTCCATTTCTCAATTTGATTCCAGGCTAGTTTAAATGTCAACTATCATCCAGAAAAACTATATACATATGTACAAAAAGATGCTTATTTACACACATTTTACAATCATGCAAAATTTTTGAAAAATGTTTTGAAATCATGGATGGATGATGCATGAAGTGCAAGTTTTGCAAAAAGATATTTACACACATTTACACAAGATTTTTGCAAACTTTTGATTTTCAAAACATTTTGGAAAAATTTTGTACTATATACATAATTTTGATACAAAAATATTTACACAAGCTTTACACAAAAGATTTTTGAAATCATTTTTACAAAAATAATTTGTACACTAGCTATGTATGTGCAAATAAAAGAAGATTATGTACATGAAAAATTTTTAATTTTTGTGGTTTTTAGCCATTTTTATTTATTAACACACTCACACAAAGTACGAGTTATGGCTAAAGTATATATGAAATATATACACACCCCCCCTATACTTAGCTCGAACGATGTCCTCAGAGTCAAGAGCGATGAAGAAGACATAACTCGTGCTATGTATAGGGAAGTGAAAAGGAAGGCTATACAAAAGGGAATGAAAAGTCAAGAGGGACTCAGGTCTCCCCCTATACTTAGGATCAAGTAATCCTAAGTATAGCAGGCTGTATACTAAGGGAAAACCTGAGTGCAGAATGTACAGGGTCTACCCCCCTATACTTAGGGTGAAATATCCCTAAGTATAGGCAGCAAAAATAGGGGTAGACAGAAACAAGAGAACTACCCGAAAAGTCTCACATCCCCCCTATACTTAGGGTAAAGTGCACCCTCAGTATAGCATAATCACAAGATGAGGAAAGGGATGTGGAACTAAAGAATGTGATGATATGGACATCTGGATCTATATACAGTGGAAGGTCAATGAAACTCAGGCGTAAGATGCATTAGATGTGAGTCAAAGAACACATCTCACGCAAAATGAATAGGGGCAATATCAACGACCCGCGGCTCATGATCTAGAAATGGCTTGAGCCGCTGGCCGTTAACTCGGAAGGTACTCTCAGAAGACAACTCAGATATGTCGATGCTACCGTTGTCGTGTACCTTCCTAACCAGATAAGGTCCTTTCCATTTGCTCTGTAGCTTCCCTGGAAATAATCTAAGCCTCGCATCAAACAACCATACTCTCTGTCCCATCTCAAAATGTTTGTGGCTGATATGAGAATCATGCTACTCCTTGACTTTCTCCTTATAATGTAGGCTGCTTGAGAAAGCTGCATCTCTAAGCTCCTCCAGGGCAGCTAGCTCTGCCCTCCTCTGGTCTCCCATACCATCTGGATCCATGATAATGTCTGTAACTGCCCAAAGTGACTTGTGCCTCAGCTCAACAGGTAAATGGCATGGCTTGCCGTACACGAGGCGAAAGGGAGATGTGCCCAAAGGTGTCTTGAAAGACGTCCTATATGCCCACAAGACCGAGTCCAAAAGCTGTGACCAATCCTTTCGGTCAGGGCAGACGACTTTCTGCAGAATAGTCTTGATCTCCCTATTCGACACCTCGGCTAGACCATTCGTCTGTGGATGGTACGGTGTAGCAACACGATGATCTATGCCGAACTCGCTAGCAAGTGCCTTCACCTGGTCGTTGATGAAGTGAGATCCCCCATCAGAAATCAGAACTCGTGGAACCCCGAACCGCGTGATGATGTGCTTCCTCAAAAATCTGCAAACGGTCCTCGCATCAGCGGCTCGGGCGGGGATAGCCTTCACCCAACGACTCACATAATCGACGGCCAACAGAATGTACTCAAATCCATGACTCTTAGGGAATGGACCCATGAAATCGATGCCCCATGCGTCAAAAACCTCACAGAAGTGAATGGGCTGCATCGGCATCATATCACGCTGTCCACAAGTGCCCATCCTCTGACAGTCAGTACACCTCTTCACGAACTCATCTGAGTCCTTGAAGAGGGTAGGCCACCACAAGCCAGATTGGAGCACCTTCTGTGCCGTTCTCCTCCCAGAATGATGTCCTCCTGCCTCAAGCTTGTGGCAGTAAGTGAGGACGCTATGGTGTTCCTCCTGAGGAATACACCGATGCCAGACGCTATCCCCTCCTTCGTGGTAGAGGATGGGATCCTCCCAATGGTAGGACTTGGCCTTCGCAAGGAAGGTCTCAAGTCTCTGTCTGGGCCAATCTTGTGGGACTTTCCCAACAACGAGAAAGTTCACAATATCGGCGTACCATGGGAGTGAGGCGATAGCAAGGATCGCCTCATCTGGGAAGGTATCTCAGATGGGATCAATCTGCTCAGTCTCCCCAGGCTGCTCTAAACGGGAGAGATGATCCGCCACCACATTCTTGACTCCAGGCTTATCCTTAATCTCAATGTCGAACTCCTGGAGTAGAAGGATCCATCTAGTCAGTCTGGCCTTGGCATCCTTCTTTGCCATGAGGTACCTGATGGCGGTGTGATCTGTAAACAAAGTCACTCTAGATCCAATGATATACGATCTGAACTTATCCAGGGCAAACACTACTGCTAGCATCTCCTTCTCTGTGACTGTATAATTCCGCTGGGCGGAATCCAATGTGCGGCTAGCATAGTGTATGGCAAATGGAACTCCATCCCTCCTCTATCCCAGCACTGCCCCTACGGCAAAATCGGAGGCGTCCGTCATGATCTCGAATGGGAGAGACCAATCAGGCGGCTGGAGGACAGGAGCCTCAATGACACACTGTTAGAGAGTCGTGAATGACGAAAGACACTTGTCATCGACAAGGAACTCGGTGTCTTTCGTCAAGAGGTCAGTCAACGGTCGGGCAATCCTGCTGAAATCGTGAATATATCTCCTATAAAATCCAACGTGCCCCAGGAATGACCGTAGCTGCCTCAAATTGGACGGCGGTGCGAGTTTCCTAATGACATCAACCTTGGTCGGATCAACCTCCATGCCCCTGTTGGAGATGATATGGCCAAGCACCGTCCCTTGAGTCACCATGAAGTGACTCTTCTCCCAAGATAACACCAAATGATACTCAATACATCGCTGGAGCACTCGATCTAGGCAGTCAAGACAAGAATCAAATCCGTCGCCGTAGATCGAGAAATCATCCATGAAGACCTCCAAGCACTCCCCTACCATGTCCGAGAAGATCGACAGCATGCACCACTGAAAAGTCGCAGGGGCATTGCATAGCCCAAATGGCATGCGTCGAAAAGCATATGTGCCGAAGGGACAGGTAAAGGTGGTCTTCTCCTGGTCCTCAGGAGCGATGGCCACTTGGTTGTAGCCCGAGTACCCATCCAGGAAGCAATAATGGCTCTTCCCTGCCAGTCTCTCAATGATCTGGTCAATAAAAGGTAGGGGGAAATGGTCCTTCTTGGTGGCTTGGTTGAGTCTCCTGTAGTCAACACAAACCCTCCAAGAGGTGGGTACTCGTGTAGCGATCTCCTCTCCCGACTCACTGATCACAGTCGTGATGCCCGTCTTCTTGGGCACCACATGCAAGGGGCTAACCCACTTGGAGTCGGAAATGGGATAAATAAAACCTGCACCTCACCATTTTGATATTTCCTTCATCACAACCTCTCTCAGGTTGGGGTTTAGACGCCGCTGGAACTCACGCGACGGCTTCGCCCCCTCCTCGAGATAGATATGGTGGGAGCACACTGATGGACTAATCCCATGGAGATCTGTTACGCTCCATCCGATCGCCTTGCGGTTCTTTTCAAGAACCCCCATCAAACGGGATTCCTGTTCTCCAGTCAACTCAGCGGAGATGATGACTGGGTACATCTCTGGCTCGCCCGCAAGGAATCGATACTTCAGCGAAGTAGGGAGCGGCTTCAGCTCTGGAATGCTGGGTGCCGGCAAATCTGGCTGCGGAAGAAACTGAGTGAAAGCTGCAAGGTCGGCCAAATCTGCCTGGGAAAGTGAAAGCGTACTCTCGCAAACTGGATCGGGGGAAGGCGGCTCAACTGCACTGTCTCTGGTCTGCTCTGCCTCTACCTCCTCCTCATCTGTAGGCTCAGGTGAACTCAGGTCTGGCATCTGATCATCACAATCGGCCCAATCAGACTCTGAGTCCGAGGGATCTGTATCAACCGCGGTGGCATCAGTACCACCGGAAAACAAGGTGGCCTCAACACCACCATCACTAAACATCGTGATGCGATCAAGGACCGGCTCTGCTGCCTCAATGGTATCCTGAACCAGGTCTGTGCTCTCCAGACTCTCCTTTGCTGTCGTCTCTGCGTCAGCTGTATCTGAAAGTGAGAGGGTGGTCTGTGTCTCAAGATCTGCCCAAGCTGCCTCATCATCTGTGATCACAAAATCACAGTCCTGGTGGATGTCTGGCTCTGCGTCTGTCAGCTGCTCTGAGTCTGTACTCGCATCTGAGCGGGCTCTGAATCTAGCTCTGTAGTCCTCGACCGTCTCTATTTGTATACTCTCGCCCTCGACGCGAAAGTACACCTTCCCGCTATCATGATCAGTCACCGCCTTGGCTGCGGCCAAGAACGGACGACCAAGGATGATGGGGGTATCGGTCACTGACTCAGGGATCTCCATGTCCAACACTACGAAGTCCACGGGGAATTTCAGGCCCTGAATCGTGACGATAACGTCTCGTAATAACCCCCTCGGCCTCTTGACAGATCGATCAGCGAACTGAAGGACTGTCCTGCTCTGTCGAAGAGTGCCCAACTCGAAGCGGTCGAGAAGGGCTGCCGGAAGAAGGTTGATAGACGATCCGCTATCTAGAAGAGTACGGTCGAACCTCTGCTCACTGATCTGGCATCTGACATACGGGGCCCCTGAATCTGGCCTCTTGGCTGGCAGACGGTTCTGGATCGCAAAACACGTGGCTTTCGTCAGCACATGTATCTCTGAAGTGTGGTTCCTCCTCCTCCTCCTGACTGTAGTCCTCTCTCTCAAAGATCGCTGGAGAAGGGGGATGTGCTGCAAAGCCTCCTGGAGGGTCAGCTGGATATGGAATCGATCGATCATGCTCTGGCTGAACTCCTCAAGCTCTCTCTTTTTTGGATCATTTTTCTTCCCCTTCCCCATCTGAAGGGCTCTAGGGAAGGGGATCACTGGGTCCTTCTCAGATGAAGGACTAGGAAAAGGTCTAAGCGGTTTACGGACCGGATCCACACATACATCATGCACCACAGTGGGACCAGAAGAAAGTAAACCTTTTCCTTTATTCACAACAGAGTTCTGAGATACATGAATACGAGGAAAGACAACATCTCTATCTGTACAAACACCGGTGGCCTCAGTACCACCACGGGCTGGCTCTGCTGCTGCTGCTGGAAGACGTCGTGCGGCCTCAGTACCGCGGGCTGGCTCGGCTGAACGGGTGGCATCAGTACCACCTCCTGGATCTGGTGAAGTGGCGGCCTCAGTACCGCTGGTGGGATCAGCATCCTTGGTGGCCTCAGTGCCACCGTCATCGTCTGGAGCGGCCTCAGTACCGCTCTCCTCCTCCTGTGGCGCCTCTGGAATGTCCTCGTAGTGAAGCTCAGATGAGGCGCCGCCGCCTGCTGGGGTCCTACCGCTCCTAAGTGTGACAAAATCAGCATCAAATAGATCCGAAGATGTATCATCAAATGGGTCACTAGGAGTGGCTAACTCAGTATGTACTACCTGCTCAGATTTCCTCTTGAGGTTGTTCGGGTTCGGCTCTATCTGGGCTGGTATGGCGGCCTTCCCTCTCACCAGGTCCCGCATCTCCTGGCGGAACTCGTCCATCTCCCGTCGGAATGTGGCCTGCTGGTCCGTGAGGAGGCGGGCGATGTCATCCAAAGCGGGGCTCTCGTGGGAGCCCGACGGGTGGCCTCTCTGTGGGTGAGGCTGCTGGAACTGCTGTGGTGGGTAAGAGGGGTAGGATGGAGGGTGCTGCTGCTGCTGATATCCCGGGTGAGCCTTCTGCTCACGACTCCATGACTCTCCCTGCTGCTGATAGGGACGCGGACCGAAGGATGACTGGTGTTGCTGATATGCTGGGGGCTGCTGCTGCGGCTAGTGGTGATCTCTCTGCTGGGAGTACTGCCCTCCCTGTCCTGACGGCTGCTGCTGGGGCTGGGTACCACCACTCCCCCACCTGAATCCGGGATGGTCTCGTCGGATCCCAGGCTGGGGGCGGTCATACCAAATCCCGTTGACATCCATCAACGGCTCTGCATCGTAGGGGGCTGGCGGGAGTACTGCCAGAGGCTGATCCGGCTGGTAGACCACCATCTGCATCTCTGGAGATGGTGGGGACTGGTAGGTGGGCTGCGGCTACTGGTACGGCTCCGCCTGTACAAGATGGACCTGTCTAGGCTGCACGTGGGTGCTGGAGCGCTGGGACGAGCTGCTGATGCTGCCGGCATCGCCTCGCGACTGAAGACGGGGCTGAGAAGCCGTATGTGCCTCCTGGAGACACATGAGCTGTGTCTTCATGTCGCTCAGAACCTGTGCCATCTGCTCCATCTGCGTGATACTCTGGCACTGCTTCTTCTCGATCAGCTCCATGCGGTCCAGCTTCTCGCTGATAATGCCCATGTCCGCAGCTGATGACTCTTCCTGTGCTGTTGCGGCTGCGGACGAACTGGATGGACCTGCATCTACCCGTGCTATCCTCTGGTACTGCACGGGTCCTGGCTGATGTAGCTGGGTCTTCTGAGTGTACAACCTGGTCTGAGACATCACCATATAGTTCTCAGCCATCTCCTCGAAGATGGCCCAGACCTGGTCGTGGTCCTTGGCGAAGTAGGACCCGCCGCAAGAAGCATTCACCAGGCCATGTAGCTCTGGTGTCAACCCGCTAAAGAAGCTCTGCACAAGGTTCGGCTTCGTGATGTCGTGGTGCGGGCATCTGTCCAGAAGCTCTCGGAACCTCTCCCATGCCTCGTGAAACTGCTCGTTGGGGAACATGGAGAAGTTGCTGATCAGGGCCCTCGCTGCATTCGTCCGCCCGAGTGGATAGTACTTGTTCAAGTACTCGGTGCGGAGCTGCTCCCAGGTGTAAACAAACCTCCCAAGGTGCTTCAGCCAGGTGGCTGCTCTATGTGCCAGTGAAAACGGGAAGGCTATCATCCGTATCGTATCCTGGTCCACATGGCGATCGTGGACAGTGCTGCAGATCATCAAAAACTCCTGGAGGTGGAGGTGGGGCTCCTCAGTGGCGAGTCCGTGGAAACGAGGAAGCATCTGCAGGGTGTTTGGGGGGAACTTGAAGTCCCCCATGATAGCAGGTACCACCACCCAATGGTGCATCAGTGTAGATCCGGGGTTGTGCAACTCCCGCATCGGTCTAGGTGGTCCTCCTCCTCCCGCGGTTGCTGCCGCTGCGGCGGCGGCCGCGGCTGCTGCTGCGGCTCGTGCCTCTGCATCCGGTATCTCCTCGGGCTCGCTCTGCTCATCTCGCTCTACTTGGAGGCGCTCCAACTCTCTCCTCAACTCGATCATAAATGCTCCCTGATCGCGTAACTGCTGCTGAACTGTCTCTAATGAGGCGATCAGGGTGGAGTTGATCGCTCCCTGATCCATCACAACGTGCTCTGTGCGGGAACGATCCTCAGAACTGCCAGCCATGGCGACGTCTGTAAAACCAAACGAGCCCAACTCAGGTGCTGTCAAATGTATCAATCTCTCCTCGGGCTCGTGTCTCTCAGGAAGATCAGAAAGGGAGTCGAGGGGGAACAGGGTGGAATCATACTCGGGCTCGGAGAGCGGGTCTGGGCTCTCGCGAGCCAACCTAGATGAGGAGGTAGACGTGCCCGAAAGCGGTGCAGCCGGAGGCTGCCTAAGAGACCGTCTACCCATCATCTTGATCTGGCGAGTAAGGCGGATGAGATCTGGAAAAATTACGATCAGAAAACAAACCCCCGGTTCACCAACGCAACGCGAGCTGAAGACCGTGAAAGTTCGGTCAAATTATCTTGTCAATTTTATTTTGGTGAACAAACAGAATATCAGAGCGCTTACGTGACCTGTTGGGATATCCGATGCTAACCCAACCGACTGGCCCGCACGGAAGAGTCGGTAATCAGTCGGGACTAGCAACGGGGGGCTCTACCTAGGGTGCGGGTCACTCTCTCGCGCATCCAAACCAAACAATGAGGGGGTTGCTCTCCCCAAGATAAAGTTTTTAGGGTGAGCGGTTTTTAGATCAATAATTTTAGCAGTCCCAATTTTATGGTTTCACTTTTTAATATTTTTCAAAGCAAACAAAAAGCCTAACGAATTTTTCGGTTCTCCTGATTATTAAGTCCAAAATAGGGGGGAGAAGACGAAAAAAGCCGATGCGCGATAAATCAATGATGCATGCAAAGTCAGAAATGCGTACCTGTCTCCAGCTCTCTACATGCAATATGATACGCGCATAAAAGTAAAGACAGAAATAAAACTAACCTAAATGATGCAGCGGTAAAGCCGAGTCCTAGACGAGCAACTTCTAGCGAAGAACCGTCTAACCGGTCACCGACCTCCAAGCCAAAGAGTCCGGTCTTGGCCCGTCCCTCCTCTGTCCGACAAATCAGGGGTAGGAGTAAGCGCTTTACAGGACGGGCTGCGGCACGTAGGCTACGGGCAAATGAATCGGTTATTTTTATTATTGATTTTAAGTAGGTCCAATTATCGATCTATGGGAACAGATATGCAATTAGGTGTGTGGATCCTACTAATTACGGCACATTCACCAGAAAATCCTAAGTTTAGGGGCTCGAGAAAAAACCGCGAAAAATCCGGAAAAGACAGAAATAAAAGAAAAATAAAACCGCGAAAAATCCGCGAAAAACCGCGAAGGTCCTAAAGGGTCCCCCGAGCACACCGGTGCTCGGCGAAACAGACCCGCTACGGTAGGCAAGTCACAAATGTCCAAGTCATGTCCCTGTATTATTACAATAATAATAAAAATAAAATAAAAACCTCATCTAACCTCACCCACTCAACTCTCTCCCTCTCGCTCTCTCCTGTGGCTTCGTAGAGAAGGAAGCCGCCTCCAAGTTCCTCGGCTGCACCGGCTCCTCGAAAGTCGCCTCCGCGGTCCTCGGGCCCTCGCAAGAAAAAGAGATGAGTGGTCAGAACCAATAATAAAATAATAATCAAATAATAAGGAAAAAGAAATGAAAATAAAGGTGAGGGTATATATGCAAAAATGGAAAATAAAATAAACACACAAAATAAAACAAAAATAAAAATAAAAGAAAATGAAAAATAACTCAAAACAAAACAAAAAGAAAATAGAAACAAAAGCCGCGAAAAGCCGCGAGCTCCGAAGAGCCGCGAAAAGCCACGAAAACAAAAACGAAAATAAAAACAAAAAGAACTACTAAGCCGTGCTCCCCGGCAACGGCGCCATTCTGATAAGCGCAAAGTCCCGAGCTATAGAGGTAAAGGTACTAAATAGGTCGTTGCGACCTCGATCACTCAGATGCACTTAATCAAGAAAAATCGAACCACTAATAGAAATAAAAATCGATCACAACAAAAGATAGCGGTCCAGCTATGAGTTTAACCTGGTATAGCACCCAGGGTCGAACTCAAGGAGCACGGGTTGGCCAAAGGCCTACGAAGTAGTAAAAATGAAATAAAATAAAGAAAAGATATTTTTAGTGATTTTTTAATGATTTTTATATTTTTTTGGATTTTTAACTCTAGACAGTAGCTGAAATAAAGGTTTTTGAATTTTTAAAAATAACAAACAAAATCAAAAATGTCCTCAAAAATCCTACAACATGGCAGGAGCCATATGTCAAATTTTCATCGAATTTGGAGGTGATTTGATATTTTATTCAAAAATCAAAAGAGGGCACTGTGCACAAGGATTGAAGTGCAAATACCCGAAGTTCTGGGGGTCCAGGTGCAAAATACCCAGCGACGCACGCGTGCGGCGCGTGCCTGGGGCACTCAGGGACCTCTTTGTAATGAAAATAAGGTCCGGGGACTACTTGGTAACACGTACCAAAAGTCCGGGGACCTCAGATGCAAATTACCCTAAAATAAGCGCACATGCGCAATTAAAACATTCACAGGGGCATGGATGCAAATACACAAAAGATTTCATTCATTTCTAAACATCCAGAACTACAGAGAATATATTGCAAATAACCCAAACATACACGTGACGAAGCACGTGGCTCACACAGACCGGGGAATATAAGCAAATAAACTAAAGTATGAGGTCCAATGTGCAAATAACCCAACGTAAATAAAGTACGCAAAATATTTACAGGACTGGAACTAAAAGCATAAACTAAGAGGGGGCCTAAGACAAATTACCCCTTATTTAACGTCGAGGGCCGGATGATTGACGCGTGGCTGATCCGACGGGTCTCGACGCGGGCGCCTTTCTCCTCTCGCACGTGGGCCTGATCGACGTCTGAGAAGAGGGCACGTGGAAGATCTGATGGACGCTGGTGGCTGGCGCCTCTCTCTCTACTTGGATGGTCCAGATCGTCCCTCTGAATGATCGGGCGATGACTGCTCCTCCGAGAATGGATGGACGAGATGAAAACTGGAGGTCGAGGCTGATCGGACGGCGGCTGAAGATCCTCGAAGAACAGGTGCCCGGCGACTTTCGCCGGCCTCGTGTGAGCGCTGGGATCCTCCCCTACTGCCTCCGGAGATCGGAGAAGGTGCGCGATGAAGCTCCGCAGCTGATGGTTGTCTCTGATGGCCCAGCCGAGCCCTGGAGGGCTCCGGCAAGGTCGGCGGAGGAAAGCTCCTGGCCTGGAAGACTCGAGCCTTCAGATGGACTCGCACTGACCTGCAAATGGAACCAGGAGATTCGCGGGTCGAGGGCAAAGTGCCTCGACCCGGTTAGGCGTCGTGGAGGTGGTGTGTGCGTCGGTGCGGACGAACCCCGGCGAAGCGACGGCGAGGGGATTCGAATCCCAGCTCCTGTGCGAGCTGGGTTGAACGGAGGGGCGGAGAAGGTGCGTGGAGGGAAGGCGGAGGTGATAACGGGTTCCGATGATCGAATGGATGCGTGAGGTGGTCGGAATCGATGGAACACGGCGGCGGAGCGATTTGGGGCAAAATGAAAATTAGACTAAATAAGGAAGCTAAGGGATTACCTGGGCGGTCGAGGAGACTATGCTGGAGCTGAGGTAGCTCCTGGTCGTGGCCTCAAGGGTTGTCTCGGTCCGAGGCTCGAACTCCTTCTCTGGGCAGAGCACGGCGGTGCGAACTCGCCGGATCAGTGGTATCCGGCCCCTCTCCTCGCTGCGACGGCACCTGGAGCGAGCTGTCACTCACGCTCGGGCACTGGAGCTCACTGGGGGTGGAACGGATTAGCCAAAGATAGGAAAATTTGGTGGCGGAGCTCGGTATTTAAGTGGCAAGGGGTCCGAAAAGAGAAGGTCTGGGCAAGCTCAGGAGCGCGCGGATCCCGGGGGAGCGGCTCCGGCGAGGCTGCCGGACGCGAGTGGAGTGATCCGGACCCGGGGTTTGGTGGATTGGCGATCGGGTCATCCGTGGAAAAATTGGAGAAAACGGGTCGGGCGAGGAGGACCCGGCTCTGGTGGTCCTGGTGGGATAGTTGATCGGGGGTCAACAATCCCCCGTGGACCAATCAGAGGCCGCCAAGCTATGAAATTTTATTTAATTATTTTGAGTTAGAAAAAGGCCGAATTTACAAAAACTTAAAACATGAATTATTTTTATTTTATTTTTTTTCTATTTTTTGGTGATTTTTAATTAATTTTTGGAAATAAAAATAAGGTATTTACATTATATAGCTATATATAGGTATAAATACAATATGTAGGTTTTTGATTTTTGATTTTTAATTATTATTTTTATACAATTTTATTCCTATTTTATATTTTATTTATTTATAGAATAAAATGAGGAATAAAAGGGTATTTTTATTTTGTTTTTATTATTTATATACATAGGTGAAATAAATAGTTATGTACAACTATATTCATGGCATATGTACAATATATATTTTTGTAATTTTAATTTTGTTATTTTTGTTTGATTTTTTTATTTTTATTTTATGTATTTACAATATATAATATAGAATATTTACAAAAAGTTTAGAAAATGATTTTATTTATTTGCAAGGTTAAATAAATAAAGGGATATGGTCTATGTACATGGTGAAAGGATATTTTTGTTCTTTTTGATTTTCACATTTTTATTTTGTTTTTCATATTTTCTAAATATATACAAATATGTACAAGCATATTTTTGGGTGAGGAAAATATAAACTTATTTATTTACAAATATTTACACATGAGCCCCTATCTCCCTCTACTTTGGCTTTTATGCGGTCAGGCCCATGCTGAGCCCTTCCTTGGGTTAGGTTGCTCAAATTTTATTCTAAATATTTCCATCTTTTTCTTTTTCATCTTTATTCTTTTATTTTTGCACAAAAACATGCTAATTATAGGTTTCTACACAATGCATGCTTTTGCTAATTATTCCTATTTACAAGTATCTACATGCATTTGCATAGGTTTTTGTAGCTAAAATATAAGAATAAAGAGTGATGAATGGGTATTCATCAATGGCCACCTGGTTGTAGCCCGAGCACCCATCCGGAAAACAGTAGTGGCTCTTCCCTGCCAGTCTCTCAATGATCTGATCTATAAAGGGCAGGGGAAATGATCCTTCTTGGTGGCCTGGTTGAGTCTCCTGTAGTCAACACAGACCCGCCAAGAAGTGGGTACTCGTGTAGCAATCTCCTCTCCAGACTCACTAATCACTGTACTGATGCCCGTCTTCTTGGGCACCACATGCAAAGGGCTGACCCACTTGGAGTCGGAGATGGGGTAGATAAAATCGGCGCTCCACCATTTCGAAATTTCCTTCATGACAACCTCTCTCAGATTCGTGTTCAGTCGCCGCTGGAACTCACGCGGCTGCTTCGCCTAATCCTCGAGATAGATATGGTGGGAGCGCAGGGCCGGACTTATCCCTGGAGATCTGCTACGCTCCATCCGATCGCCTTGCGGTTCTTTTCAAGAACCCCCATCAAACGGGATTCTTGCTCTCCAGTCAGATCGGTGGAGATGATGACTGGGTACATCTCAGGCTCACCCGCAAGGAATAGATACTTCAACGAAGTAGGGAGCGGCTTCAACTCTGGACAGTTGGGTGCTGGTGGATCTGGCCTCTTGAATGTCTGCGTGAACACTGCCAAATCTGCATGGGAGAACTGAAACTCTCTCTCTCAATCTCAGAAACTGGAGAAGGCTGCCCTGATGGACTGTCTCTGCTCTGCTCGGCATCAACCTCCTCCTCAGCTGTAGGCTCAGTGGAAATCAGGTCTGGCATGTAATCCTCGCAATCTGCCCAATCAGACTCTGACTCCGAGGGATCTGCATCATCCAAGGTGGCATCAGTACCACCCTCATCACAAAAATCCGTGTCGCGGTCGAGAACTGGCTCTGCTGTCTCTGAAGTATCTTGGACCAGGAATGTGCCCTCCAAGCTCTCCTCTGTTGTCATCTCTGCATCAGCGGAATATGAAAATGAGAGGATGGCCTGTGCTGCGGGGTCTGCCCAAACTGCCTCATCGTCTGTGATCACAAAGTCACAGTCCTGGTGGATGTCTAGCCCATCATCTGTCATCTGCTCTGTGTCTGAAGTGGTCTCTGAGCATGATCTGTCTCTGGCTCGGCTGTCCTCCACCGTCTCTATTTGTACACTTTCGCCCTCGATGAGAAAGTATACCTTCCCGCTATCATGGTCAGTCACCGCCTTGGCTGTGGCCAAGAACGGATGACCGAGAATGATGGGGGTATCGGTCACTGAATCAGGGATCTCCATGTCCAACACTACGAAGTCCACAGGGAATTGCAGGTCCTGAATAGTGACGACAACGTCTCGCAACAACCCCTTCGGCCTCTTGACAAATCGATCAGCAAACTGAAGGACTGTCCTGCTCTGTCTAAGAGTGCCCAACTCGAAACGGTCGAGAAGGGCTGCCGGGAGGAGGTTGATCGACAATCTGCTATCTAATAGAGTACGGTCGAACCTCTGCTCTCTGATGTGACATCTGACATAAGGGGCTCCTGAATCTGGCCTCTTGGCCGGCAGACGGTTCTGGATCGCGAAACACGTGGCTTTCGTCAGCACATGGATCTCTGAATGGTGGTTCCTCCTCTTCCTCCTGACTGTGGTCCTGTCTCTCAACGAACGCTGAAGAAGGGGGATGTGCTGCAAAGCCTCCTGAAGAGTCAGCTGTATGCGAAACCGATCTATCATCTGCTGGTTGAACTCTTCCTGATCTCTCTTTTTTGGATTTTCTTTTTTCTTCCCCTTCCCCATCTGAAGGGCTCTAGGGAAGGGGATCACTGGGTCCTTCTCAGATGAAGGACTAGGAAAAGGTCTAGATGGCTCGACGGCCGTATCCGCACATACATCACGCACCACAGTGGGACCAGAAGAAACCAAACCTTTTCCTTTATTCACAACAGAGTTCCGAGATACATCAGAAGTAGGAAAAACAACGGGTCTCTCTAAATGAACACGGGTGGCTTCAGCACCACCATCGGTTGGATCAACTGGAAGACTCGCGGCCTCAGTACCACACTTTGGCTCGGCATCAGGGGTGGCCTCAGTACCACCTCCTCCAATTGGTGAAATGACGGCCTCAGCACCACCAGTGGAATCAACATCCTTGGTGGCATCAGTACCACCATCATCTCTAGCGGCCTCAGTACCGCTCTCCTCCTCCTCGTCAGGCGCTCTGGGTGGATCCTCATGATATAGCTCAGACGAGGCGCCGCCTGCTGGCATCCTACCGCTCCTAAGTGCGACAAAATCAGTATCAAAAAGATATCCAGTTATATCACCAAATGCATCACTAGGAGTGGTATACTCAGTACAAGCTACTTGCTCAGATTTCCTCTTTAGGCTGTTGGGGTTCGGCTCGATCTGGGCAAGGATGGCGGCCTTCCCTCTCACAATGTCCCGCATCTCCTGGTGGAACTCGTCCATCTCCCGTCGAAAGGTAGCCTGCTGATCTGTGAGAAGGCGGGCTATGTCATCCAAGGCGGGGCTCTCGTGGGAGCCCGACGGGTAGCCTCTCTGGTAGTGAGGCGGCTGGAACTGGTGGTGCTGCTGCTGAGAGAGGTATGGGTGATGCTGTTGCTGCTGGTGAGGCTGATCTCGCCTCCAAGACTGTCCCTGCTGATAGGGATGAGGACCATAGGACGATTGCTGCTGCTGTGGTGGTGGGTACACTGGGGGCTGCTGCTGCGGCTGGTGCTCTCTCTGATGGCTGTACTGGCCACCCTGACCTGACGGCTGCTGCTGGGGCTGGGCACCTCCGGTCCCCCAACGGAATCCGGGATGGTCTCGTCGGATACCGGGCTGAGGGCGGTCATACCAAATCCCGTTGACATCCATCAACGGCTATGCATCGTACTGAGGTGGCGGGAGCACTGCCAGAGGCTGATCCGGCTGGTATACCACCATCTGCAAGTTTGGAGATGGTGGTGACTGGTAGGTGGGTTGCTGCTGCTGGTACGGCTCCGCCTGTACAAGGTGAACCTGTCTAGGCTGCTGGTGTGAGCTGGAGCGTTGGGACGAGCTGCTGCTGCTGCCGTGATCGCCTCGCGACTGAAGACGGGGCTGGGAAGCCGTCTGTGCCTCCTGGAGACACATGAGCTGGGTCTTCATGTCGCTCAGAGTCTGTGCCATCTGCTCCATCTGAGTGATGCCCTGGCACTACTTCTTCTCTATCAACTCCATCCGGTCCAGCTTCTCGCTGATGATCCCCATGTCCGCGGCTGATGACTCTGCCTGTGCTGCTGCTACTGCGGACGAACTGGAAGGACCAGCATCGACCCCTGCTATCCTCTGGTACTGCACGGTCTGTGGCTGCTGAGGTCTGCCCTGAGTATACAACCGGGTCTGGGACATCACCATGTAGTTCTCAGCCATCTCCTCGTAGATGGCCCAGACCTGGTCGTGATCCTTGGCGAAGTAAGACCCGCCACAAGAAGCGTTCACCAAGCCCTGAAGCTCTGGTGTCAGCCCGCTGAAAAAGATTTGCACGAGGTACGGCTTGGAAATGTCGTGGTGCGGGCATCTATCAGTCAGCTCTCGGGACCTCTCCCAGGCCTCATGGAACTGCTCGTTGGGGAGCATGGAGAAGTTGCTCATCAGGGCTCTCGCGGCATTGGTCCGCCCGCGTGGATAGTACTTGTGCAAGTACTCGGTGCGGAGCTGCTCCCAAGTGTAGACGAACTTCCCCAGATGCTTCAGCCAGGTGGCTGCTCTGTCTGCCAAAGAGAAGGGGAAGGCAATCATCCGTATCATGTCCTGGTCCACCTGACGATCGTGGACAGTACTGCAAATCATAAGGAACTCCTGGAGGTGGAGATGGGGCTCCTCGGTGGCGAGCCCATGGAAACGAGGGAGGAGCTGCAAGGTGTTCGGGGGGAACTTGAAGTCCCCCACGATAGCTAGTAGCACAACCTAGTGATGCATCAGTGTCGATCCGGGGTTGTGCAACTCCCGCATCGGTCTCGGTGGGTCTCCTGCTCCTTCCGCGGCGGCTGCCGCTGCGGCGGCGACCGCTGCGGCTGCTGCTGCTGCATCATTTGGGATCCTCGGCCCGTCTCTACGCTGCTCTCGCTCTGCTCTCATCTGCTCCATCTCTCTCCTCATATCCAACATAAACACTCCCTGATCCCTCAACTATTGATGTACCGTCTTGAGGGAGGCAATCAGGGTGGAGTTGATCGCACCCTGGTCCAGAACAAAATGCTCGGGCTGTGGACCTCTAGAGCGATCATCAGAACTGCCGGCCATGGTCTCTGCAAAATCAAATGATCCAAACTCAGGTGCCGATAAATGTGCTAATCTCTCCTCTGGCACTGGTCTCTCGGAACCGAAAGAAAGGGGGTCCGAGGGGAACATGGATGAATCATACTCAGGTTCGGAGAGTGGGTCTCGGCTCTCGCGAACCAACCTAGATGAACGGGTAGACGCGCCCGAAAGCGGTGCAGCCAGAGGCTGCCTAAGAGATCGTCTGCCCATCATCTTGATGTGGCGAGTAAGGCGGATAAGATCTGGAAAAACTATGATCACAAGCAAACCCCAAGTTCACCAACGCAACGCGAGCTGATGACCGTAAAGGCTCGGTCAAATTATTTTGTCAAATTTTATTTTGTGAACAATCAAGATATCAAAGCGATTACGTGACCTGCTGGGATACCCGATACTTTCCCAAACGACTGTCCCGCACAGAAGAGTCGGTAATCAGTCGAGAATAGTACCGGAGGGCTCTACCTAGTGTTCGGGTCACTCTCTCGCACAATCAAACCAAGCAATGAGGGGGTTGCTCTCCCCAAGACAAGTTTTTTTATATGAAGTGTCTTTTAGTGATCAATAGTTTTAGCAGTCCCAATTTTATGGTTTTTCTTTTTAGATCTTTTTCAATAAAAACAAAGAGGCCTAACGAATTTTTCGGTTCTCCTGGTTATTAAGTCAAAAACAGGGGGAGAAGACGAAAAAGCCGATGCGCGATGAAATCAATGATGCATGCAAAGTAAGAAAGGCGTACCTGACTCCAGCACTCTGCATGCAATATGATCCAGGCAAAATTGAAAGACAGGAAAGAAACTACCTATATGGTGCAGCGGAGAAAGTTGAGTCCCTAAATAGCAACTTCTACATGAAAGAACCGTCTAGCTGGTCACCAGCCTTCGATCCAGAGAGTCCGGTCTCGGTCTACCCCTCCTCCTCCCGGCAAATCGGGTTTAGGAGCAGCGCTTGGCAGGGCAGGCTGCGGCACGTAGGCTCGAAGGAAAATGAATCAGCTATTCTTATTAAATTTTTATTAGTAGGTCCAATTAACGAACTATAGGTGCAGGCAGATAATTAGGTGTTTGGATGCTACTGAGTACGACACAGTCAAGCAGAAAGTCCTACGGCTAGGGGCTCGAGAAAAACCGCGTAAAACCGTAAAAGGTAGCGAAAAATCAAAAACTGCGAAAAAGCCGCGAAAAATCTAAACTAACTACTGGGTCCCCCGAGCACACCGGTGCTCGGCGAAACAACCCCGAGAAAGAGTCCAAGTCATGTTGTTGTCCCTGTATTATTACAATTATCCAAATGAAATAATGAAAGTCTAGCTACTCTAACTACTTCTCTCCCACTCAACTACTCTCTCACGCTCTCCTGCGGCTCCGTGCAGAAGGGAGCCGCCTCCGAATCCCGCGGTTGCGCCAGCTTCTCGAAAGTCACCGCCTCGGTCCTCGGGCCCTCGCAAGAAAGAAGACAAGTGTCACATACCAAATAAAATAATCAAAGGAAAGCAAGAAATAAAACATGGGTATATGTGCAAAAATGACAAATAAAATAAACAAACAAGGTCAAACAAAAACAAAAATATAAGAAAAGAAAATAAAAATAAAAAGAAAATAAAAAAGCAGCGAAAAGCCGCGGACTCAGAAAGAGCCGCGGAAAGCCGCGAAAAAGAAAACAAAAAGAAAATGAAAAATAAAGAAAAAGACTACTAAGCCGTGCTCCCCGGCAACGGCGCCATTCTGATGGTGTAGACGAACTTCCCCAGAATGGCACCGTTGCTGGGGAGCACGGCTTAGTAGTCGTTGTAGTATAGTGGTTAGTATTCCCGCCTGTCACGCGGGTGACCCGGGTTCGTTCCCCGGCAACGGCGCCATTCTGATGAGCCGGAAAACCCGAGCAACTAAGGTAAAGAAATAGAACTATGGTCGTTGCGACCTCAGTCGCTCAAGAGTCCCATTGGTCGATCAAGAAAATCAAGTGCAGACCACCAAAATCAGATAAAAATCAAAGAAATACGATAGCAGTCCTGGCTATTGGATTAGCCTGGTATAGAGACCAAGGTCGGACTCAGGGAGCACGTGATGGCCTCACGGCCTACGAAGTAGTCTAAAAAAGAAATAAAACAAAATAAAAGTGTTTGTGGTGGATTTTTTAATCTTTTTATATTTTTTTGGGTTTTTTAATTAATTAAGAAAATAAGAGAAGCAAACAAATGGCAACTTCAAACAATTTTTTATCTATTAAAAAATCACCAAAAAAATTCAAATAAAAATATTTTTATGCTTTTTATGTTTTTTTTACTGTTTTTGCTTAATTTTTGGTAATTTTCTGATTTTTATTGAATTTTCTAAAAATCAAACAAGGCAAGAAAACAAGGGTATTGTCCAGTCAGGTGTCAAGGGCCAATTTAAAATACAAAATGGACTTATTAACCTGAAGGTAATTTTCCTATATAGTACAAAACACAAGGAAAATTTGGGCACCACAATTATTATTATTTGATTTTTCAATTAATTATTAGAATTTTTATGGGGTTTTTATTGTTTTTCAATTTTTATGAGTTTTATAAAGTCAATAATGACCAAAATTGGTCAGAAAATCAAACATGGTGAAATAAGCACTAAGTAATTTTTTTGTAATTTTTAGAGTGTGTTTTAATATTTGTTTTGAATTTTAAAGTTAGACAGTAACAAAAATGAGTGTTTTTGAATTTTTAAAAATAGTAAATGAAATAAAAAATGTCTCCAAAAATAGGAGAAAATTTTACACTATAGCAGGAGCAATGTATCCAATTTTCATCGCATTTGGAGTTGGTTTGATATTTTATTAAATATCAAAAATAGGGTACAGTGCACAGGGACCTGTACGCAAATAGTAAGAGTTCCAGAGGGTCCGGTGCAAATTTTCCAAGGTTACACACACGAGGCGCGTGACCTGGGCACACAGGGACCTAATTGTAAAGAAATAAGGTTCCTGGACTATTTAATAACAAGTATTAAAAGTCCAGGGGCCTTAGTGTAAATAACCCACTAAATCAAGCACATGCGCAAATAAACCATTCACAGGGGTATTTATACAGATACTAAAAAGTTCACCAATCAGTAACACCCTAGAACATCAAGGCTAAACATGCAAATAACCCATATATCACATGTCGAAGCACGTGTTCCACTATAAATAGGGGCATACACGTAAATACCAGATAAGGCAGGGTCCACTATGCAATTTACCCAACGCAAATAAAAGTTTAAAACTATTTACAGGATTAAAAACAAACTACTATAAAGCTAAGGGCCTAAAGTGAAATTACCCTTTATTAAAGATCTAAGGGCTGAGCGTGCGCCACGTGGAGATCCAACGGTCCAGAATAGGGGACGCCTCGCTACTGAAACCCTTGGCGCGATCCGACGGCTGTGAAGCTGCCACATACGTAATCTAACGTTCGGGGAAAGGTGGTGCTTCTTCGTCCGGATCGAACGGTCTGGATCGACCCTCCTCACGATCGTGCGGTGCTGGCGCTCCTGGAATGGATGGCTCGGATTGAATATGGAGCTGGAGGATGATCCAACGGTATCTGGAGGTCGAGGAAGAACTGATGGCTGACGACCTTCGCCGGCTCGCTGCGTGCGCTCCCGGCCTCCTCGCGGGCTGTTGAATATCGGAGGAGCTTTGCCTTGGCCTCCCGTGTCTGTAGGATGCCTCCGATGGAACAACAGAGCTCCGGAGAGCTCGGTCGACTCCGGTGGAGGAGAAGCTCCTGGGCTCGAGTTGGAGGACCTCAGACAGTCCTCGTCGTACCTGCAAAATGGCACCAGAAGACTCCTGGGTCGAGGACAAAGTGCCTCGACCCCGTTAGCGGTGGTGGAGGTGATCGGTGCGGCGAGATGGTCGAGCTCCGGCAATGCGACGACGGAGGAGCTCGAAACCCCAGCTCCTGTGCGAGCTAGGTTGAATGGATGGGCGGAGAAGATGCGCGAGGGAAAGACGATCGTGATGGGTGATTCCGATGGTCGGCACGAAGACTAGGGTGGTCGGAATCAAAGGTCGTCGGCGACGACCTGATTTGGGCGAAAATCAAAATTAAAGACAAGGGAAGAAAACTACGGCTACCTGGGCGGATGGGTCGACTGGGCTTGAGCTTAGGGAGCTCTGGGTCGTCGCCGACCGGAGATGGGTTGGAGCGCCGCCTCGGCCGCCTAACCTCCTCCCTCACGAGCTGGAGGACCTCCTGTCACGAGGTCCAGTCCTGAGCTCGCCAGAAGAAGAGGAAATAAGGGTCAAGTGGGGTTCAATGGGCAAATGGAGGAAAGGGGGCTGTTTTGAAAGATGGTCGACGGGGCACCTTCAACGAGGCATATCTTGCGAATCGCAGATCCATTCCTCGAGGTAAAGGCTAGGCGTGAAAGATCATATGTCGAGGAGAAAAAGTGATGAAGACCGCATCATGAAATGGTGTAAGGATCGTCCCCCCAAAAGGGGCGAAAATCAAGAAAAACACATTTCTGACAATAGCCAGACCTCGGTCAGAGAGTTGATCGAGGTCAAACAAGGAAGAAATCTAGTTGGTCCACGTGGACCAACCAGAAAAAACCTTGGAAAAAAGATTTGTTAATTCAATTTAAAATAGGAGATGATTTTATTAATTTTTAGTTATAAAATAAAATATGTTTATTATTTTATAAATTATTTTATTATGATTTTTATTTATTTTTATGAGATATTTTTTTACAAAATTGCATTTATGCCCTTTATAGTATATATATCTATATATTTAAGTATTTTATTTTTATTTTGTGTATTTTAATTTTATTAATTATGTTTATTAATTTATATAATTATAACACACTTTTATACACATAATTATATTTTTATTTTAATTTATTGATGTTCTTTGTATAATTAATAAAATAAAGTAATATATTGTATAGGTATATGTGTATGTATTTTACCTGTGTATACAAGTATTTTATTTTGAGTCTTAATGATGTTTTTATTCTGATTTTAATATACATAGTTATTATAAGTATTATTTACAACAATATAAAAATATAAAATTGTAAAAATAATAAATAAATAATAAATTGAATATTTTATTCGGTACACTGTACAATATGGGTCCAAAACTCAACTTTCAAACCGTAGCTCCGCCAAATGCGAAACCACCACCATTGTTTAGCTTATTTTCTTCTATATACAATTAAAGGTGAGTATGCTGCATTTGGAGTTTTTATTTGTGAGATACGGGTCTGGGAAGTTGGGATTCTGGATTTTTATTCAGACCGTAACTTTTTATCTGTACATTATTTTTCTGTGAAATCAATTTTGTATTTTTCTTTATAAAATTATCTACAACTTTCATGTACAAAGTTTCTTTATTTGATGTATAAAAAGTGGAACCAAAAATAGGTCTCAAAATGAATAAAGAATGAATTAATACATATAGGTATTTGATCTATATTTTGGCCCTTATCTCCTCCTACTTTATTCCTTGTCGACCTATTCATCAAGATGCCTAGGTCTCGGGGTTTTGGGTCATAAAATATCTTCAATATTTTATTCTTTTTCTTTTCTTTTCTTTATTCTATAATTTTGGCTTTAAAAACCGCAATTTATACAATATATACACATGTACATGAATGCTAAAATGCATGAATTACGCATATTTACACGCATTTACTAGGGTTTTTAAGGCCAAAATGATATAATAAAGATGATGATACATGGATTCATCAGTCGTCGAGGCCCGAGGCTCGAGCTCTACCTTCAGGCGGAGCACGACGGCGCGAAGACGCCGGATCTGAGGTCCGGGCACCCTCTCCTCTCTGCGACACGGCCAGCGGCGAGCTGTCACCTCGAGGATGGCAATGGAGGTCCTGGGATGGAGGATGGGGAGCCAAAAGATTCAGGAAATGGAGGCGGAGCTCGGAATTTATACAGCCAGTGGTCCGGCTAAAATCGATCGGGTAGGGCAGCTTAGAGCGCGGACCCCAAGGCGGGCATGCCGGCGAGGGTGTCGGATCTGGCAAGAACGAGTTGGACCCTGGGTTTGGGTGTGAGGTGATCTGGTCTGGAGGGGAGAAGAGAGAGAAGTCGGGCGAAAAATCCAAACCCGCGAGAAAGAGGTCCGCGGGGGGCAGTTGACCGGAGGTCAACGTCCCCCGTGGACCAATCAGAATTTTCCAGATCATAATTATTTAGAAATTCAAAATAAAATAGAAAAAGGCCGAATTAAGAAAAACTTAAAACATAAAAATTGTTTATTTATTTATAAACTATTTTTTTGTGATTTTTAATTAAAATTTTGAAATAAAAATAGGGTATTTATAGTACAGTACACTATATAGGTATATATACAACATTGATTTTTAATTTTTGATTTTTAATTAGTTATTTTTGTGCATTTTTATTCCTATTTTATATTTTATTTATTTATATCATAAAATTAGGAATAAAAAGGTATTTTTATTTTATTTTTATTATTTATATACAAATGTGAAATAAATAGATATATACATCTATATACATGGTATATGTACAATGTTATTTTTGGTTTTTAATTTTGTTCTTTTTATTTTGGTTTTTGTTTTTGTGGTTTTTATTTTATTTATTTACAACATAGAAGATGGAATATATACAATTTTTATGAAAATTTATTTATTTATTTACAAGGCTAGAATAAATATAGGTGTGGGTGTATGTACATGGTGAATATGTACAAGTAAAGGTATTTTTGTTTTCTTTTTGATTTTTCTATTTTTATCTTGATTTTGTATTTACAAATATTTACAAATATGTACAAGCCACTTTTATTCTATTTTTAGAGGAAAATATTTTTATTATTTACACACATGAGCCCCTATCTCTCTCTACTTTGGCTTTTATGCGGTCAGGCCCATGTTGAGCCCTCCCTTGGGATTAGGTTGCTCAATATTTATTCCAAATATTTCCCTCTTTTTCTTTTTAATCTTTATTCTTTTATTTTTGCACAAAAACATGCTAATTATTACTTTTTACACCATGCATGCTTTTGGTAATTATTTGTATTTACAAACATATACATGCATTTGCAAAGGTTTTTGTAGCTAAAATATAAGAATAAAGAGTGATGAATGAGTATTCATCAGGAAATGACCCCCGGAGCTCCCTGAGCTCCAGCCTAGTCGACTGCAGCCACCCATTAGGTCAGATCTTCTTTAGCTTAGCTTAATTTTAGGTTTCGCCCAAATCGCACCGTCAGCTTCGCCGGCTGATTCACCTCATTCCGGCCACCCATCCGCTCATCCGACCCGACCTTCACCTTCACCAGTCTCCTCTCCACCTTCTTCACCCAGCCATCGTCTCTGACTCGCCCCGGAGCAGGGCTACCATCCTCCTCCGCCACTGCTTCGCCGGAGGACTCCACGTCGCCTCACCCTTCACCTTTCTCGTGCTCTAATGGGTCGTGGCAGTTTGCCCTCGACCCCGTGGTTCACTTTTGCAGGTCAAAACGCCAAATTGATCTCATCTAGAGGTCCAAAGCTGAAGCACAGTAGGCTCCAGGTTCGTCTCGTCACCGGAGCGTTCCTGACGCTCTCGGCCTCATCGGAGGAGTCAACCAGCTGCGGACATCTTCGAGCTTCCTTCCGACCATCTTAGCATCCGAAGAGGAGGTCTCTGATGAATACTCATTCATCACTCTTTATTCTTATATTTTACCTACAAAAACCTTTGCAAATGCATGTAGATGTTTGTAAATACAAATAATTACCAAAAGCATGCATTGTGTAAAAAGTAATAATTGGCATGTTTTTGTGTAAAAATAAAAGAATAAAGATTAAAAAGAAAAAGAGGAAATATTTAGAATAAATATTGAACAACCTAATCCCCAGGGAGGGCTCAGCATGGGTCTGACCGCATAAAAACCAAAGTAGAGAGAGATAGGGAGCTCATGTGTGTAAATATACCTGTAAATAGAATTAAAATATTTTCCTCCAAAAATAGAATAAAATGGGCTTGTATATATTTGTATATATTTGTAAATACAAAATCAAAATCAAAATAGAAAAAAATTAAAAAGAAAATAAAAATATTCCTTGCACATAGTCACCTTGTACATACACCCATACCTATATTTATTTCACCCTATAAATAAATAAATTAAAATCCCTAAAAATTTGTATATATTCTATCTTCTATGTTGTAAATAAATAAAATAAAAACCACAAAAACAAAAACCAAAATAAAAAGATCCAAATTAAAAACCCAAAATAATATTGTACATATACCATGTATATAGATGTATATAGCTATTTATTTCACCTTTGTATATAAAAATTAAAAATAAAATAAAAATACCCTTTTATTTCTAATTTTATGCTATAAATAAATAAAATATAAAATGGGGATAAAAATGTACAAAAATAACAAATTAAAAATCAAAAATTAAAATCCTATATTGTATATATACCTATATATAGCACCCTAGTGTAAATACCTTATTTTTATTTCGAAAAATTAATTAAAAATCACCAAAAGTAGAAAAAATAAAATAAACATTTTCTATGTTTTACGTTTTTCATGATTCAGCCATTTATTATTTCTTTTTGAATTTCCAAATCTTTTCCAAATGGCTGATTCTCATTGGTCCACGGGGGACGTTGACCCCTCGGTCAACTCCCCCCTGTGGACCACTTCCCACGGGTCGTGACGCCCGACCCGACTTCCCCGATTTTTCACGTCATGACCCGACTTCCAAATCCGCAACCCCCGAGCTCCGATCGTCCCCCATGCATCCGAGATCCTCGCCGACACATCCGCGTGGGGATCCGCGCTTCGCGGAACCCTGCCCGATCCATTATTCTCGGACCTGCACCCATATTTAATCCGAGCTCCGCCTCCCTGTTCCTCATCTTTGGCTCATCCATTCTCCACCCAGTGACCTCCATCACCTCCGCGAGAGTGACAGCTCGCTTCCCGTGATGTAGCAGCGAGGAGGGAGCGTGAAGACCACTGATCCGGCGTCTTTGCGCCGCCGTGCGCCGCCTGGAGGTGACGCCAGAGCCTCGGACACCGGCGGTCCTCGAGGCAAGGACCTGGAGCACCCCCTGCTCCTCCACAGTCGACAGTAGCCAGTTGGTAGTCCCCGTTCTTTCTCTATTTCCTTAATTTTCGTATTTCCCCCAAATCGCTCCGCCACCTTCGAGCTTCGATACCGTCCACCTTAGCCACATATTCGATCATCGCAGCAGCCCATCACGATCGCCTTCTTCCCGTGCACCTTCTCCACCCCTTCATCCAACCCAGCTCGCACAGGAGCTGGGAGTCGGGTTCCTCCGCCGTCGCATCGCCGGAACCCCGTCGCCCCGCCGCACCGATCACCGTCACCCCCGCTTACAGGGTCGAGGCAATTTGCCCTCGACTCGCGAGTGTGTTGCGCCATCTTGCAGGACCAGAGGAGCCCATCTGAGGGCTCGACACTCAGGCACAGCACCTCACTCCTCCGCTGACGTCGCCTGAGCTCTCCGGAGCTCCTCGCCGTCATCGGAGGATTCTATTCGACGTGGGAGGCCAAGGAGCTTCTCTTCCGACCATCAGTGGCCTCCGAGGGGGTCTCCAGCGCCAGCACGAGCCCGACGAACCTCGCCGGAGCCCAGTTCTTCGAGGACCCTTCGTAGCTGGCCGATTCAGCCCTAGCTCCAGGTCTTCATCGAGCCGTTCGTTCATGGAGTAGCAGTGACCGTCAGATCTTTGGAGGGTTGATCGCGACCGTTGATTCAGCGAGGGCTTCCCACGGTGCACTCCAGCCGCCCGATCGTCCACGTGGAAGCGTCCCCGCAGTTCGATCAGGATCGAGGGATCCTTTGTTGAGGCGCCACCTTTCCCCGACCGTCTGATCTACACATGGCAGCCATCCGTCCCTCGATTTAATAAAGGGGTGATTGCTCTTAGGCCCCCCTATTTGTTTTATTTCGTAGTTAGTCCTGTAAATATAGCTTTTAGTTGTTTTTATTTGGTACATTTGCATTTAGGACCTCGTACTTAGTTTATTTACATGTATGCCCCTGCCTGTAGTGGATCACGTGCATCGACACGTGTTTGTTTGGGATATTTGCATGTATAGCCTTGCTGTTCTAGGGTGTTACTGAATGAATTTCTAGTTTTGTTATTTGCAGAAATACCCCTGTGAGTGTTGAATTTGTGCATGTGCATTATATTTTGGGTATTTTACACTGAGGTCCCTGGACTTTTAGTACTTGTTACTAAATAGTCTAGAAACCTTAGTTTCCTTGCAAATAGGTCCCTGTGTGCCCAGGTCCCTGCGTGCCCAGGTCCTGCGCCTCGTGCGTGCAACCTTGGAAAAATTGCACCGGACCCCTGGACTTTTTCACTATTTGTGTACAGGTCCCTGTGCACTATACTCTTCTTTTTATTTTTAATAAAATAGCAAACAAACTCCAAATGTGATGAAAATTGGACACATGGGCTCCTGCCATAGTGTAAAATTTTCTCCAATTTTTGGAGACATTTTTGATTTCATTTGATATTTTTAAAAATTCAAAAACAAGCTTTTTCTTTATTATCTAACTTTAAAATTCACAAAAAAATATTAAAACATCTCTAAAAATTACAAAAAATTAGGTAGTGTTTATTGTATCTTGTTTGATTTTCTGACCAGTTTTGGTCATTTTGGATATATAAAACTCAAAAAAATTATAAAACCCCTAAAAACCTATAAAATTTCTAATAATTAATTGAAAAACCCAAAAATAATAATTCTAGTGCCTAAATGTTCCCTGTGTTTTCTACTCTACAGGAAAATTACCTTCAGGTGTTAATAGGGCCATTTTGTATTTTAATTTGGCCCTTGACACCTGACTGGACAGTACCCTTTGTTTTCTGCCTTGTTTGATTTTTTTTTATAAAATTCAATAAAAATCAGAAAAATACCAAAAATTAACCAAAAACAGTAAAAAACATAAAAAAACATAAAAATATTTTCATTTGAATTTTTGGGTGATTTTTGAGTAGGCAAATAATTTGGTTGAAGTGGCTTGTTTACTTGTTTTCTTTATTTCCTTTATTAATTAAAAATAAAAAAATAGATAAAAATTAAAAATCCACCAAAAAGACTTTTATTTTATTTTATTTCCTTTTTAGACTACTTCGTAGGCCGCGAGGCCATCACGTGCTCCTGAGTCCGACCCTGGTCGCTATACCAGGCTAATCCAATAGCCAGGACCGCTATCGTATTTCTTTGATTTTTATCTGATTTTGGTGGTCTGCACTTTATTTTCTTGATTGATATTTTTATCTGATCTGGATCACTAGAATTTTCGGCTCATCAGAATGGCGTCGTTGCCAGGGAGCACGACTTAGTAATCTTTCTTTTTATTTTTCATTTTCTTTTTGTTTTCTTCTTCGCAACTTTTCGCGGCTCTTTCTGAGTTCGCGACTTTTCGCGACTTTTTATTTTTCATTTATTTTTGTTTTATTTTATTTTTCTTTTCTTTTATTTTTATTTTTGCTTGTTTATTTTATTTGCCATTTTTGCATATACACACCTGTTTAGTTTCCTGCCTTTATTATTTTATTTTATTTTGGTTTGTGACACTTGTTTTCTTTCTTGCGAGGGCCCGAGGACCGAGGCGGCGACTTTCGAGAAGCCGACGCAACCGTGGGATTAGGAGGCGACTCCCTTCTGCATGGAGCCGCAGGAGAGAGCGAGAGAGTAGCTGAGTGAGAGAGGAGTAGACTAGACTTTATTTCTATCATTTTATTTGTTGTAATAATACAGGGACACTCAACAGGACTTGGACAGTTTTTCAGGTCTGTTTCGCCGAGCACCGGTGTGCTCGGGGGACCCATTAGCTAGTTTAGCTTTTTCGCGACTTTTTCGCGGTTTTTGTTTTTCGCTGCCTTTTTCGTGTAGAAGTTGCTTTTCCCGCTGCACCATATAGGTAGTTTACTTTTCTGTCTTTCAATTCTGCGCGGATTATATTGCATGTAGAGTGCTGGAGTCAGGTACTCCTTTCTTACTTTGCATGCGTCATTGATTTCATCGCGCATCGGCTTTTTCGTCTTCTCCCCCTGTTTTTGACTTAATAACCAGGAGAACCGAAAAATTCGTTAGGCCTCTTTGTTTTTATTGAAAAAGATCTAAAAAGAAAAATCATAAAATTGGGACTGCTAAAACTATTGATCACTAAAAGACACTTGATTTAAAAATTTGTCTTAGGGAGAGCAACCCCCTCATTGCTTGGTTTGGTTGTGCGAGAGAGTGACCCGAACACTAGGTAGAGCCCTCCGGTACTATTCTCGACTGATTACCAACTCTTCTGTGCGGGACAGTCGGTTGGGAAAGTATCAGGTATCCCAGCAGGTCACGTAATCGCTCTGATATTTTGATTGTTCACCAAAATAAAATTTGACAAGATAATTTGACCGAGCCTTTACGGTCATCAGCTCGCGTTGCGTTGGTGAACTTGGGGTTTGCTTGTGATCATAGTTTCTCCAGATCTCATCCGCCTTACTCGCCACATCAAGATGATGGGCAGACGATCTCTTAGGCAGCCTCTGGTAGCACCGCTTTCGGGCGCGTCTACCCGTTCATCTAGGTTGGTTCGCGAGAGCCGAGACCCGCTCTCCGAACCCGAGTATGATTCTACCCTGTTCCCCCTCGACCCCCTTTCTTTCAGTTCTGAGAGACCAGTGCCAGAGGAGAGATTAGCAGATTTATCGGCACCTGAGTTTGGATCATTTGATTTTGCAGAGACCACGACCGACAGTTCTGATGATCGCTCTAGAGGTCCACAGCTCGAGCACTTTGTTCTGGACCAGGGTGCGATCAACTCCACCCTGATCGCCTCCCTCGAGACAGTACATCAGTAGTTGAGGGATCAGGGAGCGTTTATGTTGGATATGAGGAGAGAGATGGAGCAGATGAGAGCAGAGCGAGAGCAGCGTAGAGACGGGCCGAGGATCCCAGATGATGCAGTAGCAGCAGCCGCAGCAGCCGTCGCGGCAGGAGCAAGAGACCCACCGAGACCGATGCAGGAGTTGCACAACCCCGGATTGACCCTGATGCATCACTGGGTTGTTTTACCAGCCATCATGGGGGACTTCAAGTTCCCCCTGAACACCTTGCAGCTCCTCCCCCGCTTCCACGGGCTCGCCACCGAGGAGCCCCATCTCCACCTCCAGGAGTTTTTGATGATTTGCAGTACTGTCCACGACCGTCAGGTGGACCAGGATACCATCAGGATGATTGCCTTCCCCTTCTCTTTGGCAGACAGAGCAGCCACCTGACTGAAACATCTGGGGAAGTTTGTTTACACATGGGCGCAGCTCCGTACCGAGTACTTGCATAAGTACTATCCACTCGGGCGGACTAATGCCACGAGAGCCCTGATCAGCAACTTCTCCATGCTACCCAACGAGCAGTTCCATGAGGCATGGGAGAGGTTCAGAGAGTTGACTGACAGATGCCCGCACCACGACATTTCCAAGCCGAACCTCGTGCAGAGCTTTTTCAGCGGGCTGACACCAGAGCTTCAGGGCTTGGTGAACGCTTCTTGTGGCAGGTCTTACTTCGCCAAGGATCACGACCAGGTCTGGGCCATCTACGAGGAGATGGCCGAGAACTACATGGTGATGTCCCAGACCCGGTTGTATACTCAGGGCAGACCCCAGCAGCCACAACCCGTGCAGTACCAGAGGATCGCACGGGTTGACGCCGGTCCTTCCAGTTCGTCCGCAGTAGCAGCAGCACAGGCAGAGTCATCAGCTGCGGACATGGGCATCATTAGCGAGAAGTTGGATCGGATGGAGCTGATTGAGAAGAAGCAGTGCCAGGGCATCACTCAGATAGAGCAGATGGCACAGACTCTGAGCGACATGAAGACCTAGCTCATGTGTCTCCAGGAGGCACAAACGGCTTCCCAGCCCCGTCTTCAGTCGCGAGGCGATCCAGGCAGCAGCAGCAGCTCGTCCCAGCGTTCCAGCTCACACCAGCAGCCTAGACAGGTTCACCTTGTACAGGCGGAGCCGTACCAGCAGCAGCAGCCCACCTACCAGTCACCACCATCTCCAGACTTGCAGATGGTGGTATACCAGCCGGATCAGCCTCTGGCAGTGCTCCCGCCACCCCAGTACGATGCAGAGCCGTTGATGGATGTCAACGGGATTTGGTATGACCGCCCTCAGCCCGGTATCCGACGAGACCATCCCGGATTCCGATGGGGGACCGGAGGTGCCCAGCCACAGCAGCAGCCGTTAGGTCAGGATGGCCAGTACAGCCATCAGAGAGAGAACCAGCTGCAGCCGCAGCCCCCAGTGTACCCATCACAGCAGCAGCAGCAGTCGTCCTATGGTCCTCGTCCCTATCAGCAGGGACAGTCTTGGAGGCGAGATCAGCCTCACCAGCAGCAGCATCCACCACCCAGCTACCCCTCTCAGCAGCAGCAACACCAGTTCCAGCAGCCTCACTACCAGAGAGGCTACCCGTCTGGCTCTCATGGTCCACCCTACGAGAGCCCCGCCTTGGATGATATAGTCCGCCTCCTTACGGATCAGCAGGCTACTTTCCGACGGGAGATGGACGAGTTCCACCAGGAGATGCGGGACATTGTGAGAGGGAAGGCCTCCATATCTGCCCAGATCGAGCCGAACCCCAACAGCCTGAAGAGGAAATCTGAGCAGGTAGCTTGTACTGAGTATACCACTCCTAGTGATGCATTTGGTGATATGACTGGAAATCTTTTTGATACTGACTTTGTCACACTTAGGAGCGGTAGGATGCCAGCAGGCGGCGCCTCGTCTGAGCTACAGCATGAGGATCCACCCAGAGCGCCCGACGAGGAGGAGGAGGGCGGTATTGACGCCACCAAGGATGCTGATTCCACCGGCGGTGCTGAGGCCGCCGTTTCACCAGTTCGAGGAGGTGGTACTGAGGCCACCCACGATGCCGAGCCAGAGCGCGGTACTGAGGCTGCGAGTCTTCTAGTTGATCCAACCGATGGTGGTGCTGAGGCCACCCATGCTTTTGTTGAGAGACCTGTTGCTTTTCCTACTTCTGATGTATCTCGGAACTCTGTTGTGAATAAAGGAAAAGGTTTGGTTTTTTCTGGTCCCACTGTGGTGCGTGATGTATGTGCGGATCTGGCCGTCGAGCCGTCTAGACCTTTTCCTAGTCCTTCATCTGAGAAGGACCCAGTGATCCCCTTCCCTAGAGACCTTCAGTTGGGGAAGGGGAAGAAAAAAGAAAATCCAAAAAAGAGAGATCAGAAAGAGTTCAACCAGCAGATGATAGATCGGTTTCACATACAGCTGACTCTTCAGGAGGCTTTGCAGCACATCCCCCTTCTTCAGCGTTCATTGAGAGACAGGACCACAATCAGGAGGAAGAGGAGGAACCACCACTCAAAGATCCATGTGCTGACGAAAGCCACGTGTTTCGCGATCCAGAACCGTCTGCCGGCCAAGAGGCCAGATTCAGGAGCCCCTTATGTCAGATGTCACATTAGAGAGCAGAGGTTCGACCGGACTCTATTAGATAGCGGATCGTCGATCAACCTACTTCCGGCAGCACTTCTCGACTGTTTCGAGTTGGGCACTCTTAGACAGAGCAGGACAGTCCTTCAGTTTGCTGATCGATCTGTCAAGAGGCCGAAGGGGTTATTGCGAGATGTTGTCGTCACTATTTAGGGCATGCAATTCCCGGTGGACTTCGTAGTGTTGGACATGGAGATCCCTGATCCAGTGACCGATACCCCCATCATTCTCGATCGTCCGTTCTTGGCCACAGCCAAGGCGGTGACTGACCATGATAGCGGGAAGGTATACTTTCGCGTCGATGGCGAAAGTGTACAAATAGAGACGGTCGAGGACAGTAGAGCCAGAGACAGATCATGCTCAGAGACCACTTCAGACACAGAGCAGCTGACAGATGCCGGGCTAGACATCCACCAGGACTGTGACTTTGTGATCACAGACGATGAGGCAGTTTGGGCAGACCCAACAGCACAGGCCATCCTCTCATTTTCAGATTCCGCTGATGCAGAGACGACAGCAGAGGAGAGCTTGGAAAGCACATTCCTGGTTCAGGATACCTTAGAGGCAGCAGAGCCGGTTCTCGACCGCGACACTGAGTTTTGTGATGATGGTGGTACTGAGGCCACCTTGTGTGATGGTGGTACTGACGCCACCTTTGATGATGTAGATCCCTTGGAGTCAGAGTCTGATTGGGCAGATTGTGAGGATTACATGCGAAACCTGATTTCCACTGAGCCTACAGTTGAGGAGGAGGTAGTTGCCGAGCAGAGTAGAGACAGTCCAGTAGGGCAAACTTCTCCAGTTTCTGAGATTGATAGAGAGTTTCAGTTCTCCCATGCAGATTTGACAGCGTTCACGCAGACTTTCCAGAGGCCAGATCCACCAGCACCCTGCTATCCAGAGCTGAAGCCGCTCCCTACTTCGCTGAAGTATCGATTCCTTGCGGGTGAGCCTGAGATGTACCCAGTCATAATCTCCGTCGATCTGACTGGAGAGCAAGAATCCCGTTTGATGGGGGTTCTTGAAAAGAACCGCAAGGCAATCGGATGGAGCATAGCAGATCTCCAGGGGATAAGTCTGGCCCTGTGCTCCCACCATATCTATCTCGAGGATGAGGCAAAACCGTCGCGTGAGTTCCAGCGGCGGTTGAACCCAAATCTGAGAGAGGCTGTCATGAAGGAAATTTCGAAATGGTGGAGTGCCGATTTTATCTACCTCATCTCCGACTCCAAGTGGGTCAGCCCTTTGCATGTGGTGCCCAAGAATACGGGCATCACTACAGTGATTAGCGAGTCTGGAGAGGAGATTGCTACACGAGTACCCACTTCTTGGCAGGTCTGCGTTAACTACAGGAGACTCAATCAGGCCACCAAGAAGGATCATTTCCCCCTGCCCTTTATTGACCAGATCATTGAGAGACTGGCAGGAAAGAGCCACTATTGTTTTCTGGATGGGTACTCGGGCTACAACCAGGTGGCCATCGCTCCTGAGGACCAGGAGAAGACCACCTTTACCTGTCCCTTTGGCACATACGCCTTCCGACGCATGCCATTTGGGCTATGCAATGCCCATGCGACCTTTCAGAGATGCATGCTGTCGATCTTTTCGGACATGGTAGGGGAGTGCTTAGAGGTCTTCATGGGTGATTTCTCGGTTTACGGCGACGGATTCGACTCCTGTCTTGACTGCCTAGACCGAGTACACCAGCGATGTATAGAGGTTCACTTTGTGCTATCTTGGGAGAAGAGTCACTTCATGGTTGATGAATCCACGATTCATCATCTCAATATCTTGATCTTAGCAAAATCCCCGAGTGAAATCCCAAATAAATGTCCATAAAATCCATAAATTAACAAAATGACTCTTGTAAATAAAACACACTAATTATTGTATATTAGATTGTACAAAATAAATTACACATAAAAAGCCGCAAAAATAAAGGAGTTTTATACCTGTAAATAACCCAAAACTTCATGTATTTTTAATAATTTCATTTCAACTCCTTTTTGGCTAATTCTTTCTCTAACTTGTTCATAATAATGTACATAAAAATACAAAAATACAAAATAAATTATATCTCAAATAAATGCTCCTAGATCCCAATGGGAAAAAGCCATAAAGACCAACTTCCAAGCTAAATTCCCGCTCCGTATGAACTCCAAATTCACCAAACTCACTTTTAAAGTTCAAGTTAGAAAATTATCTATCCAACGGAAGTGGTTTCATTAAAATCGGAGTTCGTTTGCAAAATTTGGGTTTTGGGACCTAGATGTACATTGTATATTATGTATATATTCTTTCTTTCTTCATTTTTTTATTATTTTATCTTTCTTAATTACTAAAAATCCAAAAAAATCATTATGGTCTTGTATTTTGATTATACTATTTTATTTTATTTTCCTATTGTACATAGCTACTATTAAAAAGACAAAAAAATATAAAAAGAAAAGCAAACAAAAAAATTGTACATGTTGTATATCTTCTTTTTGTAAATTCCCCACTCTTTTTCTTCTCTTTATTTTATTTTCTCTTGTTAGTAGCCTACTTTCTTTCATTTCATTTTTTTTATTTATTTCATAACATTCTCTACAATAACTTCCCTTTCTCCATTAACCTCCAAGTCTTCTTTCAACCTCCATTCCACTCCATATTCTTCATATAACCTCCCATTCAACTCCACCAATAATCTAACTTCTCATTCAACACCACCACCTCTCTAACTCCCATTATTCATCTCTTTATAATCATCTCCACATCCACATTTTTTCCCCATCCACCATTCTTATAGAATAAGGAGAGAGCTTGGAGTGTTTTGTTGGTGACAGCGGCGAAGCATCGTCCTTAAGCGACGACCTCCTTCAGGTGAGATCCGCGGAGCTCCGCTTCGCGTCACGAGTTCCCCATCGAGCTCGCGTAGCCTCTCCAATTTTTGTTTCGCCAATTGGATAGAGGCGACGACAGGAGTCCAGCGTAGCTGCTCCGCAAATCCGGCGAAGAATCAGGTAAGTATTTTTTTTCTCATGTTCCTTCTTATTTTGTTTATCTCATATTTTGTTCCCTTGTATTTCATCCCCATCGTCAGCATTCCCTCACCATAAAACTCCCTTCATTGTTTTTTTTATTTGCATTCCTGTTAAAAAAATATAAAAAAAAATTAAAAAAAAGTTTAAAAAAAATTCATCACAGTTGTAACACAAAAAAAAATTCAAAAAAAAATCAAAAAAAAAATTTGCAGGGAAGCAGCAGCCCTACGACCGCTGCCCCCACGCACCAACAACATCTCTCCACCGCCGCCAGCCGGCGGCCTCGCAGCCGGCACCGCCGCCAGCCCCGCAGCCCTCCGCCGCGCGCGTGGTGACCGCTGCTAGTTCGCGGCGCCGCCGCCCCCAACCGCGTCACGGCCCGCCGCCCCCCTCCAACTCTCCAGCGACGCCGCCCTCTTCCCCGCCTCCGCAGGCTCTCTCCGCCGCCCCCTCCAGCCGTCACCGCCCCTCCGCCATGCGCCCCTCCGCGCTCCTCGCCGCGCCTCTGCGCGCCGGTGCGGCGCGGCCGCCGCCGCCGCCCACAACCCTTTTGGGTTCTTTTCCAGTACGCAAGGAAGAAGAAAGGTTCTTTTTTTTTATTTGTAAAAATTGCAAGTCTTATATTTCATGTTTTGAATATTACAAACAAGTCCCTGTACATAAGTTGCATTGTATATATTGTTTTCTGAGTTTGCACAAAGACCCCTGTGTTTGTACTTGACTTTGGACCTTGTTTTGGCATCCTTTTATTTAAAGAAAAATAGCATTTTGTAGAGCAACTCATCCTCTGTCATGTGATTATTTCTTTGTATTTTTGTAAGATATGGGTAATTAACTAAAATTGTTCAACTGAAGTTTTGCATAGTTTACCAATTCTAGATCTTTAAAATTATATCTCGTACAAGGTTGCTCCAAAAAATCCACAAAAAATATATAGGATGCCTTGATATGTGATGAACTTACTATCCAAATTTCAACCAAATTAGAGTTGTCTTGTGCCCGAAATAAATTGTAGAGTGTTTTTAGTATTTTATTTTTAATTAAATCCACAGACATCCTTTTCACAAAATTTCAAATCTCCTGGATTGCTCATCTAAATATCTACTTGAGATAATTTGCAAGTTGATTAATTCGATAACGTGGATTTAATAGGAATTAATTACTCATTTCCACTCTGTTTTCACTAAAAAATTCATAAAAAAAATCATAATTTGTCAGAAAAATCCAAAAAACTTACTGTAGTCTCCTTGCATCATGTTTTCATTCCAGTAAATTTTCCATAATTTTTCTTACTGTTTGTGTGAGAAATTTCGAAAAAACCCATAAAAAGTGTGAATTTTTATTTATTGCATTTTAACCCATAAAATTCCAAAAAAATGTGTTTTGTGTTCATCACTGGACTAGGATGCTAGAAAAAATAAAATTTGGCTGAATTGGATTAATTTAACATTAAAATTAATTTGGCTAAGTTGTGTGATTTCTTAGTGTTCTTATTCAGTCGCATTTGCATTTGCTTCGTTTATTTCTTTTTGCATTAAAAAAATCTAAAAAAATACCGGTTGGATATTTAGATCTTAAATTTGCAAATTAACCCTAAGTTGTTCCTTTGCCTCCCTGAGTTCGACCCCGGACTTGCCCGGGATATAAATTAAAGCCGAGACACTCTTCACGGAGATCTTCTCTCGGTTCTGACCGAATCGCTAAGTACACGTATTACAACGTGACCTAATTTACTAACGTATTTAGCGACTCGTCAGATGACGCCGTTGCCGGGGAGGCAAACGGCTTAGGGATTAGTTTAAAAATTTGGATTTAGATTTTCTCTACTCGGGTAGTCTGACCCCCGAGCCACATGTATTTATTCGATTTTTTTTTGCAATTTTTTCTCTTTATATTTTTGTATATATCTTGTTGTTTATCTCTCTAATATAAATCTCATTTTCCTTGCGAGGGCCCGGTGGACTTGGAGTGCATCGGAGGTCGACGGACGCGACGCGCGCCGACTGCTGAGGAGCAAGAAAATCAATTTATCTTCGAGAGAATTTTTAAATTTTTGTAATTATTCATTTGTAATAACTTAGGTAATTCGCTCTTTCCAACAGCTCTTGTTTGAGAGCTCGCGTTTGTATCCGAACTGGACTTTGGACCCGCTCGTGGTCGTGTGGTTGATTGACGTAGAATAGGACTTGCACTCGCGGCTCTTAGAGCATTTTATTAGAATATCTTTATTGCTTGTGCTCGTAACTTTTAGGACCACACATCACATTTAACGAGACGCACTTAGACCGATGGGCTATTAGTCAAATTTAACTTGTTCATCACTCGCTAATAGAACTGCTTGTCTAGGAACGGTTTCTCGTTTGCATTCATTTAGTATAAAATTTCAATTCTGCCTTGCATCCCGCATGTAGAGCGCGAGGATCACTGTAAGTCTTCTGAACTGGGCATGCATCATTGATTTCATCATCTGCATCGGTTTTTTTCCGACTCCCTCCCCTTGGTTTTTGAAACTTAGGTTAAAAGGAAATCGGGACTGATCGTTAGGCGTGCTTTGTTTGGTGGACTAATCAAGTGATAACCAAACCTAAAACTGGGACTGCTAATCAGAGTTGACAAAAAAAACTGACTAAAACTAACATTTGTTTTGGGAGAGTAAAACCCTCATTGTATGCTTGGCTAATTGTGATTGTTGAGAGGTGAGGACGCATCCCTAGGATAGTGCCCGAAACCTACTTTTGAGCCTTGCGTAATTGGATTGATATCTTGATTTATCACCTAATTAAAACTGAAAAGATAAACGGTCGGACTTTTGCGACCATCACTGTGTTGAGTAGGTGAACTCAGGGTTTGCTCTTGTGTTTGTTTGTTTTGTGTGTTATTCGGTGTACTTGCACGCTTTCTTCCTCGATCCGCTTCATTCTCCCATCTCCCTTCCAAGATGTCAGAATTTTGGTCATCATATCCAAGTCATCCTTCTTCGACCATATTCCGATCATCTCCACCCACTTATTCCTCTTCATACCCACACCCCAACCGCGAAGTCAGAACTCCGACTGACTTCTCCACTTCTTCGTCCTTCTCAACTACCCCACATTCTTGCACCCCTGACCCACAACCACCTTGGATTGATTCACTATATTCTCGTCCGCTTGCTGGAATCAAGGAACAAATCAAAGAGCAAGCAACTGCTGAGATGAATGATTGGCATAATCAGTTGACCCCACAAACCTCACTTTCATCTCGAGTTGGGACAGAACAACAATTGCCATACACACATCCCGACTTAACCTTAGGGTACAACATGGTTAACCAGACAAACCAAATGGAGAGGCCTGCACCGTACGATCTTCCTGACTTGATTGACCTGAGTGATAGAGACCACATTGACCAACCTTTATATCACCCATTCGGAGAGCCGACATATACAGGGGATTGGATTCATGCGACTGACTTACAAACCCCCTGTCTACTAACTCCGCCTGATGAGGCCCCGACCAACAACTGCCATACATATGGGCCATACTCAACCCAGTATTACACACCCGAGTCAAGGTGTGTTGAGTATAAGAGCCTGAGTTCTCAGCAGTATCCTCCAATTGTGTCGACTTCTCTCATGAAGTGTCATGAGAACTTATTGGAGGATGACATTTGTAGACCGATCAAGAGTCCAGGTATAAATGTGGATCATGGATTTCGCGGATTGAATCTTGAAAACCTGGAAGATACTGGATTGACCACACGTCATGTACAGCTGGAGTCCCTTCTACCTCCCTCTTCTACTAACCACTTTCCCTCCAAACCAGAGTCTGTATATTCTCCTAGTCCTCCTTCACCTACCAAAAAGACCAAAAAAATTGAAAACTCGGAAAATACCATAAAATTTGAAAAAGGAAAAGATCTAAAAAGTTTGGATCCTGCAGTTAGGGAAGCATTGGATAGAAAGTTGATTTTTGAGCTTCCCTTAATAATGGCCATTGAGCACTTTCCCGACCTTAAAAGATTTGTGAGAAGTAAATTGATGCCTAAAAGGTCGGGCAATAAGAGAACAAGGACTGAGATACATATAGTGTCTATGGCCACATCTTTGATGATAGGGAGAAAAACCAAGAGCCGCAGAGTAAAGCGGTTACCTAGATTTGATTGTGAAATCAAAGATACCACATTCACCCATGCAAAAATCGATGATGACTTACCGATTAATATCCTCCCGACCTCCGTGTTTGCCAAGCTCAAACTCGGATCTGCCAAGAAGTCAAGAGATATCATTCAGTTGGCAGATCGGACCATTAAACGGTCGAGAGGAACCATTTCAGTCATCGTCACTTTTCAAGGTGCTCTACTGGAGATAGACTTCATGATCATTGACATTGAGCACCGAGGAGAGTTCACCCAGTCTCCGATCATTCTTGGGAAGCCGTTCTTAGCCTTGGCTAAGGCAACTATAGATTGTGAGACTCGGGAGATCGATTTCTCTGCATTGGGAGCACTCCGACCTCACCCGATCTTTGAGGACACACGATATTCCAAGGTAACCCGTAAAGTTGCAGACAGTCGCGACCTTCGAGAGACAGTTGAGTCCCATCTCTCTACTACACCTGAGATACCGACTGTCCAGACAACCATTGGTTTAAACACTTCCTACAACCACACACCGCCTACTGCTTGCACCACCACCACGACAGCTTCTAGAGAGGACTCAAGAGCAGAAGCTATCAGTGAATCGGACATGACCTTTGTGGATTACCTTGATCATTTCGATGATCCGACACAAGAACACAACAATGTCAAGCCAACTGAGAACACTGTGCCTTATCAGAGACGTGTGCTGACCTTGCAGGAGTATTACAATGCATATGGTGACTCATCTGATGATGAACCTCTGGTCAGAACCTCACACACACCACATCCAGTACATACATCAAAGGAGACAACTGGGACCAAATTGACCAATCTTGATAAATCGGTTGCTCCATCCTCTAGTCGGTCATCTAGTAAGAAGAAGACGAGTGTTGATTCCTTGAGGTGTTCCCCCGAACTCCTTAAGACATATCAATCTCCTCTTCCTCTTGATGCTTCAGGTTCTGGAAAACCGACTAAGAAGGTTACCTTCGATGTTTCAGAGAAGGAACTTTCTGAGGAGTCCTCATCAGGTCCGGATGAGGTGATCTACATGAGTGAGCTTAGTTCGGCTTATCTGAAGCCATATTTGAGCAAGCAGCCGTGTGTCGACCCCCGTTGGGCGTTCCCCACACCTCACTATTATTCTTCGGAGGACGATTCTGATAGCGACACATGTGTATACTACCCACCCCATCGCTCCCGCAAGAAGGTCCGTCACAAACCTTCTTGATCCTTGTATATTCTCCCTCCTCCTTGTACATATTTTCCTTCCTTTATTCACCTCCCTCCCTCATGATTCGCATCACTCGCCCCAGTTCCGTATCGTTTTCATTTTGTGGCTATACTTAGGATGACTAGATCCTAAGTATAGGGGGGTGAGTGACCTGATTTGCTCCTTCTCTTCTTTTTATTTTCTTTTTGTATATTCTTTCCCATTTTCATCGGTCTTCCAAATCTTGTGTTCTTTCCAATACTTAGGCTGACCAAAGCCTAAGTATAGGGGGGACCGATGCCCGCCATGTGTATTTACTCATCATTTCTCCTCTTGACCTCGTCTGCCCCATTTTTTCTCTTCTTCTACACTTAGGCTGACCAGAGCCTAAGTATAGGGGGGCGGATCGACTTCTATACTTTTTATTATTTTAGCTTTCCTACGCTTAGTACGAGCTATGTCTTTTTGTCACCTAGTGCCATGAGGACATAGCACAAGCTAAGTATAGGGGGCGTGTATATATTACATATATACTTTACCCATACCTCGTACTTTCACGTATTTTTGTATATATTATACAATAATTATGGGATGGGTTAAAAAAAACAAAACTTTTTCTAAAAAAAGTCTTTTCTTATTTACCTATCTTTTTCAAAAAAAACTCTTGAAAAAAAGCAAAGCAAAACTTTTTCTAACAAAAAAAACTTCTTTGCCTTTCTTTGTAAAAAAAAACTTTTTTTAAACTTAACAAAAACTTTTTCTAAAACTTAAAAAAAAACAACAAAAAACATTCATAAAAAAAACTAAAAAAAAACTAACTAATAAGTTGGTTTAATCCCTGACACAATTCACTTTCACACAAGACTAGTGATGTTCAAGAACACTTGGTTTATGAGGTCTTGATATTTTGAGTTAACCAGCCTTAGTCATTAGGGTCCTTGACTTAATTATTCACATTTCCCTAGTTTGAAAGATGTGTGTGCTATATTGCATGCTTAGTCTCTACCTTAAGAATATGATCAGCACCTCACATACACGACTGCAGTTATGATGAGATGAGTTGTAATTTCACTTGAGGAACTGGGATGAGGGATTTGAGTTTGGACTTTATTTAATGATGCTCGAGGATGGGATAAAATCAATGAAGGCTTCATGAAACCTGAGTGTCAGCACATTTAGCCAGTATGAGAACATGGTTCTTGTACTATCTCTTGATATTTACCTATGTGCCAGGGTGTGATAAAATAAAAAAATGTTGATCAGTGTGCGCCAACTCTTGGTAAAAGCAGTGGAGCTAGCCACAAATACTACAAAGCAATGAAATGTCAAAGAAAAGCTCTCATTCCACAAAGTCAATTATCAAAAGAGCTTCCACCAAAGGCGAGCGCTCCCAACCATTTCAAAGTGTCCACTTGGACCACCGCTATTAGGACCAGGAGTCGGGCTTGCACCAAAAAAGGGCTCTGCATCGTAAATGCTACAAGTCTGGGTGTAGAAGGTACGATAGGTACTCAAAAAAAGGCACACCCCGGTGTACTCCCAGGAAAACAAGTGCAGACGGCTCCAACTTCTCTTGACGGACGCACTGATCAACACCAAAAAAAATGCGTTGCGTAATAAGGCATTTGAGAGGATCCTTGTTCCAATGAGAGGGAGAGAAGAAATGACACAATCCTATGCCCTCCATCAACTGGCCTGCCATATACACTTTCAAGTCTGACAACTAAAGAGACGGTGGATTGGATGCAAGAAATGATTTATTCCCTAGTGTTGAGGATCAGGTCCATAGGAGAGTCTCTTGGACTGGAACCTTGGGTGACGTTGCGACTCTACTCTTGTAACTGCAGTCAACACTTAAAGTCATATCCCTTATATATACGTATACAAAGAGAGTCTGATGAGTAGGGGAATTGGGTACCTTTTGACGAGAGCTTGGTTCAGCTTAGAATTTTAGGATCTCTAAAACCGAGAGTTCTTGAACAGATCAAGTCTTGTATTCACATGCACAGTCAGGGATTAACCCAACTTATTCATTCTTTATTTGCTCGAGGACTAGCAAAGTTTAAGTATAGGGGGGTGATGAATCCACGATTCATCATCTCAATATCTTGATCTTAGCAAAATCCCCGAGTAAAATCCCAAATAAATGTCCATAAAATCCATAAATTAACAAAATGACTCTTGTAAATAAAACACACTAATTATTGTATATTAGATTGTACAAAATAAATTACACATAAAAAGCCACAAAAATAAAGGAGTTTTATACCTGTAAATAACCCAAAACTTCATGTATTTTTAATAATTTCATTTCAACTCCTTTTTGGCTAATTCTTTCTCTAACTTGTTCATAATAATGTACATAAAAATACAAAAATACAAAATAAATTATATCTCAAATAAATGCTCCTAGATCCCAATGGGAAAAAGCTGTAAAGACCAACTTCCAAGCTAAATTCCCGCTCCGTATGAACTCCAAATTCACCAAACTCACTTTTAAAGTTCAAGTTAGAAAATTATCTATCCAACGGAAGTGGTTTCATTAAAATCGGAGTTCGTTTGCAAAAGTTGGGTTTTGGGACCTAGATGTACATTGTATATTATGTATATATTCTTTCTTTCTTCATTTTTTTATTATTTTATCTTTCTTAATTACTAAAAATCCAAAAAAATCATTATGGTCTTGTATTTTGATTATAATATTTTATTGTATTTTCCTATTGTACATAGCTACTATTAAAAAGCCAAAAATAATATAAAAAGAAAAGTAAACAAAAAAATGTACATGTTGTATATCTTCTTTTTGTAAATTCCCCACTCTTTTTCTTCTCTTTATTTTATTTTCTCTTGTTAGTAGCCTACTTTCTTTCATTTCATTTTTTTATTTATTTAATAACATTCTCTACAATAACTTCCCTTTCTCCATTAACCTCCAAGTCTTCTTTCAACCTCCATTCCACTCCATATTCTTCATATAACCTCCCATTCAACTCCACCAATAATCTAACTTCTCATTCAACACCACCACCTCTCTAACTCCCATTATTCATCTCTTTATAATCATCTCCACATCCACATTTTTTCCCCATCCACCATTCTTATAGAATAAGGAGAGAGCTTGGAGTGTTTTGTTGGTAACAGCGGCGAAGCATCGTCCTTAAGCGACGACCTCCTTCAGGTGAGATCCGCGGTGCTCCGCTGCGCGTCACGAGTTCCCCATCGAGCTCGCGTAGCCTCTCCAATTTTTGTTTCGCCAATTGGATAGAGGCGACGACAGGAGTCCAGCGTAGCTGCTCCGCAAATCCGGCGAAGAATCAGGTAAGTATTTTTTTTCTCATGTTCCTTCTTATTTTGTTTATCTCATATTTTGTTCCCTTGTATTTCATCCCCATCGTCATCATTCCCTCACCATAAAACCCCCTTCATTGTTTTTTTTATTTGCATTCCTGTTAAAAAAATATAAAAAAAAATTATAAAAAAAGTTTTAAAAAAAATCATCACAGTTCTAACACAAAAAAAATTCAAAAAAAATAAAAAAAAAATCCGGCGGCCTCGCAGCCAGCACCGCCGCCAGCCCCGCAGCCCTCTGCCGCGCGCGCGGTGACCGCTGCTAGTTCGCGGCGCCGCCGCCCCCAACCGCGTCACGGCCCGCCGCCCCCCTCCAACTCTCCAGCGATGCCGCCCTCTTCCCCGCCTCCGCAGGCTCTCTCCGCCGCCCCCTCCAGCCGTCACCGCCCCTCCGCCGTGCGCCCCTCCGCGCTCCTCGTCGCGCCTCCGCGCGCCGGTGCGGCGCGGCCGTCGCCGCCGCCCACAACCCTTTTGGGTTCTTCTCCAGTACGCAAGGAAGAAGAAAGGTTCTTTTTTTTATTTGTAAAAATTGCAAGTCTTATATTTCATGTTTTGAATATTACAAACAAGTCCCTGTACATAAGTTGCATTGTATATATTCTTTTCTGAGTTTGCACAAAGACCCCTGTGTTTGTACTTGACTTTGGACCTTGTTTTGGCATCCTTTTATTTAAAGAAAAATAGCATTTTGTAGAGCAACTCATCCTCTGTCATGTGATTATTTCTTTGTATTTTTGTAAGATATGGGTAATTAACTAAAATTGTTCAACTGAAATTTTGCATAGTTTACCAATTCTATATCTTTAAAATTATATCTCGTACACGGTTGCTTCAAAAAATCCACAAAAAATATATATGATGCCTTGATATGTGATGAACTTACTGTCCAAATTTCAACCAAATTAGAGTTGTCTTGTGCCCGAAATAAATTGTAGAGTGTTTTTAGTATTTGATTTTTAATTAAATCCACAGACATCCTTTTCACAAAATTTCAAGTCTCATGGATTGCTCATCTAAATATCTACTTGAGATAATTTGCAAGTTGATTAATTCGATAACGTGGATTTAATAGGAATTAATTACTCATTTCCACTCTGTTTTCACTAAAAAATTCATAAAAAAATCATAATTTGTCAGAAAAATCCAAAAAACTTACTGTAGTCTCCTTGCATCATGTTTTCATTCCAGTAAATTTTCCATAATTTTTCTTACTGTTTGTGTGAGAAATTGCGAAAAAACCCATAAAAAGTGTGAATTTTTATTTATTGCATTTTAACCCATAAAATTCCAAAAAAATGTGTTTTGTGTTCATCACTGGACTAGGATGCTAGAAAAAATAAAATTTGGCTGAATTGGATTAATTTAACATTAAAATTAATTTGGCTAAGTTGTGTGATTTCTTAGTGTTCTTATTCAGTCGCATTTGCATTTGCTTCGTTTATTTCTTTTTGCATTAAAAAAATCTAAAAAAATACCGGTTGGATATTTAGATCTTAAATTTGCAAATTAACCCCAAGTTGTTCCTTTGCCTCCCTGAGTTCGACCCCGGACTTGCCCGGAATATAAATTAAAGCCGAGACACTCTTCACGGAGATCTTCTCTCGGTTTTGATTGAATCGCTAAGTACACGTATTACAACGTGACCTAATTAAACAACGTATTTAGCGACTCGTCAATGGTGACTCAAGGGACGGTGCTTGGCCACATCATCTCCAACAGGGGCATGGAGGTTGATCCGGCCAAGGTAGATGTCATTAGAAAACCCGCACTGCCGTCCAATTTGCGGCATTTACGGTCATTCCTGGGGCACGTTGGTTTCTACCAACGATTCATTCATGATTTCAGCAGGATTACCCGGCCGTTGACTGACCTGCTGACGAAAGACACCGAGTTCCTTGTCGATGACAAGTGTCTTTCGTCCTTCGAGACTCTCAAGCAGTGTGTTATAGAGGCTCCTGTTCTCCAGCCGCCTGATTGGTCTCTCCCATTCGAGATCATGACGGATGCCTCCGATTTTGCCGTGGGGGCCGTGCTGGGACAGAGGAGGGATGGAGTCCCATTTGCTATCCACTACGCTAGTCGCACATTGGATTCCGCCCAGCGGAACTACACAGTCACAGAGAAGGAGATGCTAGACGTAGTATTCGCCCTAGATAAGTTCAGATCGTACAATATAGGATCTAGAGTGACCCTGTATACTGATCACACCGCCATCCGATACCTCATGGCAAAGAAGGATGCCAAGGCCAGACTGACTAGATGGATCCTTCTACTCCAGGAGTTCGACATTGAGATCAAGGATAAGCCTGGAGTCAAGAATGTGGTGGCGGATCATCTCTCCCGTTTAGAGCAGCCTGAGGATTCTGAGCAGATTGATCCCATTTGTGAGACCTTCCCAGATGAGGCGATCCTTGCTATCGCCTCACTCCCGTGGTATGCCGATATTGTGAACTTTCTCGTTGATGGGAAAGTCCCACAAGATTGGCCCAGGCAGAGGCTTGAGACCTTCCTTGCGAAGGCCAAGTCCTACCACTGGGAGGATCCCATCCTTTACCACAAAGGAGGGGATAGCGTCTGGCGTAGGTGCATTCCTCAGGAGGAGCACCATAGCGTCCTCACTTACTGCCACAATCTTGAGGCAGGAGGACATCATTCTGGGAGGAGAACGGCGCATAAAGTGCTCCAATCCGATTTGTGGTGGCCTACCCTCTTCAAGGACTCTGATGAGTTCGTGAAGAGGTGTATTGACTGTCAGAGGATGGGCACCTGTGGACAGTGTGATATGATGCCGATGCAACCCATTCACTTCTGTGAGGTTTTTGACGCATGGGGCATCGATTTCATGGGTCCATTCCCTAAGAGAAAGGGATTTGAGTACATTCTGTTGGTCATTGATTATGTTAGTCGTTGGGTTGAGGCTATCCCCGCCCGAACCGCTGATGCCAGGACACTCTGTAGATTTTTGAGGAAGCACATCATCATGTGGTTTGGGGTACCTCGAGTATTGATTTCAGATGGGGGGTCTCATTTCATCAACGACCAGGTGAAGGCCCTTGCTAGCGAGTTCAGCATAGACCATCGAGTTGCCACTCCATACCATCCACAGACGAATGGTCTAGTCGAGGTGTCGAACAAGGAGATCAAGACTATTTTGCAGAAAGTCGTCCACCCTGACCGAAAGGATTAGTCACAGCTTTTGGACTCGGTCTTGTGGGCATATAGGATGTCTTTCAAGACACCATTGGGCACATCTCCCTTTCGCCTTGTATATGGCAAGCCGTGCCATTTACCTGTTGAGTTGAGACACAGGTCACTTTGGGCAGTCACTGATATTCTTATGGATCCAGATAGTGTAGGAGACCAGAGGAGGGCAGAGTTAACAGCCTTGGAGGAGCTTAGAGATACATCCTTCTCAAACAGCCTACATTACAAGGAGAGAGTGAAGGAGTGGCATGATTCTCATATCAGCCACAAACATTTTGAGCCTGGACAGAGAGTATGGTTGTTTGACGCTAGGCTTCGCCTATTTCCAGGGATGCTACAGAGCAAATGGAAGGGACCCTACTTGGTGAGAAAGGTACACGACAACGGTAGCATTGATATATCCGAGTTGTCTTCTGAGAGTACCTTTCGAGTGAACGGCCATCGGCTCAAGCCATTTCTAGATCATGAGCTGCGGGTCGTTGATGTTGCCCCTATTCATTTTGCGTGAGATGTGGTCTCTTGACTCATATCTATTGCATCTCACGCCTGATTATCACCATTCTTCCGACCTGTATAGATCCAGATGTCCATATCATCACATTCTTTAGTCCCACATCCCGCTTGTCATCTTTGATTATGCTATACTTAGGGTGTACTTTACCCTAAGTATAGGGGGGATGTAGGACCTTTGGGTATTTCTTTTGATTCATTTTACCCCTGTTTTTGCTGCCTATACTTAGGGATATTTTACCCTAAGTATAGGGGAGATAGACCCTGTACATTCTCCACTCGGTTTTCCCTTTGTGTACAGCCTGCTATACTTAGGATTACTTGATCCTAAGTATAGGGGGAAAAGCCAAGAGTCTCTTGATTTTCTATTCATTCATTCGTCTTTGTATATAGCCTTCCTTTTCACTTCCCTATACTAAGCACGAGTTATGTCTTCTTCATCGCTCTTGACTCTGAGGACATCGTTCGAGCTAAGTATAGGGGGTGTGTATATAATTCATATATACTTTAGCCATAACTCGTACTTTGTGTGAGTGTGTTAATAAATAAATTGGCTAAAAACCTTAAAAAATCACAAAAATTAAAAATTTTCCTGTAAATAAACATTCTTTTATTGCACATACATAGCTAGTGTACAAATTATTTTTGTAAAAATGTTTTCAAAAAACTTTGGAGTAAAGTTTGTGTAAATATTTTCTTATCAAAATTATGTATATAGTACAAAATTTTTCCAAAATGTTTTGAGAATCAAAAGTTTGCAAAAATCTTGTGTAAATGTGTGTAAATACTTTTGCAAAACTTGCATTTATGCATTCATCCATTCATGATTTCAAAACATTTTTCAAAAATTTTGCATGTTTGTAAAAATTGTGTAAATAGCATCTTTGTACATATGTATATAGTTTTTCCTGGATGATAGTTGACATTTAAGCTAGCCTGGAATTAAATTGGGAATGGAGCTTGATTAAGATCTTAATCCACCTAATTTCTCAGAGGAACCTTATAAGGGCTTAGGTTTAAGGATTTTCAGGTCCATTGTGACTTAATTCATTTAGTCCACTAGGCTATGATCACATGTCATCTCAATGAGCCTAAGTGGAACACTTAACAACAACACATGACTCATAGGAACAATGGCTTTACTTGGACATCAGCACTTAGCACCAAGCTCTCTACGGATGAGGTGGTGAGGAGGCAGTCTTCCTTGACTTGGGGTAGCATATGAGGGTAGTACTTCTAGGCGGAACCTCTCTTCTTCTTTTAGTGAAGGAAGTGCATCTCAACTTGGTCTGGTTGCCATGAGGTCTAACGACAGGAGTTGTGGGTTGCAATAATGCTTCAAAAGAGGGATAGTCTACTGGCTCAAGAGGAAAAACTCCTTGTATATATGCTGCACATGTATATGTTGTACAGATGCAAACAACAACAACAACAACAACAACAACAAAGCCTTTTCCCACAATTAAGTAGGGTCGGCTACATGGATTCTTCGCCTCCATTCAGATCTATCTTAGGTCAATCTCGGACTTATATCCAAAAGGCTAAGATCCCTTCGTATAGTCTCTTTCCAACACTTCTTGGGCCGTCCTCGCCCTCTCTTAGCTGGCTCAACATCCCAACACTCGCATCTCCTAAGAGGTGCATCAGTTGACCTTCTTTGCAAATGACCAAACCATCTTAAGCGGTTTTCTCGCATCTTATCCTCGATCGGAGCTACACCAACTTTCTTTCTAATTGCATCATTCCGAATCTGATCTTTACGTGTATGTCCACACATCCATCTTAGCATTTTCATTTCTGCTATAGCCATTCTCTGCACATGTCTATGGTTCACAGGCCAACACTCAGAACCATAAAGCATAGCAGGTCTTACGGCTGCTTTGTAAAACTTTCCTTTAATTTTTAAAGGAATTTTCTTATCACAAAGAACATCGGAGGCTCCTCTCCACTTTAGCCAGCCTGCATTTATTCTATCAGTAACATCTCCATCAATTTCCCCCATCATGTTGCAAAATAGATCCCAGATATCTAAAAGAATCTCTCTTCTGAATGTTATCGTCACCAATCTTCACCTCGATTCCTTCACCATTGCTTCCATCAAAGGTGCATTCCATATATTCCATTTTAGCCCAACTTATACGAAAGCCCTTAGTCTCCAATGCATGTCTCCAAACCTCAAGCTTCTCATTTACTCCATCTCTAGTCTCGTCAATCAACACAATATCATCAGCAAATAGCATACACCAAGGTAACTCATCCTGAATGTGACTTGTCAACTCGTCCATAATCAAAGTAAAAAGAAATGGACTAAAAGCTGAACCTTGATGTAAACCAATGTTGATATCAAAATAGTCAGTCTTCCACGCCGGGGTCCTTACACAAGATAAAGCCCTATCATACATATCCTTTATGAGATTAATGTATAGGACATGTATTTGTCTCTTCTCCAAAACTCTCCATAGTATCTCTCGTGGGACGGAATCATAAGCCTTCTCCAAATCAATAAAGATCGAATGGATATTCTTCCTTTTAGCTCTATAAATCTCCATTGTTCTCCTCAGTAAATGGATGGCTTCAATAGTTGAGCGACCTGGCATGAATCCGAATTGGTTTTCTTTTACTTGGGAAACTTGCCTCAACCTTCTTTCGATCACACGTTCCTAAATTTTCATAGTGTGTCTCATCAGCTTGATACCTCTGTAATTTGAACAATTTTGAATGTCTCCTTTGTTCTTATAAAGAGGCACCACGATACACCTCCTCCAATCTTCAGGCATTTTCTTGCTTCGCCAAATAACGTTGAATAGATTCGTAAGCCAAGTCAAACCACGCTCACCTAAAACTTTCCATACTTCTACAGGGATGGCATCCGGTCCAACACCTTTCCCAGGTCCCATAACCTTCAAAGCCTCCTCTACTTCTTTTCTTTGTATTCGTCTATAGCATGCACGATTCAAGTAACTTTCACTACTAGCTAGATCACCCAAAGTCCTGAATATATCCTTCTGGCCCTCCTCTCTAATGTTGTACAAATGCACTAGAAAAAAAATGCAAAAAGAAAATAACTCCAAAAAAGTGGTGGGTCTGATAGAAAATGATAATCCCACCGGAGTATGTATATAGTGCAATAAGCAAAGCTTGAGATTCATGTCCCACCTTCTGTAGCTTGCAGCAGGGAGACTTGGCTACACTGGTCGAGCTCCCAAGGATACATGGCTACACTGGCCATGGTCCATTCTCTTCTTCCTCCTCTTCTTGAGCCGGTTGAACTTGAACTTAGAAGGGAATACCCCGCTCCTCGAGGAAAGAGTGGCCAGATTGGGGTCATAGAGTTACCTTGTTGGGGAGGGTTGTCAAGTTGCCATTTCTGAGGTGGAGAGCTTGTACTTTACATTCACAGTACAAGGAAAGATTCATGGTCTTCAGGGTTTGTGTTTGATGACTTGTTCTGACCTGGATTATCGAGGAGTCTTGATTAGAGATTAGTGGAACTTAGAGGCTGTTGAGTTTTAAGCTTAAGTCCAAAAAAGGTTCCGACACATTAATAATTCAAAGATCTGATCGAGCTCCATAATTCAATTTAATGAAAGCAAGTTTAACATTCAACCTTGATCCATGTGCATTCTCCTCTTTTTCTTTTTCTTTCTCTTTTGCACTTCTTTTTCAAATAAGTGTTTGCTAAGGGACTAGCAAAGTTAAGTATAGGGGGGTGATGAATACTCATTCATCACTCTTTATTCTTATATTTTAGCTACAAAAACCTTTGCAAATGCATGTAGATGTTTGTAAATACAAATAATTACCAAAATCATGCATTGTGTAAAAAGTAATAATCAGCATGTTTTTGTGCAAAAATAAAAGAATAAAGATTAAAAAGAAAAAGAAGGAAATATTTAGAATAAATATTGAGCAACCTAATCCCCAGGGAGGGGTTGATGAATACTCATTCATCACTCTTTATTCTTATATTTTAGCTACAAAAACCTTTGCAAATGCATGTAGATATGTGTAAATAGAAATAATTACCAAAAGCATGCATTGTGTAAAAATCTATAATTAGCATGTTTTTGTGCAAAAATAAAAGAATAAAGATTAAAAAGAAAAAGAGGGAAATATTTAGAATAAATATTGAGCAACCTAACCCAAGGGAGGGCTCAGCATGGGCCTGACCGTATTAAAGCCAAAGTAGAGGGAGATAGGGGCTCATGTGTGTAAATACTTATGGAAATAAATAAAAGTATTTTCCTCACAAAAATAGACTCAAATTAGTTTGTAAATATTTATAAGTATAAAAACAAGATAAAAATAGAAAAATCAAAAAGAACAAAAACACCACTTTCACATTGTACGTAGAACCACCTTGATATTTATTTAGCCTTATAAATAAATAAAATTAATTTCCAAAATTTTTGTAAATATTCTACATGATATAATATAAATAAATAAAATAAAAACAATTAAAACAAAAACAAAATAAAAATAGAAAAATTAAAAATACAAAAATATATTGTAAATATACCATGTATATAAATGTATATATGTATTTATTTTACCTATGTATATAAATAATTAAAATAAAATAAAAATATCTTTTTATTACTTATTTTATAATGAAAATAAATAAAATATAAAATACGAATAAAATTGTACAAAAATAAGAATTAAAAATCAAAAATCAAAATCATGTATATTGTATATACACCTATATATGAACCTACTATGTAAATACATTATTTTTACTTTGAAAAATTAATTAAAAATCACTAAAAAATAGAAAAAAATTTCATGTTTCAACTTTTTGCAAATTCGGTCATTTGCTACCTTAATTTTCACCTTCAAAATCCAGCCACGTGGCCGCTTCCTACTGGTCCTGGGATTGTTGACCGCCCGGTCAACTACCCCCCCCCAGGACCACTTCCCACGGGTCCTTAGCTGGTATCCATCTTCTAGGATTTTTCCCCGCTAAACCCGATCATGACTTGCTCAAACCCTGGGTCCGAATTAATCTTGAGATATCCATCACCCTCGTCGGAGTATTTGCCTTGGGATCCGCGCTCCAGATTGCCCTACCCGCGTGCTCCTTTCCGGACCCTCCAGCGTATATAACGCCAGCTCCGCCACCTTCATTGCCTTTCTTTGGTCATTCGATTCCACCTCCCGTGAGCTCCATTGCGTAGGCGAGAGTGACAGCTTGTCCCCCGTGGTGTCGAAGCGAGGAGAGGGAGTGAAACCAATGATCTGGCGAAGCTTCGGCGCCTTGCTCCGCCACCAGCAGGAGCATCGAGCCTCGGAGGGAGACGCTCCTCGAGGCGACGACCCAGAGCTGTGCAAGCTCGTCCCCAGTCTCACCGTCCACCCAGGTAGCTCCGTCGTTCTTTCTTTTTCTTTAATTTGTAGTTTCCCCCAAATCGCCGCTCCGCCATCCATCGTCGATTCCGTTCGCATCCAATCATTATCCGACCATCAGGCCTCGCCATAGCCCCTGCCGTCCTCCCGCGCATCTTCTCCGCATACCCATCCAACCCAGCTCGCACAGGAGCTGAGATTCGAGCTCCTCCGTCCCCCCTTCGCTGGAGCTCGCCCATATCGCCTCACAGTCCACCGTCACCCCGCCTAACCGGGTCGAGGCAGTTTGCCCTCGACCCGCGAGCCTTCTGGACTGTTTTACAGGGTCAATGAGGGACATCTGAGGTCCTTCGACATCGAGCTAGGAGGCGCAGCTCCGCCGACCTCGCCGGATCTCTTCAGAGCTCGGCCGGGTCATCGGAGACCCCCATCCGACGCGGAGGCCCACGCAACACCTTGTCCGATCATCAGCGCCCCGCGAGAAGCCTCGGAGCGAGCGCACTGGGCCGGCGAAGTTCGCCGGCACCTGTTCTTCGAGGATCTTCAGCAGCCGTCCGATTAGACCTCCAGCTCCAGTTTGCATCTGGGCCATCCGTTCAGGAGCCGCATTCACCGTCCGATCTGAGGAGGATTGATCCCAGCCGTCCGACGCACGAGGGTTAGCCATCTGCGCCCTACACCGTTTGATCCCCCACGTGGAGGAACCCCCGCCGTCGGATTCGCCCGAGGAGCCCCAGCTATGAAGCGCCCATTGTTCGCCACCGTCAGATGCTCTACGTGGCCTCCATCTAGCCGCTCCATTAATAAAGGGTAAATTACCCTTAGACCCTTCTGTTTATTGCATTTCGTAGTTAGTCCTGTAAATACGTAATATAGTTGTTTAGTTTTTGGGATTATTGCATAGAGGACCCCGTACTTTGTTTAGTTTGCATTTATGCCCCTGTGTATAGTCTGACACGTGCTTCGACACGTGAGTATTTGGCTTATTTGCATATCATGCCCTTGTAGTTCTGGTTGTTCCTTAATGAATGAATACTTTTTAGAAATTGCATTTATACCCCTGTGCGTGATACATTTGAGCATGTGCGGATATTTTTGGGTATTTTGCGAATAGGTCCTTGGGCTTTTGGTACCTATTACCAGAAAGCCCTCGGAACTTATTTTTCTTACATTTGGGTCCCTGAGTGCCCCAGACACGCGCGCGGCATGTGTTTCGCTGGGTTAATTGCACCAGACCCCCTGGAACTCTGGGTATTTGCACTTTGGTCCCTATGCACAGTGCCCCTTCTTTATTTTTGAATAAAATAGGAATTCACCTCCAAATTTGATGAAAATTGGATACATGGCTCCTGCCATGTTGTAAAATTTTCCATAAATTTTGGAGACATTTTAGATACTATTTGATATTTTTAGAAAATCAAAAACCTCTAATTTTGCTCCTGTCTAACTTTAAAATTCACAAAAAAATATTAAAACTCATCTAAAAATTCCGAAAAAATTGTCTACTGTTTGTTTTGTCTAGCTTGATTTTCGAGCCAATTTTGGCTATTTTTCATTACTGAAAACCACTAAAAATTGAAAAACACTCAAAATCTTATAAAAATTCTAGTAAATCAATTAAAAACCCAAAAACAATAAAATAGGTGCCTAAATTTTCCTTGTTTTATTCTCCTTAAAGAAAAATTACTTCCCAGCTAATTTGGGGCCTTTAGATATTTTATCTAGGCCCTTCTAACTCGGTTGGACAGTATCTACTGTTTTAGCTACTTTTTGATTTTTAGAAAATTAAATAAACATCAGAAAATTTTCAAAAATTCACCAAAAACACTAAAAATTATAAAACACATAAAAACATTTTTGTTAGAATTTTTGGTTGATTTTTAGTGCTTTTGATAAATTGTTGAAGTGTGTGCTTATTTGCTTTTCTTATTTTCTTAACACATTGAAAATCCATAAAAATATTAAATAATTAAAAACCACCAAAAATATTTCCCTTTTTTTATTTTAATTCTCTTTTTGACTACTACGTAGGCCGAGAGGCCAACCCGTGCTCCTTGAGTTCGACCCTGGTCGCTATACCATGTTAAATAAATAGCGAGACCGCTAGCTTATTTTTGATTGATTTTATCTATCTTGGTGGTCTACTTTTTCTTGATTGTGCGCACTTGATTGCTCGGGTCGCAACGATCGCTGAGCACCTTTATCCGAGTGGTCATTTTTGCGTTCATCAGAATGGGAATGGCGCCGTTGCCGGGGAGCACAGCTTAGTAGTTTTTATTTTTCGTTTTTGTTTTTGCGGTTTTTCACGGCTCTTTCAGAGCTCGCGGCTTTTTCGCGGCTTTTGTCTATATTTTATTTTTGTTTTATTTTGCTTTATTTTCTTTTCTTTTGTTTTTATTTTTTTTATTTTGAGTGTTTGTTTTATTTTTCATTTTTTCATATATACCCTCATTTTCATTTGTATTTATTTTCCTTATTATTATTATTTGATTATTTTGGTCTGACCACTTGTCTCTATTTCTTGCGAGGGCCCGAGGACCGCGGAGGCTACTTTCGAGGAGCCGACGCAACCACAGGACTTGGAGGCGGCTCCCTTCTTTACGGAGCCGCAGGAGAGAGCGAGAGAGTGAGTTGAGTGGGAGAGGTTTAGTTAGATTTTTTATTCTGATTATTATTGTAATAATACAGGTACTCAGAGACTTTGGACTTGATTAACTTAGCGGGTCTGTTTCGCCGAGCACCGGTGTGCTCGGGGGACCCTTAGGTGTTTTTCGCGGCTTTTTCACGGTTTTCTTTTCTTTTTACTGCCTTTTCCGGTGTTTACGCGATTTTTATCGAGCCTCTAGATTTAGGATTTTATACTTGCTTGTGCCGTAATTAGTAGGGTCCCCACACTTAATTATCTGCCTACTCCTATAGTACGCTTAATTGGACCTACTAATAATCAATTAATAAAAATAACTGACTCATTTTCCTTCGTGGCTTACGTGCCGTAGTCTACCCCACAAAGCGCTTTCTCCTACCCCCGATTTGTCGGGCAGAGGAGGGGTAGACCAAGACCGGACCTTTGGCCTGTAGGACGGTGACCAGTTAGACGGTTCTGCGAGTAGAACTTGCTCATATAGGACTCGGTTTTCATCGCTGCATCATTTAGGTAGTTTAATTTCTGTCTTTACATTTATGCGCGGATCATATTGCATGTAGAGTGCTGGAGACAGGTACGCCTTTCTGACTTTGCATGCATCATTGATTTATCGTGCATCGGCTTTTTCGTCTTCTCCCCCTGTTTTTGACCTAATAATCAGGAGAACCGAAAAATTCGTTAGGCGTTTGTTTTTATTTGAAAAATATTAAAAAGAAAAATCATAAAATTGGGACTGGCTAAAACTATTGACCCTAAAAGACGCTCACCTTAAAAAATTTTGTCTTGGGAAGAGCAACCCCCTCCTTGTTTGGTTTGATTGCGTGAGAGAGTGACCCGCACCCTAGGTAGAGCCCTCCGGTACTATTTCTAGCTGACTACCGACTCTTCCGTGCGGGCCAGTCGATTGGGATAGTATCGGGTATCCTAACAGGTCACGTAAGCACTCTGATATCTTGTGTGTTCACCTAATAAAAATTGACAAGATAAATTGACCGAGCTTTTACGGTCTTCAGCTCGCATTGCGTTGGTGAATCGGGGTTTGCATTCTGATCATAGTTTTTCCAGATCTCATCCGCACTACTCGACCAGATCACGATGATGGGTAGACGCTCTCTTAGGCAGCCTCTGGCTGCACCGCTTTTGGGCACGTCTACCCAATCATCTAGGTTGGCCCGCGAGAGCCAAGACCAGTTCTCCGATCCCGAGTATGATTCCGCCCTATTCCCCCTCGACCCCCTTTCTTTCGGTTCTGAGAGATATGAGCCAGAGGAGAGACTCGCAGATTTGACAGCACCTGAGTTTGGCTCGTTTGATTTTGCAGACGCCATGGCTGACAGTTCTGAGGATCGCTCCCGTCAGCCTGAGCACTTCGTATTGGATCAGGGAGCGATCAACTCCACCCTGATCGCCTCGTTAGAGACCGTCCAGCAGCAGCTGAGGGATCAGGGAGCATTTATGCTCGACATGAGGAGAGAGATGGAGCAGATGCGAGCAGAGAGAGCAGAGCACGAGCAGAGGTGAGAGGGACCGAGGATCCCAGAGGATGCTGATGCAGCAGCCGCAGCAACAGCCGCAGCCGCAGCAGCCGCGACAGGAGGAGAACCACGACCGATGCGGGAGTTGCACAACCCCGGATCGACGCTGACGCACCACTGGGTAGTACTTCCAGCCATCGTGGGGGACTTCAAGTTCCCCCCGAACACCTTGCAGCTACTCCCTCGCTTCCACGGGCTCGCTACTGAGGAGCCCCATCTCCACCTCCAGGAGTTTCTGATGATTTGCAGTACTATCCACGACCGTCAGGTGGACCAGGACACGATCTGGATGATCGCCTTCCCCTTTTCCCTAGCAGACAGAGCAGCCACCTGGCTGAAGCACTTGGGGAGGTTTGTTTACACCTGGGAGCAGCTCCGCACCGAGTACTTGAACAAGTACTATCCACTCGGGCGGACGAATGCAGCGAGGGCCCTGATCAGCAACTTCTCCATGCTCCCCAACGAGCAATTCCATGAGGCATGGGAGAGGTTCCGTGAGCTCACAGACCGATGCCCGCACCATGATATCTCGAAGCCGAACCTTGTGCAGAGCTTCTTCAGCGGGCTGACACCAGAGCTCCAGGGCTTGGTGAACGCTTCTTGTGGCGGGCCCTATTTCGCCAAGGATCACGACCAGGTCTGGGCCATCTACGAGGAGATGGCCGAGAACTATATGATGATGTCCCAGACCCAGTTGTATAAACAGGGCAGACCCCAGCAGCAGCCAGGACCCGTGCAGTACCAGAGGATAGCACGGGTCGATGCCGGTCCATCCAGTTCATCCGCAGCTGCAGCAGCACAGGCAGAGTCGTCCGCTGCGGATATGGGTATCATCAGCGAGAAGTTGGACCGCATGGAGCTGATCGAGAAGAAGCAGTGCCAGGGTATCACGCAGATGGAGCAGATGACACAGACTCTGAGCGACATGAAGACCCAGCTCATGTGTCTCCAGGAGGCACAGACGGCTTCCCAGCCCCGTCTTCAGTCGCGAGGCGATACCGGCGGCAGCAACAGCTCGTCCCAGCGCTCCAGCTCCTTTCAGCAGCCTAGACAGGTTCACCTTATACAGGCGGAGCCGTACCAGCAGCAGCAGCCCTCTTACCAGTCCCCACCATCTCCAGACATGCAGATGGTGGTATACCAGCCGGATCAACCTCTGGCAGTACTCCCGCGAGCCCCGTACGATGCAGAGCTGTTGATGAATGTCAACGGGATTTGGTATGACCGTCCTCAGCCTGGGATCCGACGAGACCATCCCGGATTCAGGTGGGGGAGTGGAGGTACCCAGCCCCAGCAGCAGTCATCCAGTCAGGGAGGGCAGTATAGCCAGCAGAGAGATCACCAGCAGCAGCAGCCCCCAGCCCACCAGCCATACCAGCAGTCATCCTTCGTTCCTCGTCCCTATCAGCAGCAGGGACAGTCTTGGAGACGTGAGCAGCAGGCTCACCAGCCACACCAGCAGCAACATCCTACCTCCTACCCCTCTCAGCACCAGCAGCACCAGTTCCAGCAGCCTCAGCACCAGAGAGGCTACCCGTCGGGCTCCCAGGAGAGCCCCGCCTTGGATGACATAGCCCGCATCCTCACAGATCAGCAGGCTACTTTCAGACGAGAGATGGACGAGTTCCGCCAGGAGATGCGGGACATGTTGAGAGGGAAGGCCGCCATCCCTGCACAGATAGAGCCGAATCCGAACAGCCTGAAGAGGAAATCTGAGCAGGTAGTTTCCACTGAGCATGCCACTCCTGGTGATCCATTTGATGATATGTCTTCGGATCTATTTGATTCTGATTTTGTTACACTTAGGAGCGGTAGAGCACCAGCAGGCGACGCCTCATCTGAGCGACGACTTGAGGATCCACCTAGGGTGCCAGATGAGGAGGAGGAGAGCGGTACTGAGGCCGCACACGATGATGATGGTGGTACTGATGCCACCAAGGATGCTGATTCCACCGGCGGTACTGAGGCCACCGCTTTCACCAGTTCGAGGAGGTGGTGCTGATGCCACCAGAGTAGCCGAGCCAGCCCGCGGTACTGAAGCCGCGAGACGTCCATTAGCAGAGCCAGCCCGAGGTGGTACTGAGGCCACCGGTGTTCGTTTTGTTAGAGATGTTGTTTTTCCTTTTGTTGATGTACCTCAGAACACTGTTGTGAATAAAGGAAAAGGTTTAGTTTCTTCTGGTCCCACTGTGGTGATTGATGTATGTGTGGATTCGGCCGTCGAGCCATCTAGGCCTTTTCCTAGTCCTTCATCTGCGAAGGACCCTGTGATCCCCTTCCATAGAGCCCTTCAGATGGGGAATGGGAGGAAAAGAGAAAAAGACCCAAAAAAGAGAGAGCAGGAGGAGTTCAGCCAGAGCATGATCGATAGATTTCACATACAGCTGACCCTTCAGGAGGCTTTGCAGCACATCCCCCTTCTTCAGCGATCTTTGAGAGATAGGACCACAGTCAGGAGGAGGAGGAGGAACCATCATTCAGAGATACATGTGCTGACGAAAGCCACGTGTTTCGCGATCCAGAACCGTCTACCAGCCAAGAGGCCAGATTCAGGAGCCCCGTATGTCAGATGCCAGATTAGTGAGCAGAGGTTCGACCGGACTCTATTGGATAGCGGATCGTCTATCAACCTCCTCCCGGCAGCCCTTCTCGACCGCTTCGAGTTGGGCACTCTTCGACAGAGCAGGACAGTCCTTCAGTTTGCTGATCGATCTGTCAAGAGGCCGAAGGGGTTGTTGCGAGATGTTATCGTCACTATTCAGGGCCTGCAATTCCCTGTGGACTTCGTAGTGTTGGACATGGAGATCCCTGACTCAGTGGCCAATACCCCCATTATCCTCGGTCGTCCGTTCTTGGCCACAGCCAAGGCAGTGACTGATCATGATAGCGGGAAGGTATACTTTCGCGTCGAGGGCGAGAGTGTACAAATAGAGACGGTCGAGGACTACAGAGCCAGAGAGAGAGCATGCTCAGAGACTAGCACAGACACAGAGCAGCTGACAGAGGCCGGGCTAGACATCCACCAGGACTGTGATTTTGTGATCACAGATGATGAGGCAGCATGGGCAGACCCTTCAGCACAGGCCATCCTCTCATTTCCAGACACCACTGATGCAGAGATGACAGCAGAGGAGAGCTTGGAGAGCACAGCCCTGGTCCAGGATACTACAGAGGCAGCAGAGCCGGTTCTTGACCGCGACACGGTTTCTGGCGACAGTGGTACTGATGCCACCTTGTTTGATGCAGATCCCTCGGATTCAGAGTCTGATTGGGCAGATTGTGATGACTAGATGCCAGACCTAAGTCCACCTGAGCCTACAGATGAGGAGGAGGTAGAGGCAGAGCAGATCAGAGACAGTACAGTTGAGCAGCCTCCTCCAGATCCAGTTTGCGAGAGCTCGTATTCTTTCTCCCAGGCAGATTTGGCAGACTTAGAAGCATTCACGCACCTTCTTCCAAGGCCAGATTTGCCAGCACCCAGCTGTCCAGAGCTGAAGCCGCTCCCTACTTCGCTGAAGTATCGGTTCCTTGCAGGTGAACCTGAGATGTACCCAGTCATCATCTCCGCCGATCTGACTGGAGAGCAAGAATCCCGTTTGATGGGGGTTCTTGAAAAGAACCGCAAGGCAATCGGATGGAGCGTAGTTGATCTCCATGGGATTAGTCCATCAGTGTGCTCCCACCATATTTATCTCGAGGAGGGGGCGAAGCCGTCGCATGAGTTCCAGCGGCGACTGAACCCCAACCTGAGAGAGGTCATGATGAAGGAAATATCAAAATGGTGGAGTGCAGATTTCATTTATCCCATTTCCGACTCCAAGTGGGTCATCCCCTTGCATGTGGTGCCTAAGAAGACAGACATCACGACTGTGATCAGTGAGTCGGGAGAGGAGATTGCTACACGAGTACCCACCTCTTGGAGGGTCTGTGTTGACTACAGGAGACTCAACCAGGCCACCAAGAAGGACCATTTCCCCCTGCCTTTTATTGACCAGATCATTGAGAGACTGGCAAGGAAGAGCCATTATTGCTTCCTGGATGGGTACTCGGGCTACAACCAGGTGACCATCGCTCCTGAGGATCAGGAGAAGACCACCTTTACCTGTCCCTTTGGTACATATGCCTTTCGACGCATGCCATTTGGGCTATGCAATGCCCCTGCGACTTTTCAGAGGTGCATGCTGCCGATCTTTTCGGACATGGTAGGGGAGTGTTTGGAGGTCTTCATGGATGATTTCTCGGTCTACTGCGATGGATTCGACTCCTGTCTTGACTGCCTAGACCGAGTACTCCAGCGATGTATTGAGTACCATTTGGTTCTATCTTGGGAGAAGAGTCACTTCATGGTGACTCAAGGGACGGTTCTTGGCCACATCATCTCCAACAGGGGCATGGAGGTTGATCCGGCCAAGGTTGATGTCATTAGAAAACTCGCACCGCCGTCCAATTTGAGGCAGCTACGGTCATTCCTGGGGCACGTTGGATTTTATAGGAGATTTATTCAGGATTTCAGCAGGATTGCCCGGCCGTTGACTGACCTCTTAACGAAAGACACCGAGTTCCTTGTCGATGACAAGTGTCTTTTGTCCTTTGCGACTCTCCACCAGTGTGTTATTGAGGCTCCTGTCCTCCAGCCGCCTGATTGGTCTCTCCCATTCGAGATCATGACGGATGCCTCCGATTTTGCCATAGGGGCAGTGCTGGGACAGAGGAGGGATGGAGTTCCATTTGCTATCCACTACGCTAGCCGCACATTGGATTCTGCCCAGCGGAATTACACGGTCACAGAGAAGGAGATGCTAGCCGTAGTGTTCGCCCTAGATAAGTTTCGATCTTATATCATTGGATCTAGAGTGACTTTGTACACAGATCACACCGCCATCAGGTACCTCATGGCAAAGAAGGATGCCAAGGCCAGACTCACTAGATGGATCCTTCTACTCCAGGAGTTCGACATTGAGATTAAGGATAAGCCTGGAATCAAGAATGTGGTGGCGGACCATCTCTCCCGTTTAGAGCAGCCTGAGGAGTCTGAACAGATTGATCCCATTCGAGATACCTTCCCAGATGAGGCGATCCTTGCTATCGCCTCACTCCCGTGGTATGCCGATATTGTGAACTTTCTCGTTGCTGGGAAAGTCCCACAAGATTGGCCCAGGCAGAGGTTTGAGACCTTCCTTGCGAAGGCCAAGTCCTACCACTGGGAGGATCCCATCCTTTACCACGAAGGAGGGGATAGCGTCTGGCGTCGGTGTATTCCTCAGGAGGAACACCATAGCGTCCTCACTTACTGCCACAAGCTTGAGGCAGGAGGACATCATTCTGGGAAGAGAACGACACAGAAAGTGCTCCAATCCGGCTTGTGGTGGCCTACCCTCTTCAAGGACTCTGATGAGTTCGTGAAGAGGTGTACTGACTGTCAGAGGATGGGCACTTGTGGACAGCGTGATATGATGCCGATGCAGCCCATTCACTTCTGTGAGGTTTTTGACGCATGGGGCATCGATTTCATGGGTCCATTCCCTAAAAGTCAGGGATTTGAGTACATTCTGTTGGTTGTGGATTATGTTAGTCGTTGGGTTGAGGCTATCCCCGCTCGAGCCGCAGATGCGAGGACAATTTGCAGATTTTTGAGAAAACACATCATCACGCGGTTCGGGGTTCCACGAGTTCTGATTTCTGATGGGGGGTCTCACTTCATCAACGACAAGGTGAAGGCCCTTGCTAGCGATTTCGGCATAGACCATCGTGTTGCTACACCTTACCATCCACAGACGAATGGTCTAGCCGAGGTGTCGAATAGGGAGATCAAGACTATACTGCAGAAAGTCGTCCGCCCTGACCAAAAGGATTGGTCACAGCTTTTGGACTCGGTCTTGTGGGCATATAGGGCGCCTTTCAAGACACCATTGGGCACATCTCCCTTTCGCCTCGTATATGGCAAGCCGTGCCATTTGCCTGTTGAGTTGAGGCACAGGTCACTATGGGCAGTTACTGATATTCTGATGGATCGAGATGGTGTAGGAGACCAGAGGAGGGCAGAGTTAGCAGCCTTGGAGGAGCTTAGAGATACAGCTTTCTCAAACAGCCTGCAGTATAAGGAGAGAGTGAAGGAGTGGCATGATTCTCATATCAGCCACAAGCATTTTGAGATTGGACAGAGAGTATGGCTGTTTGATGCGAGGCTTCGTTTATTTCCAGGAAAGCTACAGAGCAAATGGAAGGGACCCTACTTGGTCAGAAAGGTATACGACAACGGTAGCATTGATATATCTGAGTTGTCTTCTGAGAGTACCTTTCGAGTGAACGGCCAGCGACTCAAGCCATTTCTAGATCATGAGCCGCGGGTCGTTGATCTTGCCCCGATTCATTTTGCGTGAGATGTGGTCTTTTGACTCACATCTAATGCATCTCACGCCTGAGTTTCACTGTCTCTCCGCCTTGTATAGATCCAGATGTCTATATCACTACATTCTTTAGTCCCACATCCCTTTCTTCATCTTTTGATTATGCTATACTTAGGGTGCACTTTACCCTAAGTATAGGGGGGATGTGAGACCTTTGGGTATTTCTTTGGTTTCTGTCTACCCCTGTTTTTTGCTGCATATACTTAGGGATATTTCACCCTAAGTATAGGGGAGGTAAACCCTGTACATTCTCCACTCGGTTTTTCCCTTAGTAAACAGCCTGCTATACTTAGGATTACTTGATCCTAAGTATAGGGGAAAACCCGAGACCTTTTTGACTTTTCTATTTCATTCATTCATCTCTGTATATAGCCTTTCTTTTCACTTCCCTATACCTAGCACGAGTTATGTCTTCTTCATCGCTCTTGACTCTGAGGACATCGTTCGAGCTAAGTATAGGGGGGTGTGTATATATTTCATATATACTTTAGCCATAACTCGTACTTTGTGTGAGTGTGTTAATAAATAAAATGGCTAAAAACCTCAAAAATTTAAAAATTAAAAATTTTTCATGTACATAAACTTCTTTTATTTGCACATAAATGGCTAGTGTACAAATTATTTTTTTTGTAAAAGTTTGCAAAAATCTTTTGTGTAAAGCTTGTGTAAATATTTTCTTATCAAAATTATGTATATAGTACAAAATTTTTCCAAAATGTTTTAAAATCAAAAGTTTGCAAAAATCTTGTGTAAATTTGTGTAAATATCTTTTTGCAAAACTTGTACTTCATGCATCATTCATGATTTCAAAACATTTTTCAAAAATTTTGCATGCTTGTAAACTTTGTGTATATAGTTTTTCTGGATGATAGTTGACATTTAAACTAGCCTGGAATCAAATTGAGAAATGGAGCTTGATTAAGATCTTAATCCACCTAATTTCTAAGAGGAACCTTATAGGGCTTAGGTTTAAGGCTTTTCAGGTCCATGGTGACTTAATTCTTTGAGTCCACTAGGCTATGATCACATGTCATCTCAATGAGCCTAAGTAGAGCACTTAACAACAACACATGACTCATATAGATTATGGCTTTACTTGGACACCAGCACTATGCACCGAGCTCTCTACGGATGAGGTGGTGAGGAGGCAGTCTTCCTTGACTTGGGGTAGCATATGAGGGTAGTACTTCTAGGCAGAACCTCTCTTCTTCTTTTAGTGAAGGAAGTGCGTCCCAACTTGGTCTGGTTGCCATGAGGTCTAACGACGGGAGTTGTGGGTTGCAATAAAGCTTCAAAAGAGGGATAGTCTACTGGCTCAAGAGGAAAAACTCCTTGTACATATGCTGCACATGTATATGTTGTATAGATGCACTCGAAAAAAAAATGTGCAAAAAGAAAATAACTCCAAAAAAAGTGGTGGGCCTGAGAGAAAATGATAACCCCACCGGAGTATGTATATAAAGTGCAATAAGCAAAGCTTGAGTATCATGATCCACCTGATGTAGCTTGCAGCAGGGAGACTTGGCTACACTGGTCAAGCTCCCAAGGGTACTTGGCTACACTGGCCTTGACCCATTCTCTTCTTCCTCCTCTTGTTGAGCCGGTTGAACTTGAACTTAGAAGGGAATACCCCGCTCCTCGAGGAAAGAGTGGCCAGATTGAGGTCATAGAGTTACCTTGTTGGGGAGGGTTGTCAAGTTGCCATTTCTGAGGTGGAGAGCTTAGACCTCACTTTCACAGGACAAGAAAAGATTCATGGTCTTCAGGGTTTGTGATTGATGACTTGCTCTGATCTGGAGCATTGAGGAGTCTTGGTTATAGAATAGTGGAACTTAGAGGCTGTTGAGTTTTAGACTTAAGTCCAAATAAGGTTCCGACACATTAATAATCCAAAGATCTGATCGAGCCCCATACCTCAATTTAATGAAGGCAAGTTTAATAATCAGCTTTGATCCATGTACATTCTCTTTTTCTTTTTATTTATTTCTTCTTCACTTCTTTTTCAAATAAGTGTTTGCTAAGGGACTAGCAAAGTTAAGTATAGGGGGGTGATGAATACTCATTCATCACTCTTTATTCCTATATTTTAGCTACAAAAACCTTTGCAAATGCATGTAGATATGTGTAAATAGAAATAATTACCAAAAGCATGTATTGTGTAAAAATCTATAATTAGCATGTTTTTGTGCAAAAATAAAAGAATAAAGATTAAAAAGAAAAAGAGGGAAATATTTAGAATAAATATTGAGCAACCTAACCCAAGGGAGGGCTCAGCATGGGCCTAACCGCATTAAAGCCAAAGTAGAGGGAGATAGGGGCTCATGTGTGTAAATACGTATGGAAATAAATAAAAGTATTTTCCTCACAAAAATAGACTCAAATTTGTTTGTAAATATTTATAAGTATAAAAACAAGATAAAAATAGAAAAATCAAAAAGAACAAAAACACCACTTTCACATTGTACATAGAACCACCTTGATATTTATTTAGACTTATAAATAAATAAAATTAATTTCCAAAATTTTTGTAAATATTCTACATGATATAATATAAATAAATAAAATAAAAACAATTAAAACAAAAACAAAATAAAAATAGCAAAATTAAAAACACAAAAATATATTGTAAATATACCATGTATATAAATGTATATATGTATTTATTTTACCTATGTATATAAATAATTAAAATAAAATAAAAATATCTTTTTATTACTTATTTTATAATGAAAATAAATAAAATATAAAATAGGAATAAAATTGTACAAAAATAAGAATTAAAAATCAAAAATCAAAATCCTATATATTGTATATACACCTATATATGAACCTACTATGTAAATACATTATTTTTACTTTGAAAAATTAATTAAAAATCACTAAAAAATAGAAAAAAAATAAAATAAAAATATTTCATGTTTTAACTTTTTGCAAATTCGGCCATTTGCTACCTTAATTTTCACCTTCAAAATCCAGCCACGTGGCCGCTTCCTACTGGTCCTGGGAATTTTGACCGCCCGGTCAACTACCCCCCCCAGGACCACTTCCCACGGGTCCTTAGAGGGTATCCATCTTCTCGGATTTTTCCCCGCTAAACCCGATCATGACTTGCTCAAATCCCAGATCCGAATTAATCTTGAGATATCCATCACCCTCGCCGGAGTATTTGCCTTGGGATCCGCGCTCTAGATTGCCCTACCCGCGCGCTCCTTTCCGGACCCTCCAGCGTATATAACGCCAGCTCCGCCACCTTCATTGCCTATCTTTGGTCATTCGATTCCACCTCCCGTGAGCTCCATTGCGTAGGCGAGAGTGACAGCTTGTCCCCCGTTGTGTCGAAGCGAGGAGAGGGAGTGAAACCATTGATCCGGCGAAGCTTCGCCGCCTTGCTCCGCCACCAGCAGGAGCATTGAGCCTCGGAGGGAGACGCTCCTCGAGGCGACGACCCAGAGCTGCGCAAGCTCGTCCCCAGTCTCACCATCCACCCAGGTAGCTCCGTCGTTCTTTCTTTTTCTTTAATTTGTAGTTTCCCCCAAATCGCCGCTCCGCCGTCCATCGTCGATTCCGTTCGCATCCGATCATTATCCGATCATCAGGCCTCGCCATAGCCTTCGCCGTCCTCCCGCACATCTTCTCTGCATACCCATCCAACCCAGCTCGCACAGGAGATGGGATTCGAGCTCCTCCGTCCCCCCTTCGCCGGAGCTCGCCCATATCGCCCCATAGTCCACCGTCACCCCGCCTAACCGGGTTGAGGTAGTTTGCCCTCGACCCGCGAGCCTTCTGGACTGTTTTGTAGGGTCAATGAGGGCCATCTGAGGTCCTTCGACATCGAGCCAGGAGGCGCAGCTCCACCGACCTCGCCGGAGCTCTTCAGAGCTCGGTCGGGTCATCGGAGCCCCCATCCGACGCGGAGGCCCACACAGCACCTTGTCCGATCATCAGCGCCCCGCGAGAAGCCTCGGAGCGAGCACACTGAGCCGGCGAAGTTCGCCGGCACCTGTTCTTCGAGGATCTTCAACAGCCGTCCGATCAGACCTCCAGCTCCAGTTTGCATCTGGGTCGTTCGTTCAAGAGCCGCATTCACCGTCTGATCTGAGGAGGATTGATCCCAGCCGTCCGACGCACGAGGGTTAGCCATCTGCGCCCTACACCGTTCGATCCCCCACGTGGAGGAACCCCCGCCGTCGGATTCGCCCGAGGAGCCCCAGCTGTGAAGCGCCCATTGTTCGCCACCGTCAGATGCTCTACGTGGCCTCCATCCAGCCGCTCCATTAATAAAGGGTAAATTACCCTTAGGCCCTTCTGTTTATTGCATTTCGTAGTTAGTCCTGTAAATACGTAATATAGTTGTTTAGTTTTTGGGATTATTGCACAGAGGACCCCGTACTTTGTTTAGTTTGCATTTATGCCCCTGTGTATGGTCTGACGCGTGCTTCGACACGTGAGTTTTTGGCTTATTTGCATATCATGCCCCTGTAGTTCTGGTTGTTCCTTAATGAATGAATACTTTTTAGAAATTGCATTTATATCCCTGTGCGTGATACATTTGAGCATGTGCGGATATTTTTGGGTATTTTGCGAATAGGTCCCTGGGCTTTTGGTACCTGTTACCAGAAAGCCCTCGGAACTTATTTTTCTTACATTTGGGTCCCTGAGTGCCCCAGACACGTGTGGTACGTGTTTTGCAGGGTTAATTGCACCAGACCCCCCAGAACTCTGGGTATTTGCACTTTTGTCCCTATGCACATTGCCCCTTCTTTATTTTTGAATAAAATAGCAATTCACCTCCAAATTTGATGAAAATTGGACACATGGCTCCTGCCATGTTCTAAAATTTTCCATAAATTTTGGAGACATTTTAGATACTGTTTGCTATTTTTAGAAAATCAAAAACCTCTAATTTTGCTACTCTCTAACTTTAAAAATCACAAAAAAATATTAAAACTCATCTAAAAATTCCAAAAAAATTGTCTATTGTTTGTTTTGTCTAGCTTGATTTTCTAGTTAATTTTGGCTATTTTTCATTACTGAAAACCACTAAAAATTGAAAAACACTCAAAATCTTATAAAAATTCTAGTAAATCAATTAAAAACCCAAAAACAATAAAATAGGTGCCTAAATTTTCCTTGTTTTATTCTCCTTAAAGGAAAATTACTTCCCAGCTAATTTGGGGCCTTTAGATATTTTATCTAGGCCCTTCTAACTCGGTTGGACAGTATCTACTGTTTTAGCTACTTTTTGATTTTTAGAAAATTAAATAAACATCAGAAAATTTTCAAAAATTCACCAAAAACACTAAAAATTATAAAACACATAGAAACATTTTTGTTAGAATTTTTGGTTGATTTTTAGTGCTTTTGATAAATTGTTGAAGTGTGTGCTTATTTGCTTTTCTTATTTTCTGAACACATTGAAAATCCATAAAAATATTAAATAATTAAAAACCACCAAAAATATTTCCCGTTTTTTTATTTTAATTCTCTTTTTGACTACTTCGTAGGCCGAGAGGCCAGCCCGTGCTCCTTGAGTTCGACCCTGGTCGCTATACCAGGTTAAATAAATAGCGAGACCGCTAGCTTATTTTTGATTGATTTTATATATCTTGGTGGTCTACTTTTTCTTGATTGTGCCCACTTGATTGCTCGGGTCGCAACGACCGCTGAGCACCTTTATCCGAGTGGTCATTTTTGCGTTCATCAGGGCTCAGCATGGGCCTGACCGCATAAAAGCCAAAGTAGAGAGAGATAGGGAGCTCATGTGTGTAAATATACCTGTAAATAGAATTAAAATATTTTCCTATAAAAATAGAATGAAATGAGCTTGTATATATTTGTGTATATTTTTAAATACAAAATCAAAATCAAAATAGAAAAAAATTAAAAAGAAAATAAAAATATTCCTTGTACATAGTCACCTTGTACATACACCCATACCTATATTTATTTCACCCTATAAATAAATAAATTAAAATCCCTAAAAATTTGTATATATTCTATCTTCTATGTTGTAAATAAATAAAATAAAAACCACAAAAACAAAAACCAAAATAAAAAGAACCAAATTAAAAACCCAAAATAACATTGTATATATACCATGTTATAGATGTATATAGCTATTTATTTCAACTTGTATATAAATAATAAAATAAAATAAAAATACCTTTTTATTCCTAATTTTATGCTATAAATAAATAAAATATAAAATGGGGATAAAAATGTACAAAAATAACAAATTAAAAATCAAAAATTAAAATCCTATATTGTATATATACCTATATATAGCACCCTAGTGTAAATACCTTATTTTTATTTCGAAAAATTAATTAAAAATCACCAAAAAATAGAAAAAAATAAAATAAACATTTTCTATGTTTTAAGTTTTCATGATTCGGCCATTTATTATTTCTTTTTGAATTTCCAAATCTTTTCCAAATGGCGGATTCTCATTGGTCCATGGGGGACGTTGACCCCCCGGTCAACTCCCCCCTGTGGACCACTTCCCACGGGTCGTGATGCCCGACCCGACTTCCCCGATTTTTCGCGTCACGACCCGACCTCCAAATCCGCAACCCCCGAGCTCCGATCGTCCCCCATGCATCCGAGATCCTCGCCGACACATCCGCGTGGGGATCCGCGCTTCGCGGAACCCTGCCCGATCCATTCTTCTCAGACCTGCACCCATATTTAATCCGAGCTCCGCCTCCCTGTTCCTCATCTTTGACTCATCCATTCTCCACCCTGTGACCTCCATCACCTCTGCGAGAGTTACAGCTCGCTTCCCATGGTGTAGCAGCGAGGAAGGAGCGTGAAGACCACTGATCCGGCGTCTTTGCGCTACCGTGCGCCGCCTGGAGGTGATGCCAGAGCCTTGGACACCGACGGTCCTCGAGGCAAGGACCTGGAGCACCCCCTGCTCCTCCACAGTCGACAACTGCCAGTAGGTAGTCCACGTTCTTTCTCTATTTCCTTAATTTCGCATTTCCCACAAATCGCTCCGCCACCTTCGAGCTTTGATTTCGTCCACCTTAGCCACATATTCGATCATCAGAGCAGCCCATCACGATCGCCTTATTCTCGCGCACCTTCTCCACCCCTTCATCCAACCCAGCTCGCACAGGAGCTGGGAGTCGGGTTCCTCCGCCATCGCATCGCCGGAACCCCGTCGCCCCGCCGCACCGATCATCGTCACCCCCGCTTACAGGGTCGAGGCAATTTGCCCTCGACCCGCGAGTGTGTTGCACCATCTTGCAGGACCAGAGGAGCCCATCTGAGGGCTCGACACTCAGGCACAGCACATCCGCCTCCGCTGACGTCGCCTGAGCTCTCCGGAGCTCCTCGCCGCCATCGGAGGATTCTATTCGACGCGGGAGGCCAAGGAGCTTCTCTTCCGATCATCAGTGGCCTCCGAGGGGGTCTCAAGCGCCAGCACGAGCCCGGCAAACCTCGCCGGAGCCCAGTTCTTCGAGGACCCTTCGTAACCGTCCGATTCAACCCCAGCTCCAGGTCTTCATCGAGCCGTTCGTTCGTGGAGTAGCAGTGACCGTCAGATCTTTGGAGGGTGGATCGCGACCGTCGACTCAGTGAGGGCTTCCGACGGTGCACTCCAGCCGCCCGATCGTCCACGTGGAAGCGTCCCCGCCGTTCGATCAGGATCGAGGGATCCTTTATTGAGGCGCCACCTTTCCCCGACCGTCCGATCTACACGTGGCAGCCATCCGTCCCTCGATTTAATAAAGGGGTAATTGCTCTTAGGCCCCCCTATTTGTTTTATTTCGTAGTTAGTCCTGTAAATATAGCTTTTATTTGTTTTTATTTTGGTACATTTGCATTTAGGACCTCGTACTTAGTTTATTTACATGTATGCCCCTGCTTGTAGTGGATCACGTGCATCGACACGTGTTTGTTTGGGATATTTGCATGTATAGCCTTGTTGTTCTAGGGTGTTACTGAATGAATTTATAGTTTTGTTATTTGTAGAAATACCCCTGTGAGTGTTGAATTTGTGCATGTGCGTTATTTTTTGGGTATTTTACACTAAGGTCCCTGGACTTTTAGTACTTGTCACTAAATAGTCCAGAAACCTTAGTTTCCTTACAAATAGGTCCCTGTGTGCCCAGGTCCCTGCATGCCCAGGTCACGCGCCTCGCACGTGCAACCTTGGAAAAATTGCACCGGACCCCCTGGACTTTTCACTATTTGTGTACAGGTCCCTATGCACTGTACCCTTCTTTTTATTTTTAATAAAATAGCAAACAAAGTCCAAATGTAAAAGTCAAAATTGGAGAAAATTGGACACATGGCTGCCATAATGTAAAATTTTCTCCAATTTTGGAGACATTTTTGATTTCATTTGATATTTTTAAAAATTCAAAAACAAGCTTTTTCTTTACTGTCTAACTTTAAAATTCACAAAAAAATATTAAAACACCTCTAAAAATTACAAAAAATTAGGTATTGTTTATTGTACCTTCTTTGATTTTCTGACCAATTTTGGTCATTTTTGGATATGTAAAACTCATAAAAATTATAAAATCCCTAAAAACCTATAAAATTTCTAATAATGAATTGAAAAACCCAAAAATAATAATTCTGGTGCCTAAATTTTCCTTGTGTTTTCTACTATACAGGAAAATTACCTTCATGTGTTAATAGGCCATTTTGTATTTTAATTTGGCCCTTGACACCTGACTAGACAGTACCCTTTATTTTCTGCCTTGTTTGATTTTTTTATAAAATTAAATAAATTCAGAAAAATACTAAAAATTAACCAAAAACAGTAAAAAACATAAAAAAACATAAAAATATTTTTATTTGAATTTTTGGGTGATTTTTGAGTAGGTAAATAATTGGTTAAAGTGGCTTGTTTACTTGTTTTCTTTATTTCCTTTATTAATTAAAAATAAAAAAATAGATAAAAATTAAAAATCCACCAAAAAGACTTTTATTTTATTTTATTTCCTTTTTAGACTACTTCGTAGGTAGCGAGGCCATCACGTGCTCCCTGAGTCCGACCCTGGTCGCTATACCAGGCTAATCCAATAGCCAGGACCGCTATCGTATTTCTTTGATTTTTATCTGATTTTGGTGGTTTGCACTTTATTTTCTTGATTGAGCTGAGATTCTTATCGATCTGAGTCGCAACGGCCCAAGTGATATTTTTACCTGATCTAGATCATTAGGATTTTCGGCTCATCAGAATGGCGTTGTTGCCGGGGAGCACGGCTTAGTAGTCTTTCTTCTTATTTTTTATTTTCTTCTTCGTGGCTTTCCGCGGCTCTTTCTGAGTTTGCGGCTTTTCGCAGCTTTTTATTTTTCATTTATTTTTGTTTTATTTTCTTTTTCTTTTCTTTTCATTTATTTTTATTTTTGCTTGTTTATTTTATTTGCCATTTTTGCATATATACACCTGTTTAGTTTCCTGCCTTTATTATTTTATTTTATTTTGGTCTGTGACACTTGTCTTCTTTCTTGCGAGGGCCCGAGGACCGAGGCGGTGACTTTCAAGAAGGCGGCGCAACCATGGGATTAGGAGGCGACTCCCTTCTGCATGGAGCCGCAGGAGAGAGCGAGAGAGTAGTTGAGTGAGAGAGGAGTAGACTAGACTTTATTTCTATCATTTTATTTGTTGTAATAATACAGGGACACTCAGCAGGACTTGGACAGTTTCTCAGGTCTGTTTCGCCGAGCACCGGTGTGCTCGGGGGACCCATTAGCTAGTTTAGCTTTTTCACGATTTTTTAGCGGTTTTTGTTTTTCGCTGCCTTTTTCGTGTAGAAGTTGCTTTTCCCGCTGCACCATATAGGTAGTTTACTTTTCTATCTTTCAATTCTGCGCGGATCATATTGCATGTAGAGTGCTGGAGTCAGGTACGCCTTTCTTACTTTGCATGCATCATTGATTTCATCGCGCATCGGCCTTTTCATCTTCTCCCCCTGTTTTTGACTTAATAACCAGGAGAACCGAAAAATTCATTAGGCCTCTTTGTTTTTATTGAAAAAGATCTAAAAAAATCATAAAATTGGGACTGCTAAAACTATTGATCACTAAAAGACACTTGATTTAAAAATTTGTCTTAGGGAGAGAAACCCCCTCATTGCTTGGTTTGATTGTGCGGGAGAGTGACCCGAACACTAGGTAGAGCCCTCCGGTACTATTCTCAACTGATTACCGACTCTTCTGTACGGGACAGTCGGTTGGGAAAGTATCGGCCATCCCAGCAGGTCACGTAATTGCTCTGATATTTTGATTGTTCACCAAAATAAAATTTGACAAGATAATTTGATCGAGCCTTTACGGTCATCAGCTCACGTTGCGTTGGTGAACTTAGGGTTTGCTTGTGATCATAGTTTCTCCAGATCTCATCCGCCTTACTCGCCACATCAAGATGATGGGCAGACGATCTCTTAGGCAGCCTCTGGCAGCACCGCTTTCGGGCGCGTCTACCCGTTCATCTAGGTTGGTTCGCGAGAGCCGAGACCCGCTCTCCGAACCCGAGTATGATTCCACATTGTTCCCCCTCGACCCCCTTTCTTTCAGTTCCGAGAGACCAGTGCCAGAGGAGAGATTAGCAGATTTATTGGCACCTGAGTTTGGATCATTTGATTTTACAGAGACCACGACCGACAGTTCTGATGATCGCTCTAGAGGTCCACAACCCGAGCACTTTGTTCTGGACCAGGGTGCGATCAACTCCACCCTGATCGCCTCCCTCGAGACGGTACAACAGTAGTTGAGGGATCAGGGAGCGTTTATGTTGGATATGAGGAGAGAGATGGAGCAGATGAGAGCAGAGCGAGAGCAGCGTAGAGACGGGCCGAGGATCCCAGATGATGCAGCAGCAGCAGCCATAGCCGCAGTAGCCGTCGCGGCAGGAGCAGGAGACCCACCGAGACCGATGCGGGAGTTGCACAACTCCGGATCGACCCTGATGCATCACTGGGTTGTTTTACCAGCCATCGTGGGGGACTTCAAGTTCCCCCCGAACACCTTGCAGCTCCTCCCCTGCTTCCACGGGCTCGCCACCGAGGAGCCACATCTGGTTTTTGTGACTGTCTGACTTAGAAAGCCAAAGAAAAATATTAAAACTTTTTTTAAAATTCTAAAAAAAATAGGGTTAGTTAGTTTTAGTATATTTTAGTTTCTGGCCAATTTTCGTGACTTTTGGATATATAAAAACCTTAATTATTGAAAAATCCTAAAAATCTTATAAAAATCCTAAAATATTCTATAAAAATCAAAAAAATACAAACTCTTTTTCTGAATCTTGGTTTTTATTTACATTTTTCACAAAATTTACCTCCAGATTTTTATAATTCATTTTATATTTTTAGTGGACCTTTCAAGTCTGGATGGACAGTGATTCTCTGTTTTTGTCTTTCTTGATTTTTAGAAAATCGTATAAAAATTAGAAAAATCTGAAAAATTCACCAAAACACTAAAAAACTAAAAAAACATAAAAACATTTTTATTAGAATTTTTGTGCATTTTTTAGTGTTTTTAATAATTGCTTAAGTTGGCTTAGTTTCCCTTTTTTCTTATTTTTCCTCATTATTAAAAATCCAAAAAAATATAAAAATAATTAAAATCCACCAAAAAATATTTTTACTTTTTTATTGACTTTGACTACTTCGTAGGCTACAAGGCTAATTCGTGCTCCTTGAGACCGACCTTGGGTGCTATACCAGGTTAATCCTTTAGCAAGGACCGCTTTCCTTGATTTCATTGATTTTATCTCTTTGATTCGTGGTTTCTTTTCTTTTTCTTGTTGAGCCTGATTCTCTGAGATCCGGGTCGCAACGACCTGAGTGTGATTTTTACCTAACCCGGATTTAGGAAGGGAATTTTCGGCTCATCAAAATGGCGCCGTTGCCGGCGAGCACAGCTTAGTAGTCGTCTTTATTTTTCCTTTTTATTTGATTTTGTTTTTCGCAGCTTTTTCCGTGGCTTTCTTTTCGATTTTCCACGGCTTTTTACGACTTTTTGATTTTATTTGTTTTCTTTTTATTTTTGTTTTCTTTTCTTTTATTTTGTTTTGTTTTTGCTTGTTTTATTTTGTGTGTTTCCTTTTCATTTCTGCATATATCTGCTTTTATTACTTTTCTTTTATTGTTATAATAATCTGGTCTGATCACTTCTCTCTATTTTCTTGCGAGGGCGTGAGGATCGAGGCGGCTCTTCTCGTAGAGTCGGCGCTACCGCGGAAGTCGGAGGCGGCTCCCTTCTGCACGGAGCTGCAGGAGAGCACGAGGAGACGGGCAGGAGTGCTGGAACTGTAGATAGATTAGATTAGCTTAGAATAGTTTACTTTCCAGTCAGACTATTTAATATTATAATAATACAGGTACCCGGATGTTCAGTGACACTTTTGATTGCGGCGTCTGTTTCGCCGAGCACCGGTGTGCTCGGGGAACCCCACTGCTGTTTTGGATTTCTCGCCTTTTCTTTTTATTTGATTTCACGTGGATTTCTGTGCTTGAGCCCCTAGATCTAGGTTTTTATTTCATTGAGCCAGGTGGCCTTAGGTCCATAGCCCTAATAAGAATATATGTTCCTATAGATTATGTTTAGATCTAGGCAATTAAAATCAGTGCTTCACGATAATAGGAGCTTTTGTTTAGGACGGTTCTCGCACTGCATTCCATATAGATTAGTTTTACATTTATGCGTGGATCATAATTGCATGTAGACTGTTGGAGTCAGGTACGCCTTCTATCTCATGCATGCATCATTGATTTGCCGCGCATCGGCTTTTCCGAATTCCTCCCCCTATTTTCTGGACTTAGGAATAAAAGGAAATCGGAAAATTCATTAGACGATTTTTGAAAAATACATAAAAAAGAAAAATAATAAAATTGGGACTGCTAATCACACTTGACCTAAAAGACACAACATTGAAAAATCTGTCTTGGGGAGAGTAACCCCTTCTTGTTTCGTTTGAATGAGCGAGAGAGTGACCCACATCCTAGGCTAGAGCCATATCCGATTTCTTGACTGACTATCGGCCTTTTATTCAGGACAGTCGATTGAGAATATTGGATTCCTATCAGCTCACGTAATCGCTCTGAAAGACTGATTTGATCAACTAAAATAAAATTGACAAGATAATTGACCGATCTCTTACGGTCTTCAGCTCAGTGTGCGTAGGTGAATCGGGGGTTTGCTTTCTCATCTTGTGTGTTTCCAGATCCCTCCCACTCTCCCATCTATCTTTCTCCCTCCCACCCTCCCTTCAGTCTTCTATTTCTTCCTCTCCTCTATCCCTGGATGATGGACCCCCCTCACTCCTGGCCAACTCTTGCGGCTTCTTCTTCACCTTCTGACCATCAGTCCAGTCCACCTTCGAGGAAGGTCGGATCCTCGACCAACCTCCCGCTCCTCCCCCCCCCCCCCCATCCCGTTCACTACTCTAGGCATGCTGCGTTAGACGTCCGTGGATATCAGATGGAGCAGATGCAAGACCCGGACGATGCTATTGCTGAGTTGAGAGTGCACTCCGTTCGTGATCAGAGAGAGCAGATGGGATTATCAGATAGATGCTATGTCAGATTGACGGAGGAGCAGATAGGATAAGGAGCTCAGTCAGCTTCTACACTAGGTCCATTCATTCTGGATTTGGATCTTATTCAGAGACTGCCGACATTTTCAGGGGAGGCGCGCGAGGAGCCCTATCTTCACTTGTCCGAGTTCAAGGAGTTTTGTAGGATACAGATCTATTCAGATATCACTGCAGAGGAGATGATGCTGAAGACCTTCCCGTTCACACTTCAGAACAGAGCCATGATATGGCACAGACGATTGGGGAGGAGATTCGCTAAAAGGGGAGAGCTACGCTGAGAGTTTCTACAGAGATACTTTCCCCAGCATAGAGCAGAGTTGATGCGGTCTTTGATCACCGAGTTTTCAGTAGAACCCCAGGAGCTACTACATGAGGCTTGGCCGAGGTTTCTTGACCTCTTGAGGAGATTTTCCGACCATGGACTTCCACTGACAGACCTTATTGAGATCTCCATGCGGGGGATGACCGAAGACCACATAGCACTGGTGATTACCACATGTGGCGGTTCACACCGTAGTTCCGACATTCACTTACTGGATACCATCTTGAGGTTACTTTCACAGAGATCATCTTCACGAGATGTCGTAGTCGAGACAACACATGAGGACGTTGCAGTACCAGTGGGGTGTGTCGCACGGCATGAGGATACAGTTTCTACACACCAGCCCAAGAACTTGGATGCTCCAGCACCACAGAGTACAGAGGAGATGATTGCTACAGTGGAGATTCTGACCCAGAGTCTGCTCGAGTTCCCGTTGGCTTTCCAGCTGGAGTTCGAGTTAGCCCCAGAGTTCTCAGTCAACAATTCTTGGATATCATATCTTCTGATACTCCAGGAGACGGAGGAGCCCCCGCTTTCACAGCCATTGATTCAGCCACTATAGTGTCCAGTTCCAGAGGAGTCAGCTTCTTTTCTGCAAAGACACCTCTCGGAGTCCGACAGATACCATGACTCAGCCCAGCAGCCACGCCTGGATATGGGACACCACTTTGAGAGGTCAGACATCGAGAGTCCCGTATTCGAGCCTTTTGTCCTCCACTTTGACGAGACAGATACCCTTGCTGAGGACCAGATGGCATCCAGCATTGTCGCAGAGCGAGGATCAGCCGCATACACATTGCCAGCCTCCGCGGTGTTGACCAGTACCTTCTCCTGCTTCCAGATTACCAAGAGCCAGACTTCAGATGATCATGCAGCCTGGTGCACAGAGTGGGTGCTTGACAGCAGCGCAGATGCCCTTCTAGATCCTGATCCTCTACTTCTCACCTCTGATCTTGAATTCCTCCCCGAGGGTTATCTGCGGGAGGATGCCACACACGATGAGTACTCGGTTTAACCTGCTGATAGTGCATCCAATCTGGTGGATCACGAAATGGAGTCTTTTGATCCTTCTGATTTTGAGTTATCTCACCTCAATGACCCTCGCGAGGATGAGCCGATCCTTGAGATATTTGATGATCTGTCTGATTTATCTTCATTATATATATTGAATATCAGTTTCCTTAGAGTGTCTCATGATCTTGACTGTCCATACCCCTTTGAGACACTGATCGGCGTAGAGGAATCTATGACTGATCCATCCTTCCCCATGTTTGATTTCTTCGGCTCTACACTTCCACTCTAGTCTTATCCCGAGCCGATGATTTCTTTTGTGCTACCGGATCCCGATCACATACTTACATATCCTTGGCCGATAGTAGACACCCGCCTGATTGCATACCTGGGTGTCATTCTTTGCACTGTTGATTTCGTCGTTGTTCTCATACCGAGACTGCGACGACAGTATGGCATTCGCCATACAAATGTCGTCCTGAACCTTGACACAGCTTTGTCCTAGCCTTTGTGCCCAGCTAGGGGCATAAAACCTAGCACTTGTTGAGAGGCACCTCAACATTGTACCATTTTGTATATACATGTTTTTTCGTAATTTGATCTTTCTTTCTTCCGTGTTTGTTTTCACCCCAGGTCTCGCTTAGGATTATCTTTGCTATACTTAGGATATACCTCATCCTAAGTATAGGGTGTGGAAGCACTGGGTTGTTCCTTTCGTTCCGTTTCATCACTTCTGTTGTTACCTATACTCAAGGATTCTTCACCTTAAGTATAGGGGGAGTGATGCCTTTCCACCTTGTATATACTTGTTTTCTTCGTGTCTTTCTACCTCTGTTTTGCTGCCTATACTTAGGGATATTTTACCCTAAGTATAGGGGAGGTAGACCCTGTACATTTCTCACTCGGATTTCCCTTTGTGTACAACCTGCTATACTTAGGATTATTTGATCCTAAGTATAGGGGGAAAATCTCGAGATCCTCTTGTATTTCTATTCTTTCATTCATCTTTGTATATAGCCTTCCTTTTCACTTCCCTATACTAAGCACGAGTTATGTCTTCTTCATCGCTCTTGACTCTGAGGACATCGTTCGAGCTAAGTATAGGGGTGTGTATATATTTCATATATACTTTAGCCATAACTCGTACTTTGTGTGAGTGTGTTAATAAATAAAAATGGCTAAAACCCAAAAATTCATAAAAATTAAAAAAATTTCCTTGTAAATAAAAATTCTTTTATTGCACATACATAGCTATTGTACAAATTATTTTTGTAAAAATGTTTGTAAAAACTTTGTGTAAATATTGTGTAAATATATTCTTATTAAAATTATGTATATAGTACAAAATTGTTCTAAAATGTTTTGAAAATCAAAAGTTCGCAAAAACCTTGTGTAAATTTGTGTAAATATTTTGCAAAACTTGCATTCATGCATACATCCATGTTTTCAAAACATTTTTCAAAAATTTTGCACATGTGTAAATATTTTGTAAATAGCATCTTTATAAATATTTGTATAGTTTTTCCTGGATTATACTTGACATTTAAACTAGCCTGGAATTAAATTGGAAAATGGAGCTTGGTTAAGATCTTAATCCACCTAATTATAAGAGGAACCTTATAGGGCTTAGGGTTGAGACTTTTCAGGTCCATGGTGACTTAATTCTTTGAGTCCACTAGGCTATGATCATATGTCATCTCAATGAGCCTAAGTAGAGCACTTAACAACACACACATGACTCATATAGACAATGGCTTGACTTGGACCCGCACTTTACACCGAGCTCTCGACGGGATGAGGTGGTGAGGAGGCAGTCTTCCTTGACTTGGGGTAGCATATGAGGGTAGTACTTCTAGGCGGAACCTCTCTTCTTCTTATAGTGAAGGAAGTGCGTCTCAACTTGGTCTGGTTGCCATGAGGTCTAACGACATGAGTTGTGGGTTGCAATAATGCTTCAAAAGAGGGATAGTCTACTGGCTCAAGAGGAAAAACTCCTTATGTATATATGATGCACCTTGTAAATATGTTGTACAGATGCACATTGAAAAAAATGCAAAAAGAAAATAACTCCAAAAAAGTGGTGGGTCTGATAGAAAATGATAATCCCACCGGAGTGTATATAGTGCAATAAGCAAAACTTGAGACTCATGTTCCATCTTATGTAGCTTGCAGCAGGTAGACTTAGCTACACTGTTTGAGCTCCCAAGGATACATGGCTACACTGGCCATGGTCCACTCTCTTCTCCCTCCTCTTCTTGAGCCGGTTGAACTTGAACTTAAAGGGAATACCCCGCTCCTCGAAGAAAGAGTGGCCAGATTAGGGTCATAGAGTTACCTTGTTGGGGAGGGTTGTCATTTTGCTACTTCTGAGGTGGAGAGCTATACCTCACATACACTGTACAAGGAAGGATTCATAGTCTTCAGGGTTTGTGTATGTAGACTTGTTCTGATCTGGATTATTGAGGAGTCTTGACTATAGATTAGTGGATCTTAGAGGCCGTTAAGTTTTAAACCTAAGTCCAAATAAGGTTACAACACATTAATAATCCAAAGATCTGACCGAGCTCCATATTTCAAATTAATGAAGGCAAGTTTAATAATCAGCATTGATCCATGCATTTCCTCTCTTTTTCTTTTTCCTTTTCTTTTTCACTTCTTTTTCAAATAAGTGTTTGCTAAGGGACTAGCAAAGTTAAGTATAGAGGGGTGATGAATACCCATTCATCACTCTTTATTCGTTTATTTTAGCTACAAAACCTATGCCAAACACCATGTATATTCATATAAATAGAATAAATTATCATCATGCATGCATTGTGTAAATAATGATAATTAGCATGTTTTTGTGCATAAATAAAAGAATAAAGAAATAAAAGAAAAAGAGGGCAATATTTAGAATAAATATTGAGCGACCTAATCCCAAGGGAGGGCTCAGCATGGGCCTGACCGTAAAAGATTCCAAGTAGAGGGAGATAGGGTCAATCATATGTGTACATATACCTATGTAAATAAATAAATTTATTTTTCCTCTAAATAAAAATAAAAATGTATTTTTGTTAATTTGTACATATTCATAAAAATAAAACTAAAATACAAATGGGAAAATCAAAAGAAAAATAAAAATAAAACAAAATCCCTCTCATCAATGTATATAGACCATGTACATAGAATAACATATCTATTTATTTTCTCCTTGTAAATAATTAATAAAAATCCAATAAAAATATTTATATATTCCATATGTCATGGTGTAAATAAATAAAATAAAAATCAGAAAAATAAAAATAAGAAAAAGAATAAAAATCAATTCCCACCTTGTACATATACCATGTAAATATGTATATAAAACTATTTATTTAACCTATGTAAATAAATAATAAAAATGAATTAAAAACACCTTTTTATTCCAAATTTTATTTTATAAATAAATAAAATATAAAATTGGAATAATTGTATAAAAATAAATAATTAAAATAAAAATAAAAAATACATATATGTATATACCTATATATAATAATAATATAATGTAAATACATACTTTATATATCAAAAAATAAATAAAAATCACTAAATAATAATTTCAAAATGAATAAACATTTTTCATGTTTTAACTTTTTCGAAATAAAATCATTTAATATTTTTAATCGAATTTTCAAATAATTAATAAAAGGTGAATTCTGATTGGTCCTCGGGGGAATGTTGACCCCCGGTCAACTCTCCCCCGCGAACCTCTTTCTCGCGGATCCGTGCGCCAACTCGACTTCTTCCAATTTTCACGCCATGATCTGCCACCCATCTCCTCAAACCCAGGGCTCCGATCTTCCAGGAGAGATCCGCGATCCACGTCCGCCTAACATCTTAGGGATCTACTCCTCGGATTGTGCGCTTCACGACCATCTTGTCGGACCCTTCACCATATAAAACCTCGCCTCCGACCAACTTTCCCAGTCATCTTTCGCTTTCCCCCTCGACGCTAGTGAGCTCCGCTCCTCCACCAGAGTGAAAGCAGTGTGTTGGAGTGTTGCAGCGAGGCCCGGGCAGTCGGGAACCATCGATCCAGCGACGATCATCGTCGTGCGCCGCTGCGAGGTGCGCCAAGCATCGGGACTCGACGAACCCTTGAGGCAATGACCCCCGGAGCTCCCTGAGCTCCAGCCCAGTCGACTGCAGCCACCCATTAGGTCAGATCTTCTTTAGCTTAGCTTAATTTTAGGTTTCGTCGAAATCGCACCGCCGGCTTTGCCGGCTGATTCACCTCATTCCGGCCACCCATCCGTTCATCCGACCCGACCTTCTCGTTCACCAGTCTCCTCTCCACCTTCTTCACCCAGCCATCCCCCCTGACTCGCCCCGGAGCAGGGCTACCATCCTCCTCTGCCACCGCTTCGCCGAAGGACTCCACGCCGCCTCACCCTTCACCTTTCTCGTGCTCTAATGGGTCGAGGCAGTTTGCCCTCGACCCCCGTGGCTCACTTGTGCATGTCAAAACACCAAATGGATCTCATCTGGAGGTCCAAAGCTGAAGCACAGTAGGCTCTAGGTTTGTCTCGTCACCAGAGCGTTCCTGACGCTCTCGACCTCATCGGAGGAGCCAACTAGCTGCAGACATCTTCGAGCTTCCTTCCGACCATCTCAGTAGCCGAAGAGGAGGTCTCCATCGCGCGCACGGAGCCGACGAAGCTCGCCGGCGAGCTGTTCTTGGAGCATCCTCCTTCACCGACCGATCAGCCTTGACGCACCAGTTTAGATCCGGATCGTTCATCTTCGAGACACGCCCTCCGTCCGATCTTCATCAGGGCTCGATCTGGACCATCCATCTCGCGAAGAGGCGCCAGCTACTCCGCACCGTCCGATCTACATGTGGCGTCCTCCTCGCCGCTGATCCAGCGAAGGGTTAGCCACCTCCTCCCACTGTCATATCCTCCACGTGGCCACCCTTCAGCCGTCCACTTTTAATAAGGGGTAAATTTCTTGTAGGCCCCTCTATTTATTACATTTAATATTTAGTCCTATAAATATTTAGTTTAGTTGTTTTATTTTGGATATTTTGCATTGTGGACCTTCATATTTCTTTTATTTGCAATTAAGTCCATGTGTATGTAGACCACGTGCATCGACAAGTGGGGTTTTGGGAATTTTGCACTATTGATCCAGTGTTTTTTGTGCGTTATGGTTTGATATTTTATAAATAGAATTTACACATATGCCCCTCCTTGCCTGATTCACGTGCCTCGCGTGTGATTTCTCGGACTTTTTGCACTAGGGCCCCTGAACTTTATTTGCTTGTTATTGTTTGGTCCTTGAAATTACCTTTCCTTGTATTTAGGTCCCTATGCACTATGAGCCTTTGTTTTATTTAAATAAAATAGCAAATTAAATCCAAATTAGGTGAAATTTGGATACGTGGCTCCTGCCACTGTGTAAAAATTTTCTTAAATTTTCGGTACATTTTTTAGGCTTTTTTATATTTTTAATAATTCAAAAACATTGGTTTTTGTGACTGACTGACTTAGAAAATCAAAGAAAAATATTAAAACTATTTTAAAAATTCTAAAAAAATTAGGGTTAGTTAATTTTAGTATATTATAGTTTCTGACCTATTTTCGTGATTTTTGGATATATAAAAACCTTAAATATTGAAAAATCTTAAAAATCTTATAAAAATTCTAAAAAATTCTATAAATATCAAAAAATACAAACTCTTTTTCTGAATCTTGGTTTTTGTTTACATTTTTCATAAAAATTACCTACAGATTTTTATAAGTCCATTTTATATTTTTAGTGGACCTTCAAGTCTGTCTGGACAGTGATTCTCTGTTTTTGTCTTTCTTGATTTTAGAAAATCATATAAAAATAAAAAAAAAGCTGAAAATTCACCAAAAACACTAAAAAACCTAAAAACATAAAACATTTTTATTAAATTTTTCTGTGCATTTTTTAGTGTTTTTAATAATTGCTTAAGTTGGCTTAGTTTCCCTTTTTCTTATTTTTCCCTCATTATTAAAAATCTAAAAAAATATAAAAATAATTAAAATCCACCAAAAAATATTTTACTTTTTTCTGACTTTGACTACTTCGTAGGCCGCAAGGCCAATTCGTGCTCCCTGAGACCGACCCTGGGTGCTATACCAGGTTAATCCTTTAGTAAGGACCGCTTTCCTTGATTTCATTGATTTTATCTCTTTGATTGGTGGTTTCTTTTCTTTTTCTTGTTGAGTCTGATTCTCTGAGATCCGGGTCGCAACGACCCGAGTGTGATTTTTACCTCACCCGGATTTAGGAAGGCAATTTTTGGCTCATCACACGTCAATCACATTGCTATCACAAACCAAACCCACGATTAGTTTTAGAGCCTCCCTATGTATGCTTGGATCAAGATCATCTAAAGACTTGATAATAATCTCCCTGCTCTCTTCTACCACCCATGAGTGCATTGGCTCGATTATTGAAAGCGCCCGAAGCCCCAAATACCGAAGATTCAGGTCTTCCACCACCAAGAACTCCTTCATCTTCTCCACAACATGCTCTTTCTCTCCCAAACTCTCCAGCACCGTCCCTATGCATACAAAAACCAATGACTTTACGACGGAGTATCGTATATGCTCACACACTGCTCGGCAATTTGCTTGGTGAGCCAAGGCTCCAGAAGGGCGAGCCTGGAGAATATCTTCAGCAACTTGATCAACACCCAATTGTTTTTACAGTCAACAAGGATCTTATAGAATTCTGGAGCGAGGGGTAACAAGGTGTCGGGGTCAGATGTGGAGAGCTCGCAGAAGGCACCGACAGCTTCAGAGAGGATGTGGGGTTCAGGGGAGGCGAGGGACTCAACGAGGTGGGGGAGGGTGGCACGGAGGTAGTCGGGATAGCAGGAGAGAATGTGGAGCATGGCAGCGAGGGCCTTCTTACGAAGGGAGGGGCAGGATGAAAGGAGGTGGAGGACGTCGGGGGCAAGGTCACGGGAGAGGTCAAGGTGGCGGTGGCAGCAAGGAATTCGAGGGTGAGGGAGGGGGAGGAGGAGAGGTCCTTGCAGAGCTAGTTGGTGATGAGGAGGAGGAGGTCAGCGAGGGGGTGGAAGGAGAGGGAGACGGTGAGGTAGGCAAGGCACTTGTGGAGGTGGGAGGGGAGGGGAGGAGTTGGAGGGCACGGAAAGAGGAGAAGGACATGTCGAGATGGTGAATGGAGTGGAGGTAAGCGAGCTTATGGAGGGTGAGGGACTTGGTATCAGGGACAGGGGAACGGATCTCGCATCGGATGTCATCGAGGGAGTGGGAAAGGATCGACGAGGGTTCGGAGGAGGAGCGGAGGGACATTATGAGGTCGTCCAGGGAGCATTGGAAGAGGTTGTCCACCAGAGTCGTGGAGGTGGAGGTTGGGGATGAGGATGCCCTCATGACGGACCTGGAGAAGGAGGGGGAGGTCGGGGAGGAGGTGGTCGATGCTGAATGGGTGAAATGCGGACCAAGGTGAGGAGAAGGGGCACTCAATGTAATTTTGGTAAACAAGATAAGTATAATGTAACAGATGAATTCTTTTAATGAGGATAACAAAATAATTAAAATAAAAACTAATCACATAACCACTATCATATTACCCTTAAGATAATACAAGATAAGATAAAAAGAGATAAAATAGCTAACAACCCAAGTCGATTATTTCTTTATCTCTTAACTAAGTTCAATTTATTATTATATATATCATTGATTGTGCCTATAAATACCATGCGACTCCAGTGACTTCCCCACACATTGCCCTTTGTGAGAGAGAGTTTAGAGAGAGAGAGAGAGAGAAGCCGACGATGACATTCTTCCGTCGTGTCGTTTCTGAATTCATTGTCGACAACCCTCTCCATCAACGTTAGAGTTTTGATCCGTCGAAATTAGAGGAGCTACGACGTGGCCGACAACAGTCCGAATTGGTAGAATCTTGGTCGATGAATTTCTTGCGTCGGCGAGGTATGTGTTGAACACATAGGATCGTTGAGTTGAGTTTTGTGTTGATCCTTGGTTTAGAATTATGACTTATAGATGTATGTGTCGGACCTTAATTAGAAATATAATAGAACAATTTAGAGGAGTGACTACAATGAAGGTTTCATTTATCATCAACACCCGTCGAGATTTGTAATTATTATTTTATCTATGTTGTTAACGGCAAGAGAAATGAGAAAAGTTGAAAAGTGCCTTGCATGATTTTCTTTTCTCTTCACATTCCTTAGATGTTAATGGATATTCTATAATTATTTGGTTATCCTTTAAAACTACACATACGTAGATACAAATCACATGCTCTCTTCATAATTTTAGTTGCATGTCATAATATCGTGGAAATTTACCTTAATGGTTTTAATTGCAAACTAAACCACACTTTATCAGGGTACAATTTACGTTATTGATGATTTAAAAAATGACATGGAGAAAATCCGAAAAAGGCAAGAACACGACATTGGGTATATCAATTAGTACTTAACGAACCGCCCAACATCGAGTCATATTGATTGAGTTGCTACTGCACACATGATTTGGGGTTAAAAAATAGAAGAAGAAAACCCAGAGAGTGTTCTTCATTTAATGATATGCTGGAAAACAGTAATATCGATGAATCTACTATTCAAATACAAGGCATGTTTGCCTGTAATGGAGTTACAAAAAAACAAATCGGGGGTCTACTTAATATATACATGATTCATAATGCATTAACGTTAAGAATTAGGATTAAAGAAATGAATTAATGTATTCCTCTGTATGTAACTTTTTACGCATTATAATCCTGTAAATTGCATATTATAGTTATTGGATACATGAACTCTATATAGTATTAATTTATCAATATATATACCAAGAATTGTTTAATTCTCTACAGTGTTATTGGCATGCGATCTTCATATTATATCGGGATAAATTAAAAAGAATCAAGCAAAATCAGTGTTTGCATTATTAAAGAAACAACATGCTTAAGTTCTCAAGATAATTATAAGTTCTTGGCATCGACTCGAACTAAGGGGTCGTAAGGGCCTAAAGGGCCAACGCCTTCCGGGGACATGAGGCAAAAGATAAGTCCTCTACAGTTGTAGCTACACTGTCATGTTATGTATTGTTTATGGACCGCTTGTGCAGGCAGTAAACCCTCAAAGCCTTCAAAGTCGTCTAAGAACTAACAATCAAGACCACTCTAAACATGAAAAATGTCGTGGACATATGTGTAATATATGTTAATATTATGTGCATATATGCAATTATGTTACTGTTATGAACATATCTGCAAGTTTTGTTAATGTTAAGTACACGTGTGCAATTTAAGTTAATGTTATGGGTATACATGCAAATATGGTAAAACGTACGGGTATATGCGTAAGTATGTTATGTGATATGCACTGAATAAGTTGATTTATGATTCATATGATAATGACTTTTGTGACTTGATTTCTATGCTAGTCGGCTTAACCCCAACTCGGCACATACTGAGCGTTAGGCTCATAACATGTGTTGCTACTTTTTTCAGGACAACGTGAGGATTAAGTCAAATTTTCTAAAGGGTGAGTTCACCGTCTTCAAGAAGTGGGATCGGTATGGAACTACTGCTGGTTTGTTTTGGAAGGACATCTTTATGCCCACTGGAATAAGGAGATCATGGAAATGATTCATCTAGTTTATCTGTTTCTTTTATTCTAATTAAGGAACTCTCGGACTTATGTCCTTATTATTGGTATGGAAAGGAAGTTTTTTTAAGTCCATTCTTTACTACTCTTTTATAACCAATTGATGCTATGAGTAGCGATCCCGAGATATCCGTTGAGTTCTCGCTTCCACATATTTCTCGGACGATTGGGTGATGTTACAAATGGTATCAGAGAAGGAGTTCCTCTGGGTATGAGATATCCGACCAAATCAAACTTAGATCCACTAATTTTAGAAAATATAGGCCTTTGACCGTAAATTTCATATTTGGTCATTACAGATGGCCCCTCGTCGTGGGAATGAGGCGAACGGAGATCGTGACTCTTCGTCAACCCACGATATGGCTATGGACATGCAACGACAAATATTGGAATTGATGACTATGATGACTCAGCAACAAAAGCATTAAGGACATGGCTCTGGTGAATTGACCCTGAAGACTTTCATGTAGCATGACCCTCCTATCTTTAAAGGAGAACCTGAGCCGGATAAAGTTGAGCATTGGTTCGGAGAAATGGAACTTGCTTTTGAGGCAACTGATGAGCCGAATTTTACGAATGGACTAAGGTGAATAAAATCTAGCGAAGGTCGTTGCGACCTCAGTCACTCGAAACTCAACTCAATAAGAAAAAGAAAGAACAAACCACCAATCAAGCAGATAAAACAATGAAAATCAAATAGTGGCCCTGGCTATGAGATTAGCCTGGTGTAGCACCCAGGGTCGGACTCAAGGAGCACGAGTTGGCCTTGTGGCCTACGAAGTAGTCTAAAAAGAGAAAAATAAAACAAATATATATATTTTTATGCTTTTTAATATTTTATAATTTTTTGGATTTTTAATTATGAAGGAAAATAATAAACAACAAAAACAAGCAACTTTAACCAATTATTTAAATGCTCAAAAATAGTCCAAAAATTCAAACAAAACTATTTTTTTATGTTTTATGGAATTTTTACTATTTTTGGTGAATTTTTGAGAATTTTATAATTTTTATGGAATTTTCTAAAAACAAAAGAAGGAAGAGAAACTGTACTACTGTCCAACCAGGCTTAAAGGACCAAAATAAAATATAAAATGGTCTTGTCAAAGCCTGGAGGTATTTTTCATGAAAAGTATAAACAAAAAGGAAAATTCAAGAAAAGGATTTATTAATTTCTGGTTTTCTATGATTTTTTAGAATTTTTATGGGTTTTTAAGGGTTTTTTAATTTGTATGGTTTTTATAAATCCAAAATAACCAAAAATGGACAGAAAATCAAACACACATAAATCAACAAAACTCGATTTTTTTAGAATTTTTAAAAGAGTTTTTATATTTTTTATGAATTTTTAATCTAAACAGACAGAAAAACAAGGGTTTTTGAATTTTTAAAAATAACAAAAAGACTCAAAAATATACCAAAAATTAGGAAAAATTTTACACAGTGGCAGGAGCCACGTGTCCAATTTTCACAAAATTTGGGTTGAATTTGATATTTTATTTAAATCAAAAATAAACACACAGTGCACAGGGACCTAGTTGCAATAAAAATATAGTCCAGGGGCCAAAAAGTAACAAGCTCAGAAGCCTGTGGGTCCCTCGTGCAATTTCTCCAAGTCCCCACGCGCGCTGCATGTGGTCTGGGCACAGAGGGACTGAAATGTAATGAAACTTAGTTCCAAGGTCTTATTAGCAATAGGTGCTAAAAGCCTAGGGGACTAGTTGCAAATTATCCAAAGTATTCAGCACATGTCAAATAAAATCACGCACAGGGGTATGGATGTAAATATCAAAAACTATATTTCATTCAGTAACAAGCAGAATCTACAAGCCCAAATAATGCAAATTCACCATAACCAACGTGACGATGCACGTGCCTACCACAAACAAGGATGAAAATGCAAATACAATGAAGGTCCAGGTCCTAAGTGCACTTCAACAAAAATAAAATGAACTATATAAAATATTTACAGGACTACTTGATAAAAGAAAACAAGAGGAGGCCTAAGTGAAATTTACCCCTTATTATCCGAGGGCTGGAGGCGCGCCACGTGTGATATCCAACGGCTGCGGGGCGCTGCGCCTCAACGAAGGAATCTCGCTCGGATCTGACGGCCGAGGGGTGCCCACGTGGCTGATCTGATGCTCGTGGATCAAGGGCCACGATCGAGCCTCTGGTATATCTACGGTGGCTGGCTCCTCGCACGTGGACGCTCCAGATCAAAACTTGGCGAGGAGGGCTCGATCTGACGACGACGGAGGATGCACCAAGAACAGGACGCCGGCGACTTTCGCCGGCCCAATGCTCGTGCTAGGGTCCTCCTCTGCTGCTGCTGAGATGTCCAAGAGCTTCGCCTCGATGTTCTGCAGCTAGTGGATGCCTCTGATGAGGCCGGGAAGCTCCGAGGAGCTCCGGCGATGACGGCGGAGGTGGCTCCTATGCCAGAATGCATAGACCCTCAGATGGGTCTCTTCTGACCTGAAAAAGAGCACAAAAAGCTTGTTGGGTCGAGGGCAAAGTGCCTCGACCCTGTGAGGGGTGAAATGGGTGGCTGGCGCGTCGGGGCGGCACCCTCCGGCGATGTGACGGTGGAGGAGGGTGGACTCCCAGTTCCAGGGCGAACTGGGTTGGATGGACGGGCGTAGCAGATGGAGAGGAGTATGGCGATGATGATGGACAATTCGGTCGATAAAATGGATGGACGGAGTGGCCGGAATCGACGAAAGGGATGATCGGAGTGATTTGTTCAAAATCAGAAATTAAAGAAATATGGGAAGAATCCAGGTTACCTGATGCATGGGATCGACTGGGGATGAGCTCCAGGAGCTTTGGTCTTCGCCTCGAGGGTCGTCGAAGGCCCGAGGCTCGGGCGCTGCTCTAGGCGGCGCACGGCGGCGCGATGCTGCCGAATCAGTGACGGGATGCTCCCCTGCCTCTCTGCAACACACCAATCCAAAGCTGTCACTCAGAGGAATCGGGTGGAGGTCCTGGGTGGAAGGGGCGATGCCAAAGATAGCTGGGAAAGTGCGGCGGAGCAGGAGCTATATACGACTAGGGTTCCGGCTAGATGAGGATCGGGCGAGGAATTTGGAGCACGGATCACTATGTAGATCCCCGGGCGTGGATCTCGGATGTATCAGGAAGGATTAGGACCCGGGGTTTAGTTATTTGGGGCTCAGATCTGGTTTAGATAAATGGGTGAAGTCTGATCGATGGCACAGATCCGCGTGGACCGGTCCAGGGGGAGAGTTGACCGGGGGTCAACATCCCCCGTGGGCCAATCAGGTGCAACCACGTCATGATTATTTGAAAATTAAAAAAAATAGTAAATAGCCGAATTTCAAATAAGTTAAAACATAAAAAATGTTTCTTTATTTTTAAACTATTTTTTTGTGATTTATATTTATTTTTTTGAAATAAAAATAATGTATATACAATATAGTATTATTATATATAGGTATATACAATATATATTTTTGATTTTTGATTTTTAATTATGTATTTTGTACATTTTATTACAATTTTATATTTTATTTATTTATAGAATAAAATTTGGAATAATTTGGTATTTCTATTTTATTTTCATTAATTATTTTCATAGATAAATAAATAGTTATATACATCTATGTACATGGTATATTTACAATGTAGGTTTTGATTTTTATTTTAATTCTTTTTATTTAATTTTTGTTTTTATGGTTTTTATTTTATTTATATACATTATGGAGTGTGGAATATGTACATATTTTTATGGGATTTTTATTTATTTATTTACAAGGTGAAATAGATATATATGTGAGTTCTATGTACACGGCTTATATACAATGATGAAGGGGTTTTTTATTTCTTTTTAATTTTCTCATTTTTGTTTTAATTTTATATTTACAAATATATACAAATAAATACACACTCAATTTTATTTTAATAAGAGGAAAATAATTTTTATTTTATTTACAGGTATATGTACAATCATGAGCTTCCTTATCTCTCTCTACTTATGTTCTTTTGCGGTCAGGCCCATGCTGAGCCCTCCCTTGGGATTAAGTCGCTCAATATTTATTCTAAATATCTCCCTCTTTTTCTTTTATTTCTTTATTCTTTTATTTATGCACAAAAATATGCTAATTATTCATTTTTACACCATGCATGCTGAATGATAATTATTACTATTTACAGGAATATACATGTGTTTTGCATAGGTTTTATGCTAAAATAAAAGAATAAATAGTGATGAATGGGTATTCATCACCCCCCTATATTTAACTTTGCTAGTCCCTTAGCAAACACTTATTTGAAAAAGAAGTGAAAAAGAAAAAAGGAAAAGAAAAAGAGGAGAAAATGCATGGATTAATGCTGAATATTAAACTTGCCTTCATTAAATTGAAATATGGAGCTCGATCAGATCTTTGGATTATTAATGTGTCGGAACCTTATTTAGATTTAGGTTTAAAACTCAACAGCCTCTAAGATCCACTAATCTATAATCAATACTCCTCAATAATCCAGATCAGAACAAGTCTACATACACAAACCTTGAAGACCATGAATCTTTCCTTGTACAGTGTATGTGAGGTATAGCTCTCCACCTCAGAAGTAGCAACTTGACATCCCTCCCCAACAAGGTAACTCTATGACCCTAGTCTGGCCACTCTTTCCTTGAGGAGCGGGGTATTCCCTTCTAAGTTCAAGTTCAACCGGCTCTAGAAGAGGGGGAAGAAGAGAATGGACCATGGCCAGTGTAGCCATGTATCCTTGGGAGCTCAACCAGTGTAGCTAAGTCTCCCTGCTGCAAGCTACATAAGATGGAACATGAGTCTCATGCTTTGCTTATTCGCACTATATACATACTCTGGTGGGACTATCATTTTCTATCAGACCCACCACTTTTTTGAAGTTATTTTCTTTTTGCATTTTTTTTCAAGTGCATCTATACACATATTCACAAGGTGCAGCATATGTACCTAAGGAGTTTTTCCTCTTGAGCCAGCAGACTATCCCTCTTTTGAAGCATTATTGCAACCCACAACTCCTGTCGTTAGACCTCATAGCAACCAGACCAAGTTGAGATGCACTTCCTTCACTAAAAGAAGAAGAGAGGTTTCGCCTAGAAGTACTACCCTCATATGCACCCCAAGTCAAGGAAGATTGCCTCCTCACCACTTCATCCGTAGAGATCTCGGTGTAAAGTACGGGTCCAAGTCAAGCCATTGTCTATATGAGTCATGTGTGTGTTGTTAAGTGCTCTACTTAGGCTCATTGAGATGACATGTGATCATAGCCTAGTGGACTCAAAGAATTAAGTCACTATGTACCTGAAAAGCCTTAACCCTAAGCCCTATAAGGTTGCTCTTATAATTAGGTGGATTAAGATCTTAATCAAGCTCCATTTTGCAATTTAATCCCAGGTTAGTTTAAATGTCAATTATAATTCAGGAAAAACTATACAAGTATATACAAAGATGCTATTTACACAATATTTACACACGTGCAAAATTTTTGAAAAATGTTTTGAAACCATGGAATATGCATGAATGCAAGTTTTGCAAAATATTTACACAAATTTACACAAGGTTTTTGCAAACTTTTGATTTTCAAAACATTTTGGAAAAATTTTGTACTATATACATAGTTTTGATATGCACATATTTACACACTATTTACACAAAAAGTTTTTGAAAACAATTTTACAAAAATAATTTGTACAATAGCTATGCATGTGCAATAAAAGAATGTTTATTTACAAGGAAAATTTTTAATTTTTATGGATTTTAGGGTTTTTAGCCTTTTTTATTTATTAATACACTCACACAAAGTACGAGTTATGGATAAAGTATATATGAAATATATACACACCCCCTATACTTAGCTCGAACGATGTCCTCATAGTCAAGAGCGATGAAGAAGACATAACTCGTGCTTAGTGTAGGGAAGTGAAAAGGAAGGCTATATACAAAGATGAATGAAAGAATAGAAATCAAGAGAGTCTCGGCTTTTCCCCCTATACTTAGGATCAACTAATCCTAAGTATAGCAGGCTGTACACAAAGGAAAAACCGAGTGAAGAATGTACAGGGTCTACCCCCCCTATACTTAGGGTAAAATATCCCTAAGTATAGGCAGCAAAACAGGGGTAAGAGTGAATCAAAAGAATACCCGAGAGTCCTACATCCCCCCTATACTTAGGGTAAAGTACACCCTAAGTATAGCATAATCAAAAGATGAGGAAAGGGATGTGGGACTAAAGAATGGAATAATATGGACAACTGGATCTATACAAGTCGGGAGAACAGTGATAATCAGGCGTGAGATGCAATAGATGTGAGTCAAGAGACCACATCTCACGCAAAGTGAATAGGGGCAACATCAACGACCCGCGGCTCATGATCTAGATATGGCTTGAGCCGCTGGCCGTTCACTTGAAAGGTACTCTCAGAAGACAACTCGGATATGTCAATACTCCCATTGTCGTGTACCTTTCTCACCAAATACGGTCCCTTCCATTTGCTCTGTAGCTTCCCTGGAAATAGACGAAGCCTAGCATCAAACAGCCATACTCTCCCTCCTGGCTCAAAATGTTTGTGGCTGATATGAGAATCATGCCACTCCTTCACTCTCTCCTTGTACTGTAGGCTGTTTGAGAAGGCGGTATCACGAAGCTCTTCCATGGCGACTAACTCTGCCTTCCTCTTATCTCCTACACTATCTGGATCCAAAAGAATATCAGTGACTGCCCAAAGTGACCTATGTCTCAACTCAACAAGTAAATGGCACGGCTTGCCATAAACGAGGCGAAAGGGAGATGTGCCCAAAGGTGTCTTGAAAGACGTCCTATATGCCCACAAGGCTGAGTCCAAAAGCTGTGACCAATCCTTTCGGTCAAGGCGGACGACTTTCTGCAATATAGTCTTGATCTCCCTATTTGACACTTCGACGAGACCATTCGTCTGAGGATGGTATGGAGTGGAAACTCGATGGTCTATGTCGAACTCGCTAGCAAGGGCCTTCACATGGTCGTTGACAAAATGAGACCCCCTGTCAGATATCAACACTCGAGGTACCCCGAACCGTGAAATGATATGCTTCCTCAAAAATCTGCAAACAGTCCTAGCATCTACGGTTCGGGTGGGGATGGCCTCAACCCAACGACTAACATAATCCACGGCCAACAGAATGTACTCGAATCCCTGTCTCTTAGGGAATGGACCCATGAAATCGATGCCCCATGCGTCAAAAACCTTACAGAAGTGAATGGGCTGCATCGGCATCATATCACGCTATCCACAAGTGCCCATCCTCTGACAGTCGGTACATCTCTTCACGAACTCATCAGAGTCCTTGAATAGGGTAGGCCACCATAGGCCGGATTGGAGCACTTTCTGTGCCGTTCTCCTCCCAGAGTGATGTCCTCCTGCCTCAAGCTTGTGGCAGTAAGCGAGGATGCTATGATGCTCCTCCTGAGGAATGCACCTACGCCAGACGCTATCCCCTCCTTCATGGTAAAGGATGGGATCCTCCCAGTGGTAAGACTTGGCCTTCGCGAGGAAGGTCTCAAGTCTCTGCTTGGGCCAATCGTGTGGAACTTTCTTAGCAACAAGAAAGTTCACAATATCGGCGTACCACGGGAGAGAGGCGATAGCAAGGATCGCCTCATCTGGGAAGGTCTCACATATAGGCTCAGTCTGCTCAGAATCCTTAAGATGCTCTAATCGGGAGAGATGATCCGCCATCACATTCTTGACTCCAGGCTTATTCTTAATCTTTATGTCAAACTCCTGGAGTACAAGGATCCATCTGGTCAATCTAGCTTTGGCATCCTTCTTTGCCATGAGGTACATGATGGCGGTGTGATCAGTGTAGATGGTCACTCTAGATCCAATAATGTATGATCTGAACTTATCTAGGGCAAAAACTACGGCTAGCATCTCCTTCTCAGTGACTGTATAGTTCCGCTGAGCGGCATCCAATGTACGGCTAGCGTAGTGAATGGCAAATGGGACTCCATCCCTCCTCTGTCCCAGCACGGCCCCTACGGCAAAATTGGAGGCATCCGTCATGATCTCGAATGGGAGAGACCAATCAGGCGGCTGAAGGACAGGAGCCTCAACAACACATCTCTTGAGAGTCTCGAATGACGAAAGACACTTGTCATCGATAAGGAACTCGGTGTCTTTCATCAGCAGATCAGTCAACGACCGGGCAATCCTACTGAAATCATGAATGAAGCGTCGGTAAAAACCGACGTGCCTCAGAAAAGACCATAACTGCCGCAAGTTGGACGGCGGTGCGAGTTTTCTAATGACATCTACCTTGGCCGGATCAACCTCCATGCCCCTGTTGGAGATCATATAGCCAAGCACCGTCCCTTGAGTCACCATGAAGTGACTCTTCTCCCAAGACAGCACAAGGTGAACCTCAATGCATCGCTGAAGGACTCGGTCTAGGCAGTCAAGACAGGAGTCGAATCCGTCACCGTAGACCGAGAAATCATCCATGAAGACCTCCAAGCACTCCCCTACCATGTCCGAAAAGATAGACATCATGCATCTCTGAAAAGTCGTAGGGGTGTTGCATAGCCCAAATGACATGCGTCTGAAAGCATATGTGCCGAAGGGACAGGTGAAGGTAGTCTTGTCCTGGTCCTCGGGAGCGATGGCCACCTGGTTGTAGCCGGAGTACCCATCCAAGAAACAGTAGTGGCTCTTCCCCGCCAGACTCTCAATGATATGATCTATAAAGGGCAGGGGGAAATGATCCTTCTTGGTAGGCTGGTTGAGTCGTCTGTAATCCACGCAGACCTGCCAAGAAGTGGGTACCTGGGTAGCAATCTTCTCTCCAGACTCGCTGACAACTGTAGTGATGCCCGTCTTCTTAGGCACCACATGCAACGGGCTAACCCACTTGGAGTCGGAGATGGGGTAGATAAAATCGACGCTCCACCATTTTGAAATCTCCTTCATTATAACCTCTCTCAGATTCGGGTTCAGCCGCCGCTGGAACTTGATAACCATCCTGACCACTCGAGTATAAGGTGCTAAACGGTCGTTGCGGCCCAAGCGATCAGGATCGATCAATCAAGAAAAATAGACCACCAATATAAAAATCAACTCGAAAATCAATAACGGTCTTGCTATTAGTTTAACCTGGTATAGCGACCAGGGTCGAACACAAGGAGCACGAATTGGCCTTGCGGCCTACAAAGTAGTCAAAAAGAAAAGAAAAAGAAATAAAAAGGTGTTTTTGGTGGTTTTTAAATCTTTTTATATTTTTTTGGATTTTTAATGTATTAAGAAAATAGAGAAAACAAGAAAAGCAAGCAATTCAACTATTTATTAAATGCACTAAAAATCAACCAAAGATTCTAATAAAAATATTTTTGTGTGTTTTATAATTTTTACTGTTTTTATTGAATTTTTGGGATTTTTCTGATGTTTATTTAATTTTCTAAAAATGAAACAATGCAAAAAGATAAAAACCATGTCCAGCCAAGCTTATGGGGTTTAGATAAAATATCTAAAAACCCCAAAAAGCCTAGAGGTAATTTTCCTGTACAGTAAACAATACAAAGAAAATTCAGCCACTGGATTTATGTTTTTTGGGTTTTTAAATTATTTATTATAATTTTTATGAGTTTTTAGGTGTTTTTCAATTTTTAGGAGTTTTATATACTGAAAAATAGCCAAAATTGGCTAGAAAATCAAGCACAACAAAACAAACAGTAGAGAATTTTTTCGTAATTTTTTAGATAGGATTTAATATTTTTTGTGATTTTTAAAGTTAAATAGTAACAAAAATAGATGTTTTTGAATTTTTAAAAATAACAAATCAAAATAAAAAATATCTTCAAAAATCCCAGAAAATTTTACACTATGACAGGAGCCATGTATCCAATTTTCATTAGATTTGGAGTATATTTGCTATTTTATTAAAAATAAAAATAAACCAACAGTGCACAGGGACCTATCTGCAGTTATAACAAAGTTTTGGGTCCCTGGATAATGACCCTGGAAAGTATAGGGTAAGGAACGCAAATTACCCCCCGGGCCACGCACGATACACGTGACTCATGCCTGGAGGGACATGATTGCAATTCCTATTAATAAAAATTCAAAACGTAACAGGGCAAAAAGGCAGGGCCAATAATGCAAATACACCAAAATACCACATGTCGATGCACGTGTCCACAACTGACAGGGGTATAAATGCAAATATGATAAAAAGAAGGGTCCACAGTGCAATTTTCACAAAAATAAAAGAACTACACTACGTATTTATAGGACTAAAAACTAAATGCATAAAGTAGAGGGGCCTAAGTGCAAATACCCCTTATTAAATATCGAAGGCCGGTTGTGTGCCACGTAGCAGATCCAACGAACGAGAACGGTGGCGCCTTTAACCTTGAACCGCTGGCCTGATCGAACGGGTGAGGGCCCTCCACGTGGAGATCGGACGATCCTGGTGCTCTGGAGTCTAAACCCTCGAATAACCTACAGTTGCGATCGATCCTCCGAAGATCTGGCGGTGGTTGCAGCTCCACAAACGGACGGACGTGATGTGATCTGGAGCGACGAGGTCGATCTGACGGTGGATGAAGATCCTGGAAGAACTGGCGGCCGGCGAACTTAGCCGGCCCACTGCACGCACGGTGGACCTCGCCTGCTGCTCCTGAGGTGCGGGGATGCTCCATCGTGAAGCTCCGCACCTGATGCGCTGCTCAGATGAAAGCGGGGAACTCCGGAGAGCTCCGGCGACGTGGAAGAACAGGAGCTCCTGTGCTTTGGAGTCTCGACCTCCAGACGAAGTCGAATAGGCCGATACCTGCACAGGAAGAGAGCTGGGTCGAGGGCAAACTGCCTCGACCCGTCAGAGCGGGAAATGGGTGGAAGATGGGGCGATATGGAAGCTCTTCGGCGAGCGGTGGAGGGTGAGAGCTGATACCTTGCTCCGGGGCGAGCCAGGGGGAATGGAGGGTCGGAGAAGGTGGAGAGGAGTCTGGTGGACGTGGTGGTGGTGTTGGAGGGACGAATGGGTGGCTGATGAGTACATATTATACTGGTATAATAGTATACAAAATACATAAAGAATTCCATTAATATCTGATACATACACCTCAAATATCACTTAAGCCAGATATTATCGATTCTGCAAATACAACAAGAAAATCACCTCTAGAAATGCATAATTAAATTAATGACCAAATTCTCTCTTCATCATCAAATCCAATTACTCATTGAAATACTTTATCCAAACAAATTGCTTGATCATTATATCCAATTTGGCTCTACATAATTTGTTAGCAAGAAATGAAGAGGAAACATTGTGCAAAATTCACATTCTTTATTCTCTCTCCCTTTCCCATACAACACATGGCTCATGAAGCATTTAAAACCCATATTCCTTTTTCCCATGCACCTTTTCCCCATACAAAAATTAATTCTTCATGCATTCATGATGATATTTTGTCTTTATTTGCATGGGATGTCTCCCTTTATTTACAAGCATATTTCATCTATAAAAGGAGGCCTTCTTACCCCATTCTCAATTCATGCTTACCTCTCCGTCTCCCCCATTTTTCATGCACGCCATTCTCTTCTATCCCCCATTTTCTTCCTTCTCATTTTTCTCTCTTGTTTCCATCTCCCTCTCTCTCGTTTATTTCATGCAGGTACAAAGACAGCGCCAACAACGTCCAGTCGTTTTCCTCCTCCGCGCGGTTCGCCTTCAGCCCGTAGAAGCCCGTGCGTCCACACGCACGACCATCTTTCTCTCGTCGAAGCTCCTCTCCGCCACCATCTTCCTCGGCTCCATCCTTGCATGCGCGAGCAGCCCACGCATCTCCCCGCACACTCCCATCTCCGTCATCATCATCATCTTCACTCCAGAATCAAATAGAGAAGCATTTCTTTCCCATCTTATTTGTCGCTTGTATTTTTTCTACCTTAGTTAATTTGTTTAAGTTGAATTTGCAAGAACAACTTTTATTGTGTAAGCTATTGTTACTTCTATATATGCAATGCAAGTTTTATATTTCATCATTCTCTCTTGAAAGCTTCCAAGTAAATCTCATCTTCCCATATTAAATTGCGAATCAACCCACACTTCCTTACTTAGTTGCACTCATACCATCATTTGCTTACTCTAAGTTATAAGAAGTGCTTTCACCGTAGATCGCATTCTGTTATAAATTTTCTTTCATCACAATAGATTTAAAATTTGAATCAAGTTTTAAAGAAGAACAAAAAGAGCGAGTTTGCTTAGTCCCTACGGATACGAACCTCTACTTGCACTATACAACTCATATTTTTTCCAACGTGCTTGTAGTTGTAATATTATTTGTTTGATTGCGGTTTTGCGTGGAACAACAACGATGTGGTAAAAACAACTTTTTAAACCGCGTAAAATCGCATCAACAGTGGCTGGAGACGACAGATGAAGGTGGCGGAGCTACTCTACTGAAATCGGAAAAATCTAAATCTACGCTAATCTACGGGCTAAGAAGGTTACCTGGCGGGTGCTGTCGACTGGGCTGGAGCTCGGGAAGCTCCTGGGTCGTTGCCTGCAAGGGGCCGTCGTCTCCTCGAGGTTGAGCGCGCTCGCGACGGCGCACGGCGGCTGAACCACCGGATCAGTGGCCTCCTGGGTCCTCGTGCCTCACTTCCACTCCAGAGGACTCGGCTGTCACTCAGGCACTCCAGAGGAGCTCGTTGGCGGTGAGCAAGGGGTCCAAAGATGGAAGAATAGGTCGCCGGTGATGACATTTTATATGCTCAGGGATCCGAGAAGGAAGAGATCGGGCAAGTCGCACGAGCCTCGGATCCCTAAGATCCACCCTAGGCGAAGGTCCTAGATGTTCATCAATCAATCGGAGCCCGGGGTTAAGTGAGATGGATGCCGGATCGGATGGGGAATAAATGGAGAAATCGGGTCATTCACCCAGATCCGCGGGGAAGAGGGTCCGCGGGGGAAGTTGACCGGGGTCAACAAACCCCCATGGACCAATCAGAAGCCACCAAGCACAATTTTTTTATTTATTTTAAGATAGAAAATGATCGAATTAATAAAAACATAAAACATGAAAATAATTTATTTTATTTTTTTTCTATTTTTTGAGATTTTTAATTAATTTTTCAAAGTAAAAATAAGGTATTTACATTATATAGTTATATATAGGTATATGTACAATGTAGGCTTTTTAATTTTGATTTTTAATTTGTTATTTTTATACAATTTTATTCCCATTTTATATTTTATTTATTTATATCATAAAATAAGGAATAAAAAGATATTTTTATTTTATTTTTATTATTTATGTACATAGGTGAAATAAATAGATATGTACATATATATATATACATGGTGTATTTACAATATTATTTTTGATTTTTAATTTTGTTCTTTTTATTTTGTTTTGTTTTAATTTATTTTATTTATTTACACTATATAATAGAGAATATTTACAAAACTTTTAGAAATTAATTTTATTTATTTATAAGGCTAAATAAATAAATATGAGTGGATTATATACATGGTGAAAGTTTTTGTTTTATTTTTAATTTTTCTATTTTTATCTTGTTTTTATATTTATAAATATATACAAGTATTTACAAGCCTATTTTGAATCTATTTTTGTGAGGAAAATACTTTTATTTTATTTACATATATATTTACACACATGAGCCCCTATCTCCCTCTACTTTGGCTTTTATGCGGTCAGTCCCATGCTGAGCCCTCCCTTGGGTTAGGTTGCTCAATATTTATTCTAAATATTTACCTCTTTTTCTTTTAAATCTTTATTCTTTTATTTTTGCACAAAAACATGCTAATTATAGGTTTTTACAAAAAATGCATGCTTCTGGTAATTATTTCTATTTACAACTATATACATGCATTTGCAAAGGTTTTTGTAGCTAAAATATAAGAATAAAGAGTGATGAATGAGTATTCATCAGAACTCACGCGACGGCTTCGCCTCCTCCTTGAGATAGATATGGTGGGAGCACATGGCCAGACTTATCTCCTGGAGATCGGCTACGCTCCATCCTATCGCCTTGCGGTTCTTTTCAGAACCCCCATCAGACGGGATTCCTACTCTCCAGTCAAATCGGCGGAGATAATGACTGGGTACATCTCATGCTCACCCGCAAGGAACCTATACTTCAGCGACGCAAGAAGTGGCTTCAGCTCTGGACAACTGGGTGATGGTGGATCTGGCCTCTGAAAACTCTGAGTGAATGTTGCTAAATCCGCATGGGAGAACTGAAACTCTCGCTCACAATCAGAATCTGGAGAAGGCTGCTCTGTTGGACTGTCTCTGCTCTGCATGGCATCAACCTCCTCCCTAGCTGTAGGCTTAGTGGAAGTCAGATCTGGTATGAAATCATAAAACTCTGCCCAATCAAAATCTGACTCTGAGGGATCTGTATCATCATCGCATAAAAACTCAATCTCACGGTCAAGAACCGGCTCTGCCGACTGGAAAGTATCCTGGACCAGGATCGCGCTCTCCAAGCTCTCCTCTGCTGGCGTCTCTGCATCAGCGGACTCTGAAGGTGAGAGGATGACCTGTGCATCTGGATCTGCCCAAACTGCCTCATCATCTGTAATCACGAAGTCGCAGTCCTGGTGGATGTCTGGCCCTGCATCTGTCATCTGCTCTGAATCAGTGGTCGGCTCTGAGCATGCTGAATCTCTGACTCTGATGTCCTCGACCGTTTCTATTTGTACACTCTCTCCCTCGATGCGAAAGTATACCTTCCTGCTATCATGGCCGGTCACTGCCTTGGCTGTGGCCAAGAACGGGTGACCTAGAATGATGGGGGTATCGGCCACTGACTCAGGGATCTCCATGTCCAACACTACGAAGTCCACGGGGAATTGCAGGCCCTGAATCGTGACTACAACGTCCCTCAGCAACCCCTTCGGCCTCTTGACAGATCAATCAGCAAACTGAAGGACTGTCCTGCTCTGTCGTAGAGTGCCCAACTCGAAGCGGTCGAGAAGGGATGCCGGAAGGAGGTTGATTGATGAACCGTTGTCTAATAGAGTGCGGTCGAACCTCTGCTCTCCGATATGGCATCTGACATATGGGGCTCCTGAATCTGGCCTCTTGGCCGACAGACGGTTCTGAATCACGAAACAAGTGGCTCTGGTCAGCACATGGATCTCTGACTGGTGGTTCCTCCTCTTCCTCCTAACTGTGGTCATGTCTCTGAGCGATCTCTGGAGTAGAGGGATGTGCTGCAAGGCCTCCTAAAGAGTCAGCTGAATGTGGAAGCGATCGATCATCTGCTGGCTGAACTCTTCCTGCTGCTTCTTTTTGGGATTTTCAGTTTTCTTCCCCTTTCCCATGTGAAGTGCTCTAGGGAAGGGGATCACAGGGTCCTTATCAGATGAAGGACTAAGAGAGGGTATAGGCTGCTCGGCGGCAGAGTGCACACATACATCAAGCACCACAGGTGGACCAGAAGAAAACAATCCCTTTCCTTTATTGCCAGAAATGTCCTGAGATACATGAACAGAAGGAAAGACTACAGGACTCTCAGAAGTAAAAACGGTGGCATCAGCACCACCCTCGGTATGCCTTGCGGCATCAGCACCGCGCTCTGGCTCGGCAACATTGGTGGCATCAGTACCACCTCCTCCATATGGTGAAACGACGGCCTCAGTACCGTCAGGTGGGATCAGCATCCATGGTGGCATCAGTACCACCGTCATCATCTCTCGTGGCCTCAATACCATGCTCCTCATCCTCGTCTAGCGCTCTGGAAGTGTCCTCGGGGTGTCGCTCAGACAAGGCGCCTCCTGCTGGCATCCTACCGCTCCTAAGTGTGACAAAGTCAGTATCAAACAGATAGGCAGACATATCACCAAAAGAATCACTCGGAGTGGCATACTCTGTGAAATCTACCTGCTCAGACTTCCTCTTGAGGTTGTTCGGGTTCGGCTCGATCTGGGCAGGTATGGCGGCCTTCCCTCTCACGATCTCCCGCATCTCCTGGTAGAACTCGTCCATCTCCCGTCTGAAAGTAGCCTGCTGATCGGTCAGGAGGCGGGCTATGTCATCCAAGGTGGGGCTCTCATTGGATGGCCCATGAGAACCTGACGGGTGGCCTCGCTGGTAGTGAGGCTGTTGTGGCTGGTGCTGCGGGTGAGAGGGGTATGACCGAGAATGATACTGCTGCTGCTGAGGCTGATCACGCCTCCAAGACTGTCCCTGCTGATAGGGACGAGGACCATACTGCTGTGACTGTTGCTGCTGCTGGTACACTAGGGGCTGCTGCTGTTGGTGATCTCTCTGATGGCCGTACTGGCCACCCTAACCCGGAGACTGCTGTTGGGAACTGGCACCTCCGGTCGACCAATGGAATCCGGGATGGTCTCGTCGGATACCGGGCTGAGGACGGTCGTACCAAATCCTGTTGACGTCCATCAATGGCTCGGACTCAAAGGTGACTGGTGGGAGTATGGCCAGAAGCTGATCGAGCTGGTAAACCACCATCTGTGTGTATGGAGATGGTGGCGACTGGTAAGTGGGCTGCGGCTGCTCGTACGGCTCCGCTAGTACAAGGTGAACCTGTCTAGGCTGCTGGTGGCTGGAGCGCTGGGACGAGCTGCCGGTGCTACTCGGATCGCCTTGTGCCTGAAGACGGGGCTGGGAAGCCATCTGTGCCTCTTGGAGACACATGAGTTGTGTCTTCAGGTCACTTAGAGTCTGTGCCATCTGCTCCATTTGCGTGATGCCCTGGCACTGCTTCTTCTCGATAATCTCCATCCGGTCCAGCTTCTCGTTGATGATGCCCATGTCAGTGGCTGTGGACTCAGCCTGTGCTGTTGCCGCTGACGAAGTGGATGGACCGACGTCGACCCGTACGATCCTCTGGTACTGCACGGTCTGTGGCTGAGGGCGTCCCTGTGTGTGAAGTCAGGTCTGGGACATCACCATATAGTTCTCGGCCATCTCCTCGTAGATGGCCTAGACCTGATCATGATCCTTGGCGAAATAGGACCCGCCACATGAAGCATTCACCAGGCTCTGTAGCTCTGGTGTCAGCCCGCAGAAGAAGCTCTGAACAAGGTTCGGCCTCGAAATCTCATGGTGCGGGCATCTGTCTGTCAACTCTCTAAACCTCTCCCATGCCTCGTGGAATTGCTCATTGGGGAGCATGGAGAAGTTACTGATCAGGGCTCTAGCTGTGTTCGTCCACCCGAGTGGATAGTACTTATTCAAGTAATCGGTGCGGAGCTGCTCCCAGGTGTAGACAAACTTCCCCAAGTGCTTCAGATAGGTAGCTGCTCTGTCTGCTAGTGAGAAGGGGAAGGCAATCATGCGAATGGTATCCTCGTCCACCTGCCTGTCGTGGACTGTGCTGCAGATCATCAGGAACACCTATAGGTGGAGATGGGGCTCCTCAGTGGCGAGCCCATGGAACCGGGGGAGAAGCTGCAAGGTGTTCGGGGGGAACTTGAAGTCCCCCACGATGGCTGGAAGAACGACCCAACGATGCGTCAAAGTCGATCCGAGGTTGTGTAACTCCCGCATCGGTCTCGGTGGATCTGTTGCTGCTGCTGTTGCGGCGGCTGCCGCATCATCGGGTATCCTCGGCCCGTCTCCTGGGCTGCGCTGGGCTCGATCGGCTCTCATTTGCTTCATCTCGCGCCTCATCTCTATCATGAAGGCTCCCTGATCCCTCAATTGTTGCTGAACTGTCTCGAGGGAGGCGATCAGGGTGGAGTTGATCGCACACTGGTCCAAGATGAATTTCTGCTCTGGCTGGGGACCTCTAGTGTGATCATCACTGCTGTCGGCCATGGTCTCTACAAAGGCAAAAGACCCAAACTCAGGTGCCGATAAATCATTTGACGGTAGTCTCTCATCTGGCACTGGTATCTCAGAGCCGGTAGAAGGGTGGTTGAGGGGGAACATGGCGGAGTCGAACTCGGGTTCGGAGAGCGGGTCTCGGCTCTCGCGAACCAACCTAGATGAGCGGGCAGAAGTGCTGGGAAGCGGTGCAGCCAGAGGCTGCCTAAGGGACCTTCTGCCCATCAACTTGATCTGGCGAGTAGGGCGGATGAGATCTAAAAACAACAATGATCAGCAAACAAACCCCTGATTCACCTACTCAACGCAAGCTGAAGACCGTAAGAGTTCGGTCAATTATCTTTTCAGTTTTTATTAGGTGATCAAGTCAAGATAGCAGAGCGATTACGTGACATGATGGGAATCCAGTTCCCCCAGGAGACTGGCCCGATCCCGAACTAGATCTTTCCCAGCCAGTACAAGCCACGGACCATTTATCGGCTACCCGATCGGCTCGCTCTGTTAAGGATATCGCGGCCCACTTTACCGGAGACCGGAGCAATCCTCACTTGAGAACGACTAACTCAAGAGCAGTAGTCTGAAGGAGGTCCAAATGTGGCTCTATCCTAGGGTGCGGGTCACTCTCTCGCACATGCAAACCAGACAAGGAGGGGGTTGCTCTCCCCAAGACAAGTTTTTTCGGTGTGGTTGATGAATCCACATTTCATCATCTTTATTCTACCATTTTGGCCTCAAAAACCCTAGCAAACGCCTGTAAATACCCTTAATTCCATCATATTAGCATGCATGCATGTGCATCTAATTAGTGTATAAAAGACTATAATTAAAGCCAAAATTATAGAATAAATAACAGAAAAGAAAAAGAATAAAATATTGTAAATATTTTATGATCCGAAACCATGAGACCTAGGCATCTCGATGACTAGGTCGACAAGGAATAAAGTAGGGGGAGATAAGGGCCAAAATACAACAAAAATACATATTCCTTCTATTCATTCTTTATTCATTTTGGGACCTATTTTTGGTTCCACTTTTTATACATCAAATAAAGAAACTTTGTACATGAAAGTTGTAGATAATTTTATATAGAAAAATACAAAATTGATTTCACTGAAAAATAATACACAGATAAAAAGTTATGGTCTAAAATAATTCCAGATCCCCAACTTCCCAGACCCGTATCTCATAACTGAAAACTCCAAATGCAGCAAACTCACCATTAATTGTATATAGAATAAAATAAGCTATTTAATGGCGGTAGTTTCGCATTTGGCGGAGCTACGGTTTGAAAGTTGAGTTTTGGACCCTACTTGTACAATTATACTTATTAAAATATTCAATTTATTATATATTCATTATTTTTATATTTGTATATTTTTATATATTTGTAAATATTATTTATAATAATTATGTACAGTAAAACATGAATGAAAACTCAAATAAAATACAAAATAAATATATATATATATACAATACATAGGTATCAAACCTATACTTATACCTATATACATTATACTTATATTTTATTAAACATACAAAATAAATCAGAAAAATAAAACAAAAATATAATTAAGGGTATAAAAGCATTTGATAATTTTATAAAATAATAAATTAAAATCACAAAATAAAAATAAAATAATCAAATATATAGGTAATATGTCTATATAGGGTGTAAAAAGTAACTTGTAAAAATAAATCTCATAAAAATAATTAAATTCATAATAAAATAATTTATAAATTTATGAATATTTTTTATTTAATAACCTAATTAAAATAATATCGTTTATTATTTTATTGATTTTACAAATTAATTTTTAAAGGTTTTTCCTGGTTGGTCCACGTGGACCAACCAGATGGTCTAGACTGTTGACCAAGGTCAAGAGTCTGACCTTCACCTCTGGCTGTGTCAGAATAGAGTTTGACCCCGTCTTCACCCTTTTTCCGAAGTTAACCATTTCATCAAAACATGATACACCCTTCGCAACTTTTGCAGCTCTTGTATCAAGGATTCACGCCCAAGCTTCATCTTGGGTCGCGGATCATCGCAACACCTGCTGCCTCCTCGTTCTTCCTCCACTGACCGTCAACCCCATATAACCCAACTCCGATTTCCTTTTGAATTTTGAACCGCGATTCATCCAGTTCTTCCCACCTTTGGACTCGCTCGAGCATCTTGGAGGTGACAGCTCCAGATCTCCTTCTTCAAGGCAGAGGATCATCACGAGCTGGGCGTGTTCCAACCCTACCTCCGGCGACTTTCCCGTTGAGGTACATCAACCTCGGGTACTCCCCTTGAGGTGTCTTCCCACTTCACTTTCACTCGTTTTTCACTCTCCATAGTCTTAGCATCATTTAGGTCCCTTTCTCTTGTCCAAACTCTCATCGATTCGATTACTCGAGCACCCTCGCCGGAGCAAGCTCCGGCGAGCATTGAAATCACCGTTCGCCCCACTGTGAGAGACCCCTAGAGGTCGAGGCATTTTGCCCTCGCCTCCATTAACCTTTTTAGCAGTTGCAGGAGCTTGAAAGACCCCCACGAAGGGTCGATTTTGGCAAGCCCAAGGTACCTGGACCGTCGTTCTTTCCGAGCCTCGCCAGAGTGCCAGCGCCTCTCGAGCCATTTTGGCTCCACCGGTGGACGCAGGAACCCTCCACGAACGTCATCGGCCATTTTGGAGCTTCATCGAAGGCCGGAGGACTGAGATCAAGGTCGGGGAAACTTGCTCCACGGTGAGTTCTTCCCTGTTCTTCATCTTGGCCTCCCCGCTGTCCGATCAAGGGTCGATCGCCCAGGCTAGCAGCCGCCGTTGGATCGTCGAGAGCCTCCACCGTCGGATTCGTCCAGATCCATCTAATCTCGACCGTCCATGAGCGAACCGTCATCGTGCAATGAGAAGCTGACACGTGGATAAGTGGCTCGGGCCACGCCGTTCGATCTCGCCTGCCAGCTGACCGTTGGATCGCAACCACGTGTCGTCAGAAGCCATCCACCGTCGGATCAGTTTCAAAGGGGTATTTTGCAGAATCACCCCTTCTATTTTTGTAATTTCATTTTAGTCCTGAAACTTTAAGTGATAGTTTAAAATGTTTTGTAACTTTTACAAATAGGCCCTCGGACTTTAAGTATTGACGTTTCAGTCCTATGCCACGTCACCTCGCGTGACCTGTTCACGTGAGGTGCGGGCATTTTGCAGTGAGGCCCTCAGCCCTTTGGTTATTTCGTTCCAGTACCATAATTTATAGATCACGTGTTAAAGTTTTGGGAATTTTGCATGTAAACCCCCGGGTTTTTGGGAATTGCAGTTAGGTCCTTCCCACGCGTGTGCAAGTCACGCGCCTTGGTGGGCATTTTACACCAATACCCCTGCGGGTTTGCAAATTTGTGATTGGTCCAGAAAATTAAATATTTAGGGTTATATTTTGTGGAAAATTGCATGTATGCCCCAGGATGTTTTAATATTTGCACATATGCCCCTGCTAGGTTGAATTATTTTTGTTTGCTTGTTTGATTTATTTAAGGCATCATTTTAATTCCAAAAATTCTCAAAAATTCAAGTTAAGCTCATGTTGACTTGCACTTTCACGCCATATTTTTAGTTTTTGATTGTATTGCATTTTCATATTTATTAAAAATCAAAAACTTGTCATTTCAATACTGTCTAGCTTAGAAAATACCAAAAAATATTAAAATACCTCGACAAATTCCAAAAAAATTACCTACTATCTATTTTAACCTATTTTAGTGTCAGTCTAAAAATCACTAAAAATTTCAAAAGAAAAACCTTAAAAATTAGAAAATACTTAAAAACTTCAAAAAAATCTAAAAAATCATAGAAAACTCCAAAAAATACAAACTCAGTTCATGTTTCTTCCTTATTTTATTCTTTTTGTTTAAATCTGATTTGGGAAAATTTTGAGATCATCCGATATTTTTCCTTCCCATTTTTGTCTAATCCAGATTGTTCATTCATTGTTTTCTTTATTTCAGTTTTTAAAAATACCAAAAACATTTTTAAAAATACCCAAAAATCACAAAAACAGTAAAAAAGCATAAAAATACCAAAAAGATTTTATTTCTGAATTTTTGGCTATTTTTACTTATTTTTCTGAATATTCTATCCCCTCTTTTATTACATAGCTTATAAATTCCAATATTGAAAAGAAAAAATATAAAATATAAAATATAAAAATCAGAAAATTAAAAATTAAAATATAAAATTAAAAATTAAAAAAATTAATTAAAATTAAAAACCCACAAAAAAATATTTGCTTTGCATTAGTGTAGACAACACTTCACACTCACACACACACACACACACACACACACACACACCTGTTTGATCTGCCATGTTTGGCTCCCTGTGTTCGAACTCTCTGCATACTTGCTCTATACACCATTTATGTAGAGTTAAAAGTAAATTTTAACTCCACATTGATTTCTTATTGTTTAATCTATAGTGTGGGTTAATTGTTGATTTTACACAGGATTCATTTGAGGGTCGCCGCAGCGACACTGCTGTCTCCGCCTTGTGTGAGACACTATTTAGACCCCATGAATTTTGTGTAAATCAAATGGCACCGTTACCGGGGAACAACATCGTGTAGATCATTTTTGCTTCGTGATTTTGATACTTGTCTACATTTTTGCTTTCTTTATTTGCTCACTTATTTGATCTCATTGCTTGACTTGTCTAATCACTCTTCCTTGTTGACTTTGTGCGAGGAATCGTGGATCGAGGGAGACGCTCTACCTTGGGCGTAGGTGCACCCACGTGAAGGCGGCAAGAGACTTCTGACCTAGCATCAAAGAAGGCAGGGTGGACTTGAGAAGACAGTCATATTTTTTAGCACTTTTTGTGTTGTATTTATTTTATAATTTGTAGTGAGAGAGAGACTTTTTAATTATAATAATACAGGTACCCCCAGACATTGGACACTCTTGAGCCTAATTTCCAGGTGTTTGTACACCTGGGGGCTCACCGTGCTTTTTCGTGTTTTCTTCGCATTTTTTTTTACTTTGTTTTCTGATTTTTGATTTTATTTATTTTGTGTGATTGAGCCCTTAGTTTTAGGATTGCTTGCGATAGATTAGGTCCAAACACATTAATCACCCTTGCATGCTCCTATAGTATCGTTTGGACTTAGTCAAATTCAAACAGTTGATTCACTGTCTTTGATCCGCCGCGCCGTGAGCTCATCCTGCCAAGCGCTTCTCCTGAACTCGATTTGTCGAGAGGAGGAGGGGTGAGCCTAGACCGGACTCTAAGATTGAGGATTTGTGGTCAACTTGTGGTTCTTCCCGCTAATAGCAATTTCTGAACTTAGGGCGATTTCATCGGCTTTTGCATTTGCATATAGATAGCTTTCAATTCTGTTGAGCATCTTTGCATGTAGAGTGCTGGAGGTAAGATGAGCATTTCTCTTTAGCATTCATCATTGACTTGCTGCTTGCATTGCTTTTCTGACTCTCCCTCTGATTTTGCCAACCTAGGTGCTTAAAGGATAGGACTCCTCGTTAGGCACGTGCATTTCTCACTAAAAATCCAAAAAAAAGTGATAATCAATAAAATTGGGACTGCTAATATTACTTGACCCTAAAACCGATCAAAAAGAAAAATCTTGTATTTGGGCGAGTAATCCCCTCATTGTCTTCGTTTTACATTGCTCTCGCACACGCTAAGGATTAGTGCCCAAATCCCATTTCAGCCCCCTAAGTGTGTGTGCAAACTTTTCGACTGCTCACCTAACTCTAAAACAGACAAGATAAAAAGACCGCTCTTTGCGGTCTCTACCGAGTTGAGTAGGTGAATTGAGGGTTTGTCTTATTTTCATTTTTGTCTGTGATTGTTGTGTGTGTCCTAGATCGCTCATGCGCACTTGCGCCTTCTTCACTCTCTTGACTTGACCGACGTGCTCCCTCAAATCATTTCCTTTTGTTTTCGAGATGGACCCCTGTTGTGCATTTTATCCGGACTTTGTGGATCCCTCGCTCGCTCCAACCAGTCCACCTCCCTTTTATCAGGAGGGCCTTCCTCCTACTTTTTCTGACTTTTGTACATACCCGCCTCAGCCACAGTATCACGACTCGGACTTCTATTCACCTCCACCCCCACCTGTGTATTACCCACCTCCGTCTTCGCATCCACCCGAGTCTGACCTGATGGAGTCACCTCCCTCAATCTCTATGAGTGATATCTTGAATCGGATGACAAAGCGCATTGATTTGATGAATGATGATCTCGCTTTCTTGAGGAAGAATCAGATTAATGCTCCTTTCGTCGGGGATACCGCTTCACTTGTAGGTGATCATGGGAGCTTGCAATCAACCAAAATACAAAAAAATGAGAAAATTTTAAAAATCCAAAAAGAGTTTGGGAGACACTTGGTTGATCCATATTGTTAGGAGAGAGTCCATTTGCCAGAGCCCTTGACCACACATCCATTCACGCTTAGTCCCACCTTTGACCCTGAGGATGTCGCTGTACAGACTGCTCTTGGCATGCCTCGTGTATGTGTTGATTCCGACTTCCTCCCTTGTATGGAGGAGGTCCAAAAATTCAAAAAAATGCTATCTGAACCTGAAGTGGTGGCCACTATTCATGATATTATCTGTGCCCCACTTCAGCAGGCCATGACTGATCTATCTGCTCCTCTTCCCAAGAAGAGAAAGCGGAGGAGCAGATTTGAGCGTCACATTCTAACCATGGCCACTGCCCACGCCATCACTCGTCGCCCCATTCCTAGAAAGAAGAATACAGCTACTCCTTTCATCACTTGCACCATCTTTGATTATACTTGTGATCGCACTCTCCTAGACGGCGGTGCATCTATTAGCATATTACCCTTCTCACTGGTACAGTCTCTTCGCTTAGGGCCTCTCAAGAAAACCAGGATGATCGTACAGTTTTCTGATGGATCCATCAAGAGGCCAAAGGGTATCCTTGAAAATGTCGTCATTTCTATTCAGGGCACGAGCCACCATGTTGATTTTGTCGTGTTGCCCATGGAGAGCTCCACAGGCTAGCCATCTCCAATCATCCTAGGACGATCATTCCTCGCCTCTGCGAGGGTCGTTATTGAATATGGATTAGGAGAGGTTCGCTTCCGTCCTGTTGACGAGAGCGAAGTATTGATCACCACACCCACAGTTGACCAGAGACCTGCACCTGATGCACCCTCACCGATTATAGCTGACTCCGAGGCCTATGACCGATCTGATGATATTAGACATGTTTCCTTAGCGACCGCTGATGAGACCCGATGGATCCCCCGAAAGGGGAGGAAATCGGAAAGCATAGACCTCGCAGTTCCTCCTCCTGGTGTGTGGCGATGTATTGATGAAATCCAAAATATTTACGTGATTGATCCAATTGAGCAGAGGGCAAATACCAAGACTAGACAGGACAGACCTCGTTTGACTACTTCCACTGATAACTCCGTTCCTGGTCACTCACAAGTAAAAATGATTGAGGTCGGTTATGATGCTGCCATTTATTTTGATAAATTCAGACCTCTTGTTGAAGACAAGGATTCGGGTGAGAGTCTTGAGGACGAACAAAGTTCGTATACTTCCACTGATGACTTCGTTCCTTTTGATTTTCACCTGGACAAGACCTCACAGGACGACTCCGATTACACTTCTTCCGAGGATGATGAGTTTGTTCCATTCCACTTCGATATCTGCGAGACTTCCAAGGCCAGACCTGACCACACTCCTTCCACTCACACGTCTGCGCCTTCACACCATAGGACCACCAAGGGAGAACCTAGCCATACTGTTTCCATTGATCAGTTCGTCCCTTTCCGTTTTGATTCCACTGAGGGCCTTCACCGTGTCGACCCTGATCGGCGTCCGTCCACTGTGGACCCCGATGTCAACATACACCATATCAGATATATCCCTCAGCGGTCCCGCAAGAAGGTTTTCTTTCCACCTTCTTATGATCATCCATTTATGTTGTAGATTCTCACCCGTGACTCTCTGTTCTATCTCCCGTATTGCTCGTCCACCCATTCTCGTGTTTGCCTTGCTTAGGACGTACTTTGTCCTAAGTATGGGGGGTGGACGAGCCGAGTGTTCTCTGATCGTTCCGTGTCATCACTCCTGTTGTTTCCTATACTTAGGGCTTCTTTTACCGAAAGTATAGGGGGAGTGATGTGTACATCCTTCGATCTCTGCTCTCATCTTCTGCTCTCCTTTCTTCTTTTCTTCTTTTCCTCTTCTATTTTCTTTATCTATCAAAAAGGTGCCGCCCTTGTAGACAGTTTTCCATACTTAGGACGTACTTTGTCCTAAGTATAGGGGGGTGTGCACCCCGAGTTTCTTCTATTCTTTTCGATCCTCTCCATTGTCTCCACTTCTTGTCTATACTTAGGGATATTTTACCCTAGGTATAGGGGGAGACAATCTGAGTACGATCTGTTCATTCCCACCCTTGACCCAACCTGCGTTGTGTACAGTCTGCTATACTTAGGATTATTTGATCCTAAGTATAGGGGGGACGATCAACTTCTTATTGGTTCATTCATTTATTCTTTAGACTTGTCTATACTTAGTGCGAGTTATGTCTTCTCTTTTCTCTCCGATCTATGAGGACATAGCTCAAGCTAAGTATAGAGGGGTCGTATATACTACGTATATACTTTAGCCATAACTCGTACTTTTGTATTTTCCTAATAATATGGCTAATAATTCTTTAAAATTCATTAAAACCCTTAATAAAAAGATGTTTAGTTCCTCAAATTCTTTTTGTAAATCAGGTGAAAATGTTTTTTGCAGAATGTTTGAAAAATAGTTTGAAAATCTGTGTGAACATTTATTGAAAATTATTTTGAAAATATTTTGTTACATGTTTTCAACCTTTGTAAAAATGTGTGTTTTGTAAAATCTCTTTTCTTTGTGTGAAATAAAATGTTTGAAAAATGATTTGCAAATGGTTTGAAAAATGGTTGCAAAAATATTTGAAAAATCTATATATACTGTTTGGAAAACCTTTGCAAAATGATTTTCAAATGTGTACATGTTTGCAAAAATGTTTGTAAAAATTATTTTGGACTATAGTTCTCAAAAATTGTGTGAAAAGCTTGTGTCAAATAAGTTTGAGGAATATATACATCACACCAAAATCCACTATATTTGTATAAAATTGATCACTTACCCTTGTAAATTCTAAATCCACTTCTTGTAAATATAAGAAGCACTCCCGTGTACATATTTTCTCCTAGTTTAAGCCAAAATCTTTTTATTTTCAAAAATCCCAAAAACATTTGCAAAATTAAAATCCAAAAACATTTGAAAAATCTTTTTGAAAAAGACAAAAAAATGCATCTGCATATGCATCATCATCATTTCAAAAAAATCCATAAAAAGTTCAAAATCTTGAAAATTGCATCACAAAAATATTTTCTGCATAGCATTGCATAGCATGAGCATTTTTCGGATTGAGTTTGATAGTTGAACAAGTCTAAGTAAAATCCGGAGATTGGAGCTTAATTGGACCTTAAAATCCACCTAATAACAGGAACCTTATAGGAATTGGGTTTGAGGTACTTCAGGTCTAGTTGACTTAATTCTTTGAGGATCACGGGACTTGGTTCAATGGATTCTTGACTGCCTAAGTAGAGTATTTCGGAGCACACGCACGACTCTTGTTGATAATGGCCTAACTTGGACACATGCACCTTTCACATGGCTCAACTCAGTTGGAGTGGTGAGGGGATTGGAATTGCCGGTATGAGACGCACACGAATGGAAACACTTGTCCTCCTCTAGGGAGGGAAGTGCACCCCAACCCGTCCAGTGATAAGGAAGTCTAAAGACAGGAGGCTGTGGGTTGCGATAAAGCTTCAAAAGAGGGATAGTCTACTGGCTCAAGAGGAAAAATCTTTATGTAAATGATGCTGTGAATAGTATTTCGGAAAAAAATGTGTGTTCAGGCATGTACAAAAAATAAAAAGCCTGCAAAGTATGTACAAATGTTGTAAAGCCAATAAGCAAGCTTGAGTTCCAAAGTCAAATATGTGAGTCTGCAGCAGGATGACTTGACTACACTGGTCTTGCATCCCAGGATAGGTAGCTACACTGGCTACCGTCCATTCTTCTCTTCACCTCCTCCTCTGAGCTGGTTGCCACTTGAACTTAGAAGGGAATACCCCGCTCTTCGAGGATGGAGTTATTGGATTGGGGAATCATTGGGTTGTCGTATTGGAGAAGTCAGTTTCTTTGCCATTCTAGTTGGGGAGAGCCACTATCACTTACACTGTACGAGTCAGATTCATAGTCGTGAGAGTTTGCGTATGAATTGAGATATTTCTGACCTGGCAATTGAGGGGACTTGAACAGAGTTTTGGGATTCTCAAGGACTGTTGGATTTCAAATTCAGGTCTCATTAAAATCCGCCCGGACTAAAATTCCAAAGGTCCGACTTAAGCTCCAAACTTTGATTTTGTGAAGACAAGTTTGATAATTAAACTAAATCCAAGTTCTTCTTTTTCTTTTCTTTCTTTTTCTTCTTGCACTTATTGCATAAGTGTTTGCTAGGGACTAGCAAAGGTAAAGTATAGGGGGATGATGAATCCACATTTCATCATCTTTCTTATCATTTTGGCCTCAAAAACCCTAGCAAACGCCTGTAAATACCCTTAATTCCATCATATTAGCATGCATGCATGTGCATCTAATTAGTCTATAAAAGACTGTAATTAAAGCCAAAATTATAGAATAAATAAAAGAAAATAAAAAGAATAAAATATTGTAAATATTTTATGACCCGAAACCCCGAGACCTAGGCATCTCGATGACTAGGTTGACAAGGAATAAAGTAGGGGGAGATAAGGGCCAAAATACAACAAAAATACATATTCTTTATATTCATTCTTTATTCATTTTGGGACCTATTTTTGGTTCCACTTTTTATACATCAAATAAAGAAACTTTCTACATGAAAGTTGTATATAATTTTATATAGAAAAATACAAAATTGATTTCACTGAAAAATAATACACAGATAAAAAGTTATGGTCTGAATACAATTCAAGATCCCCAAATTCCCAGACCCGTATCTCACAACTGAAAACTCCAAATGCAGCAAACTCACCTTTAATTGTATATAGAATAAAATAAGCTATTTAATGGCGGTGGTTTCGCATTTGGCAGAGCTACGGTTTGAAAGTTGAGTTTTGGACCCTACTTGTACAATTGTACTGATTAAAATATTCAATTTATTATTTATTCATTATTTTTATATTTTTATATTTTTATAATTTTGTAAATATTATTTATAATATGTACAGTAAAACATGAATGAAAACTCAAATAAAATACAAAATAAATATATATATACAATACATAGGTATCAGACCTATACTTATACCTATATACATTATACTTATATTTTATTAAACATACAAAACAAATAAAAAATAAAACAAAAATATAATTAAGGGTATAAAAGCATTTGATAATTTTATAAAATAATAAATAAAAATAAATAAATTAAAATCACAAAATAAAAATAAAATAATCAAATATATAGGTAATATACCTATATAGGGTGTAAAAAGTAACTTGTAAAAATAAATCTCATAAAAATAACTAAAATTCATAATAAAAGAATTTATAAATTTATAAATATTTTTTATTTAATAACCTAATTAAAATAATATCGTTTATTATTTTTTATTGATTTTACAAATTAATTTTTAAAGGTTTTTCCTGGTTGGTCCACGTGGACCAACCAGGTGGTCTAGACTGTTGACCAATGTCAACAGTCTGACCTTCAACTCTGGCTGTGTCAGAATAGAGTTTGACCCCCGTCTTCACCCTTTTTTCGAGGTTAACCCTTTCACCAAAACATGATACACCCTTCGCAACTTTTGCAGCTCTTGCATCAAGGATTCACGCCCAAGCTTCATCTTGGGTCGCGGATCATCGCAACACCCGCTGTCACCTCGTTCTTCCTCCACTGACCGTCAACCCCATATAACCCAACTCCGATTTCCTTTTGAATTTTGAACCACGATTCATCCAGTTCTTCCCCCCTTGGGACTCGCTCGAGCATCTTGGAGGTGACAGCTCCAGATCTCCTTCTTCAAGGCGGAGGATCATTACGAGCTGGGCGTGTTCCAACCCTACCTCCGGCGACTTTCCCGTTGAGGTACATCAACCTTGGGTACTCCCTTTGAGGTGTCTTCCCACTTCACTTTCACTCGTTTTTCATTCTCCATAGTCTTAGCATCATTTAGGTCCCTTTCTCGTGTCCAAACTCTCATCGATTCGATCACTCGAGCACCCTCGCCGGAGCAATCTCCGACGAGCATCGAAATCACCGTTCGCCCCACTGTGAGAGACCCCTGGAGGTCGAGGCATTTTGCCCTCGCCTCCATTAACCTTTTTAGTAGTTGCAGGAGCTTGAAAGACCCCCGCGAAGGGTCAATTTTGGCAAGCCCAAGGTACCTGGTCCGCCGTTCTTTCCGACCCTCGTCGCGGAGCGCCAGCGCCTCTCGAGCCATTTTGGCTCCGCCGGTGGACGCAGGAACCCTCCAGGAATGTCATCGGCCATTTTGGAGCTTCATCGAAGGCCGGAGGGCTGAGATCAAGGTCGGGGAAACTCACTCCACGGCGAGTTCTTCCCTGTTCTTCATCTTGGCCTCACCGCCGTCCGATCAAGGGTCGATCGCCCAGGCTAGCAGCCGCGTTGGATGGACGAGAGCCTCCACCGTCGGATTCGTCCAGATCCATCTAATCCCGGCCGTCCACAAGCGAACCGTCATCATGCAAGGAGAAGCTGACACATGGATAAGTGGCTCGGGCACGCCGTTCGATTTCACCCGCCAGCTGACCGTTGGATCGCAGCCGCGTGTCGCCAGAAGCCATCCACCGTCGGATCAGTTTCAAAGGGGTATTTTGCAGAATCACCCCTTCCATTTTTGTAATTTCATTTTAATCCTGAAACTTTAAGTGATAGTTTAAAATGTTTTGTAACTTTTACAAATAGGCCCTCAGACTTTAAGTATTGACGTTTCAGTCCTCTGCCACGTCGCCTCACATGACCTATTCACGTGAGGCGCGGGCATTTTGCAGCCAGGCCCTCAGCCCTTTGGTTATTTCATTCCAGTACCATAATTTATAGATCACGTGTTAAAGTTTTGGGAATTTTGCATGTAAACCCCCGGGTTTTTGGGAATTGCAGTTAGGTCCTTCCCATGCGCGTGCAAGTCACGCGCCCTGGTGGGCATTTTGCACCAATACCCCTGTGGGTTAGTAAATTTGTGATTGGTCCAGAAAATTAAATATTTAGTGTTATATTTTGTTGAAAATTGCATGTATGCCCCTGGATGTTTTAATATTTGCACATAAGCCCCTGCCAGGTTGAATTATTTTTGTGTGCTTGTTTTATTTATTTAAGGCATCATTTTAATTCCAAAAATTCTCAAAAATTCAAGTTAAGCTCCTGTTCACTTGCACTTTCACGCCATATTTTTAATTTTCGATTTTATTGCATTTTCATATTTATTAAAAATAAAAAACTTGCCATTTCAGTACTGTCTAGCTTAGAAAATACCAAAAAATATTAAAATACCTTGAAAAATTCAAAAAAAAATTACCTACTATCTATTTTAACCTATTTTAGTGTCAGTCCAAAAATCACTAAAATTTCAAAAGAAAAACCTTAAAATTAGAAAGTACTTAAAACTTCAATCATAGAAAACTCCAAAAAATACAAACTTAGTTCCTGTTTCTTCCTTATTTTATTCTTTTTGTTTAAATCTGATTTGGGAAAATTTTGAGATCATCTGATATTTTTCCTTTCCATTTTAGTCTCGGCCAGATTGTTCATTCATTGTTTTCTTTATTTCGTTTTTAAAAATACCAAAAACATTTTGAAAAATTTCCAAAAATCACAAAAATAGTAAAAAAGCATAAAAATACCAAAAAGATTTTATTTCTGAATTTTTGACTATTTTTACTTATTTTTATGAATATTTTATCCCCTATTTTATTACATAGCTTATAAATTCCAATATTGAAAAAGAAAAAAATATAAAATATAAAATATAAAAATCAAAAAATAAAAAATCAAAATATAAAAATAAAAATTAAAAAACAATTAAAATTAAAAACCCACAAAAAAATATTTGCTTTGCATTAGTGTAGACAACACTTAACACTCACACACACACACACACACACCTGTTTGATCTACCCTGTTTGGCTCCCTGTGTTCGAACTCTCTGCATACTTGCTCTATACACCATTTATGTAGAGTTAAAAATAAATTTTAACTCCGCATTGATTTCTTATTGTTTGACTTATAGTGTGGGTTAATTGTTGATTAAATACAGGATTCTGTAGTGGTCACGACACCCTGTTGACTCGCCTTGTGAGTCAATACGACCGCTCTCAATTCTGTGTTTATCAGTGGTGTCTTTTAGGGTCAAATAAAGTTAGCAGACCCAAATTTTATGATTTGAATTTTTTAGGTATTTTTCAAATAAAAACAAACGCCTAACGAATTTTTTGGTTCTCCTGGTTAGTTAAGTCCAAAAACGGGGGGAGAAGTCGAAAAAGCTGATGTGCGTGAAATCGATGATGCATGCAGAGTAAGAAATGCGTACCTAACTCCAGCAGTCTACATGCAAGAATGATCCATGTAGAATTGAAAGACAGAAATAAAACTACGTAAATGATGTAGGTGAAAATCCGAGCCCTAAGCAAGCAGTTCTACTCGACAGAATAGTGGCTAAGTGATCAATCAAGAGGGGTCGGAGTCCGGTCTCGATTGCCGATCGGTGTCCGCCACAATGGGTCCTGCCAGCGCTGTATACGACCTCTAGCGGCGCGTGACCCCTGATGAATACCCATTCATCACTCTTTATTCTTATATTTTAGCTACAAAAACCTTTGCAAATGCATGTAGATATATGTAAATACAAATAATTACCAAAAGCATGCATTGTGTAAAAACCTATAATTAGCATGTTTTTGTGCAAAAATAAAAGAATAAAGATTAAAAAGAAAAAGAGGGAGAGCAACCTAACCCAAGGGAGGGCTCAGCATGGGCCTGACCGCATAAAAGCCAAAGTAGAGGGAGATAGGGGCTCATGTGTAAATATTTATGTAAATATTATGCAAATATTTTCCTCACCAAAAATATGCTTGTAGATACTTGTATATATTTATAAATATAAAATCAAAAGAAAAAGTTAAAAATCAAAAAGATCAAAAATACACCTTTCATCATGTACATAAACCACATATATGAATTTATTTAACCTTGTAAATAAATAAAATTATTTTCCAAACTTTTTGTAAATAGTCTCTATTATATAGTGTAAATAAATAAAATAAAAACAATGAAAAAAAACAAAATAAAAATAGCAAAAATTAAAAATACAAAAACACATTGTACAAATACTACGTATATAGATGTATATATATTTCTTTTACCTATGTACATAAATAATCAAAATGAAATAAAAATACCTTTTTATTCCTTGTTTTATACTATAAATAAATAAAATATAAAATAGGAGTAAAATTGCATAAAAATAATAATTAAAAATCAAAAAAAATCAAAAACCCTAATAGTGTACATATACCTATATAGTACATACTATGTTATAGCTTATTTTTATTTCCAAAAATTAATTAAAAATCACTAAAAAATAGAAAAAAATAAAATAAAAATATTTTGTGTTTTGAGTTTTTGCAAATTCGGCCCCTAGCTACCCTTAATTTGCATTTCAAGATCCAGCCACGTGGCCGAATTCCATTGGGTCCTGGGGATGTTGACCGCCCGGTCAACTACCCCCCACCAGGACCACCTTCTGCGGACTTAAGCGCCCGACCCGACTTCCCTAATTTCTAGCGCCTAAACCCGATTGAATCCCACCTAAACCCCGGGTCCGTTTTGATCTTGACATATCCGACATCCTCGCCGGGCATCCACCTTGGGATCCGCACGCCACCACGACCTACCCGAGCCATCTTTCTCGGACCCCTCCAGCATACTTAAGCGAGCTCCGCCACCTCATTTGATCATCTTTGGCCATTCGCCTTCTTCTCCTGTGAGCTCTAGAGAGTGTGCGAGGTGACAGCTCGCGCCTGAGCCTGTTGCAGCGAGGAGAGGAGGAGTATTCCATCGATCCGGCGACGTAGCCGCCGCAGCTCTGCCACCCGCGTGAGCTTCGAGCCTCGGACCGAGACGATCCTCAAGGCAACGACCAGGAGCTCCAGCAGCTCTTCCCCAGTCTCTCCATTCACCCAGGTACCCCTGTAGCTCCACCGTTTCCTTCAATTTCTATTTTCGCCCAATTCGCGCCGCCGTCGTATTTCTTTGATTCCGACCATCCCGCCACCCATCTCGATCATCGGAATCGACCATCACGTTCGCCTTCGTCCGACGCACCTTCTCCACCCATTCACTCAACCCAGCTCGCACAGGAGCTGGGAACCGAGCTCCTCCGTCCACCACCTTCGCCGGAGCTCACCGTCCCGACGCACCAGCCACCCCCACTTCGCCTAACCGGGTCGAGGCAGTTTGCCCTCGACCCGCGAGTCTCCTGAGCTGTTTTGCAGGTGATACCGAGCCCATCTGAGGGCTTGGTCATTCAGGCCAGGAGGTCCAGCTCCGCCGACCTCATCCGAGCTCATCGGAGCTCGGCTCGATCATCGGAGCCCACCGGCAGACGCGGGAGCCTTCCGCGATTCTTCTTCGACCTTTAGAAGGCCCCCAGGAGGAGCCTAGCGCACGCACGAGCCCGGCGAGTCTCGCCGGGGACTTGTTCTTCGAGGACCCTTCATCGCCGTTGATCGACCCCCCTCGCTCCAGTATTGATCCTGGCCGTCCATCTTTGGAGCCACCAGCACCGTTCGATCTGAGGAGGCGACATCTGGAGCGCCCACTGCCAGCCGTCGTCCGATCTCCACGTGGCGCGCATCCAGCCCATCCGCTTAATAAAGGGTAATTTACCCTTAGGCCCCTGTCTTTATTTTATTTCGTTTTAGTCCTGTAAATATTAAAGTCAGTTGTTTAGTTTTAGGTTTATTTGCATAGTGGACCTTGAGCTTTATGTTATTTGCATTTATATCCCTGCCAGTTGTGGACACGTGCATCGACACGTGACATTTTGGGTTATTTGCAGTAGATACCCCTGTAGTTCTGGATGTTATTAAATGAATGAAAAGTTTCTCTTATTTGCATTTATACCCATGTGCGTGGTTTAATTGAGCATGTGCGATATATTTTTCTTACATTTGGGTCCCTGAGTGTCTCAGGCACGTGCGTGGCGCGTGTTTTGCTGGGTATTTTGCACCAGACCCCCCAGAACTTTGGGTATTTGCACTTTGATCCCTGTGCACAGTGCCATATCTTTATTTTTGAATAAAATATCAAAACACCTCCAAATCCAACGAAAATTTGACACATGGCTCTTGCCATGGTGTAGGATTTTTATGGATTTTTGAGGAAATTTTTGATTTAGTTTGGTATTTTTAAAAAATCAAAAACCTTTATTTTTGTCACTATCTATTTTGAAAAATCACAAAAAATATAAAAACTCACTTAAAAATTCTATAAAAATTAGCTACTATCTATTTTGCTTAGTTTGATTTTCTAGCCAATTTTGGCTATTTTGCATTATCTAAAACACCTAAAAATTGAAAAACACATAAAAACCTATAAAACTTTTAGTAAATAAAATAATCCAAAAATAATAAAATTGGTACCTAAATTTTCCTTGTTTTATCATCTTTACAGGAAAATTACCTCCAGGCCATTTTAAGGCCCTTAGATATTTTATTTAGGGCTTTTTGGCTCGGCTGGACAGCACCCTTTATTTTAGGCATTGTTTGATTTTTAGAAAATAAAATAAACATCAGAAAATTCTCAAAAATTCACCAAAAACACTAAAAAATCTAAAACACATAAAAATATTTTTGTTTGAATTTTTGGTTGAATGTTAGTGCTTTAAATAATTTGTTGAAGTGTGCTTTTGTTTGTTTTTCTTTATTTCCTTAATTACTTAAAAATCCAAAAAAATATAAAAATATTCAAAAACCACTAAAAATATTTTGTTCTTTTATTTTCTTTATTTTTACTACTTCGTAGGCCTCTCGGCCAACCCGTGCTCCTTGAGTTCGACCCTGGGTGCTATACCAGGTTAATCCTATAGCAGGACCGCTATTCGTGTTTTGATCGATTTTATTTTCATTAGTGGTTCATTTTTTCTTGATCGACACATCTGAGCGATTGAGGTCGCGACGACCGATTTAGATACACCTGATTGCCTTAGTCGCTCGGGTTTTTGTGTCATCAACCCCTCAGGTGACCAAACAGTCTTTTTATTAATCTTTTATTCTTGGTCCAATTAATCGGTCTATAAGTACAGGAAAAGTTATTAAGGTGTTGGGACCCTACTAATTACGTCAAGTCAAGCAAAAATCCTAAGGCTAGAGGCTGAAATCCACGAGAATCAAAAAGGCAGGAAATAAATGGTAGAAAGCCGCGAGAAAACCGCGAAAAAACCGAGGGGTCCCCCGAGCACATCGATGCTCGGTGAAACAGACCCCGAAAGTCTAAGTCTGAGTCTGAGTGTCCTGTCCCTGTTTTATTACAATAATAGTTCAAATAGGTTGAAAATATAACTAAGCTAGTCTATATACGCCCACACTCTGCTGCCTTCTTGCGCTCTCCTGCGGCTCCGTGTAGAAGGGAGCTGCCTCCGATTGCCGTGGTTGCGTCAACTCCTTGAAAGGAGCTGCCTCGGTCCTCGAGCCCTCGCAAGAAATCAACAAAGTGTCAAACCAAGCAAATAAAGCCAATAAAGGAAAACAGGGTATATATGCAAAAATGGCAATAAAAATAAACACAAAAAAACAACCAAAATCAAAAGAAACAAAATAAAAGAAAATAAAATAAAATAAAATAAAAGAAAGACAAAAAGCCGTGGAAAGCCGCGAACGAAGAAAAAGTCGCGGAAAGCCGTGAAAATCAAAGGCAAATAAAAACCAAGAAAAATACGACTACTTAGCCGTGCTCCTCGGCAACGGCGCCATTCTGATGAGCTGAATTTTACGAATGGACTAAGGTGAATAAAATCTAGCGAAGGTAATTGTGACCTCAGTCACTCAAAACTCGGCTCAACAAGAAAAAGAAAGAACAGACCACCAATCAAGCAGATAAAACAATGAAAATCAAATAGTGGCCCTAGCTATGAGATTAGCCTGGTGTAGCATCGAGGGTCGGACTCAGGGAGCACGACTTGGCCTTGCGGCCTACGAATTAGTCTAAAAAGAGAAAAGTAAAACAAATATATATTTTTTGGTGGTTTTTAATATTTTTATAATTTTTTTGGATTTTTAATTATGAAGGAAAATAATAAAACAACAAAAACAAGAAACTTTAACCAATTATTTAAATGCTCAAAAATAGTCCAAAAATTCACACAAAATTATTTTTATGTTTTACGGATTTTTTACTGTTTTTACTGAATTTTTGAGAATTTTAAAATTTTTATGGATTTTTCTAAAAATAAAAGAAGGAAGAGAAACTATGCTACTGTCCAGCCAGGCTTCAAGGACCAAAATAAAATATAAAATGGTCTTGTCAAAGCCTAGAGGTATTTTTCATAAAAGTATAAACAAAGAGGAAAATTCAAGAAAAGGATTTATTAATTTTTGGATTTTCTATGATTTTTTAGAATTTTTATAAGTTTTTAAGGGTTTTTTTAATTTTTACAGTTTTTATAAATCCAAAAATAACAAAAAATGGATAGAAAATCAAACACACATAAATCAACAAAACTGGATTTTTTTAGAATTTTTAAAAGAGTTTTTTATTTTTTTATGAATTTTTAATCTGAACAGACAGAAAAACAAGGATTTTTGAATTTTTAAAAATAATAAAAAGACTAAAAAATGTACCCAAAAATTATGGAAAATTTGACACAGTGACAGGAGCCACGTGTCAAATTTTCACAAAATTTGGGTTGAATTTGATATTTTATTTAAATCAAAAACAAACACACAAGGCACAGGGACCTAGTTGCAATAAAATATAGTCCAGGGGCCAAAAAGTAACAAGTTCAGAAGCCTGGGGGTCCCTCGTGCAATTTCTCCAAGTCCCCACGCGCGCTGCACTTGGTCTGGGCATATAGGGACTGAAATGTAATGAAACTTAGTTCCAAGGGCTTATTAGCAACAGGTGCTAAAAGCCCAGGGGACTAGATGCAAATTACCCAAAGTATTCAGCACTTGTCAAATAAAATCACGCACAGGGGTATGGATGCAAATATCAAAAACTATATTTCATTCAGTAACAAGCAAAATCTACAAGTCCAAATAATGCAAATTCACCATAACCCACGTGACGATGCACGTGTCTACCACAAATAAGGATGAAAATGCAAATACAATGAAGGTCCAGGTCCTAAGTGTAATTTAACCAAAATAAAATGAACTATATAAAATATTTATAGGACTACTTGATAAAAGCAAAACAGGAGGGGGCCTAAGTGAAATTTACCCATTATTATCCGAGGGCTGGAGGCGCGCCACGTGTGATATCCAACGGCTGCGGGGCGTTGCGCCTCAACGAAGGAATCTCGCTCGGATCTAACTGCCGAGGGGTGCCCACGTGGCTGATCTGACGCTCGTGGATCAAGGGCACTCCTCGCTGGATCAAGGGCCACGATCGAGCCTCTGGTATATCTACGGTGGCTGGCTCCTCGTACGTGGATGCTCCAGATCAAAATTGGGCGAGGAGGGCTCGATCTGACGACGACGGAGGATGCACCAAGAATAGGACGCCGGTGACTTTCGCCGGCCCAATGCTCGCGCTAGGGTCCTTCTCTGCTGCTGAGATGTCCAAGAGCTTCGCCTCGATGTTCTGCAGCTAGTGGATGCCTCCGATGAGGCCGGGAAGCTCCGAGGAGCTCCAGCGATGACGGCGGAGGTGGCTCCTATGCCTGAATGCGTAGACCCTCATATGGGTCTCTTCTGACCTGAAAAAGAGCACAGAAAGCTTGCTGGGTCAAGGGCAAAGTGCCTCGACCCTGTGAGGGGTGAAATGGGTGGCTGGCGCGTCGGGGCGGCACCCTTCGGCGATGCGACGGAGGAGGAGGGTGGACTCCCAGTTCCGGGGTGAACTGGGTTGGATGGACGGGCGTAGCAGATGGAGAGGAGTATGGCGATGATGATGGACGATTCGGTCGATAAAATGGATGGACGGAGTGGCCGGAATCGACGAAAGGGATGATCGGAGTGATTTCGGCGAAATCAAAAATTAAAGAAATATGGGAAAAATCCAGGTTACCTGATGCGTGGGATCGACTGGGGATGAGCTCCGGGAGTTCTGGCCTCGCCTCGAGGGTCGTCGAAGGCCCGAGGCTCGGGCGCTGCTCTGGGCGGTGCACGGCGGCGAGATGCTGCCGGATCAGTGACGGGATGCTCTTCCGCCTCTCTACAACACACAAAACCAAAGCTGTCACTCAGAGGAATCGGGTGGAGGTCCTGGGTGGAAGGGGAGACGCCAAAGATAGCTAGGAAAGTGCGGCGGAGTAGGAGCTATATACGACTAGGGGTCCGGCTAGATGAGGATCGGGCGAGGAATTCAGAGTACGGATCCCTATGTAGATCCCCGGGCATGGATCTCGGATGTCTCAGGAAGGATTAGGACCCGGGGTTTAGTTATTTAGGGCTCGGATCTGGTTTAGATAAATGGGCGAAGTCGAGTCGATGGCACAGATCCGCGTGGACCGGTCCAGGGGGAGAGTTGACCGGGGGTCAACATCCCCCGTGGGCCAATCAGGTGCAGCCATGTCATAATTATTTGAAAATTAAACAAAAAATAGTAAATGGCTGAATTTCGAAAAAGTTAAAACATAAAAAATGTTTCTTTATTTTTAAACTATTTTTTGTGATTGTTATTTTTTTCTGAAATAAAAATAATGTATATACAATATAGTATTATTATATATAGGTATATACAATATACAATTTTTATTTTTAATTATTTATTTTGTACATTTTATTCCAATTTTATATTTTATTTATTTATAGAATAAAATTTGGAATAATTTGTTATTTTTATTTTATTTTCATTAATTATTTTCATAAAGTAAATAAATAGTTATATACATCTATGTACATGGTATATTTACAATGTAGATTTTGATTTTTATTTTATTTCTTTTTATTAAATTTTGGTTTTTATGGTTTTTATTTTATTTATATACATTATGGAGTGTGGAATATATACATATTTTTATGGGATTTTTATTTATTTATTTACAAGGTGAAATAGATATATATATATGTGTGTGTGTGTGTGTGTGTGTGTGTGTGAGTTCTATGTACAAGGCTTATATACAATGATGAAGGGGTTTTTTATTTCTTTTTAATTTTCTCATTTTTGTTTTAATTTTATATTTATAAATATATACAAATAAATACACACCCATTTTTATTTGAATAAGAGGAAAATAATTTTTATTTTATTTACAGGTATATGTACAATCATGAGCTTCCTTATCTCTCTCTACTTGTGTTCTTTTGCGGTCAGTCCCATGCTGAGCCCTCCCTTGGGATTAGGTCGCTCAATATTTATTCTAAATATCTCCCTCTTTTTCTTTTATTTCTTTATTCTTTTATTTATGCACAAAAACATGCTAATTATTCATTTTTACACAATGCATGCTGAATGATAATTATTACTATTTACAGGAATATACATGTGTTTTGCATAGGTTTTGTAGCTAAAATAAAAGAATAAAGAGTGATGAATGGGTATTCATCAGCAACCGATTGTCCCGAGGAGAAGAAGGTGATATTTGGCACTTATCGTCTGCGCAACAATGCAAAAGAATGGCGGACTTCTTGTAAAAGCATACACTTTATTGATAAAACCACCATTGAATGGAAGGACTTTAAGGAACGTTTCACCGAACATTACATTCCTCAGCATGTTTGAGATGCAAAAAGACTGGAATTTATTGAGCTTCGACAAGGGAGTTTATCAGTTGAACAATATGCTTCCAAATTCCAAGAGCTGGAAAAGTACGGAAAAGTGATGTGTGAAAATGAAAGATAGCGTGCTAGAAAATTTGTTGAAGGCTTGAATTCAGGATTGAGCATGAAGGTGCTCACCAGAGGTCCTCAGACTTTTTCGGATGCAGTTTCAACGGCTGTGGATATTGACTTGGCATATAAAAGGATCCAACAACAAGGTGGTGGAAAACGTCCCCATTCTACCAACAGTAAGAAGGGTATGTTTGATAAAGATAAAGGAAAGAAGCCCCTAATCGAGAATGCCACAAAAGATAAGCCAATATATCCTCTATACCCTCATTGTGATAGAAGGCACACTGGAGAGTGTTATAAGTTTACAGGAGCTTGCCTGACTTGCGGACAGAAAGGTCGCTTTATTAAAGATTGTCCCAAGAAGAAGGAGCGAAACTCAGGAGATCAAAAGAAGCATGTAAAAGGAAGGGTGTTCGCGCTACCTGCTGAAGAGAAGGAAGATGGATACGCTACAGTGGAAGGTACTCTTTCTATTACCGATCATTTGAGCTATGTTTTATTTGATTCTAGTACCTCGCATTCTTTTATCTCTCATCGCTTCACCAACAAGTTGAATTTTGAGCCCATTGAACTTCCATATACACTTAGTGTGACTTCACTAATGGGCGAACACTCCACTTTGGGCACATGCTTGGCCGATGTACCTATCATAGTAGGACACAATCTGTCAGCCAACTTGATATTGCTTCAGATGAATAACTTTGATGTCACTTTGGGTATGGATTAGATTTGGGAGACTATACAGCAATATATTGTAGACAAAAGAAGGTGGTTTTTAGTAAACCACATATGGCAGAAATGATCATTCGCTGAGACAAAAAGAGGAGTAATATGATTATCTTAGATCTAAGCGCACGACGATTGATAGCTACGGGGTGCATGGCTTAATTTTTTAGCGTAATGAGTACAAAACCATATATGGTGCAACTTGAGGATTTGGACGTCGTACGAGATTTTTCGGATGTTTTTCCAGATGACTTTCTGGATCTTCCGCCTAGAAGAGAGATTGACTTCACTATTGATGTATTACTGGGTACTACACCCATCTCTAAAGCACCTTACAGAATGGCTCCTACTGAATTGAATGTGTTAGAAAAATAATTGCAAGAACAATTAGATAAAAGGTTCTTGAGGCTGGGTGTTTCCCCTTGGGGCGCTCATGTCTTATTCGTGAAAAATAATGATGGATCCATTAGGCTCTACATTGATTACCGAGCTTTGAATAAAGTCACCATCAAAAATGAGTACCCGATACCTTGCATTGATGATCTATTCGGCCAATTGCAACAAACAGCGGTCTTCTCCAAGATTGATCTTCAGTCTGGTTACAATCAACTCAGGATTAGGGATGAAGACATATCAAAGACAGCATTTAGGACAAGATACAGGCACTATGAATTCCTAGTGATGCCTTTTGGCATCACAAATGCGCCTGTTGCATTTATGGATTTGATGAATAGGGTATTCCGAGAATACCTGGACAAGTTTGTGATCGACTTTGTTGATGATATCTTAGTTTATCCACCCAATATGGAACAACACCGAGTGCATCTCAGATTAGTTCTTGAGACATTGCGACAACATCAACTTTATGTCAAATTATCCAAGTGTGACTTTTAGCTTCAGGAAGTTGCATTCCTTGGACATGTTGTGTCTAAGAAGGGTGTTTTCGTAGACCTCGCAAAGGTAGATGCGGTTTTAAATTGGAGTCAACCCAAGAATGTCTCAGAAATCCGTAGTTTTTCGGGTTGGCAGGGTATTATAGGAGATTCATTCAGAATTTTTACAGGATCTCCCTACCATTGACTCGATTGTTGAGGAAGGATGTAAAGTTTGAATGGTCAGAAAAGTGCCAACAAAGCTTTCAAGAGTTAAAGCAAAGATTGATGTCTTCTCCGGTGCTCACTCTACCATCGGGTAGTGGTGGATTTGTGGTCTACACTGATGCATCAAGCTCTTGTTTAGGATCTGTCCTCATGCAGCATGGAAAAGTTGTGGCATACTCCTCTCGGCAGTTGAAGGAAGCTAAAAGAAACTACCCGACGCATGCTCTAGAGCTTGCAGAAGTAGTTTTTGCACTAAAACTTTAATGTCATTATTTATATGGAGAGAAATTTGAGGTATTTACTTGTCACAAAAGTCTCAAGTATATCTTCTCACAGAAGGAACTGAATATGAGACAAAGACGATGGTTGGAGTTTCTATCAGACTATGATATTTTCATCGAGTATCATCCAGGAAAGGCAAATGCAATCGCCGATGCTCTTAGCGGGAAATATGAACGGAAGCTCGCAAGTATGACATTGCAATGATAGCTAATGAAAGACTTGGAAGAATGGAACTCGTTTATTGAAAGGAAGACTAGAGTTATTATGGCAGGAATGAAGATCCACTTGTCGTTGGTAGAAAAGGTTATATTGGCTCAGAAGAATGATAATGAACTCAAAAAATTGACGATCACTTCTCAAAAAGAAGGATCTGATTTCTCAATTGGGTTGGATGGAGCATTGAGGATCTGTAATAGATTGTGGGTTCCGAATAATGGTGAATTAAGACAAGAGATTCTTGAAGAGGCTCAGTGATCTATGTATACCATTCACCACGGTACTACAAAGATGTATAAAGACTTACAATGAAATTTTTGGTGACCGAAGATGAAAAAGAACATTGCAAAATTTGTATCTGTGTGTCTTATTTGTCAACAAGTAAAGATCGAGCACCAGAAGCCTGCATATCCTTTGCAATCATTAGAGATTCCTGAATGGAAATGAAAGAATATCACTACGGATTTTGTCATCGCATTGCCAAAGACAAATAAAGGTTGCTTTGATACAATTTGGGTGATTGTTGATCGATTGACTAAGTCGGCACTCTTACCCATTCGTTTGGATTAGTCTACAGAGAGCCTTGTTGAATTATATGTGAATGAGATAGTGAAACTGCATGGTGTTCCGGTATCGATTGTGTCAGAGAGGGACGCGAGATATGTCTCCCGATTATGAAAAAGCGTGCAAGATGCTTTGGGTACAAGTTTGAAATTCAGCACATCATTTCATCCTCATACCGATGGACAGTTCGAAAGAATAGTACATACATTAGAAGACATGTTGAGAGCTTGTTCCCTAGACTTTGATGGAAATTGGGATCGACATTTATCTTTGGTCGAATTTTCATATAATAACAAATATCATGCAAGCATTAAGATAGCTCCGTATGAAGCTTTATATGGTCGACCTTGTAGTTCACCATTATGCTGGAGCGACATAGGTGAAAAATACATATTGGGATCTGAATTAGTCCAGGCTTACACAAAGGGTGTAGAGGTGATTCGAAAGAGACTTTTAGCGACTCAAAGTAGACAAAAGTCTTATGCCGATCGTCGAAGATGAGATTTGAATTTTGAAATAGGTGATCATGTGTTTTTAAAGATTTTTCCTACCAAGGGAGTAGTGCGGTTCGGCAAAAAGGAAAAATTGAGTCCAAGATATGTGGGACCTTCTGAGATAATAAGGAAAGTTGAGGAAGTATCTTGTCAGGTTGCTTTTCTACCTCATTATTCCAAGCTACATGATGTTTTTCATGTATCAATGCTACGGAAGTATCATCTCGACCCATCGCATGTGATCGAGCACGAAGTTTCGGATATTCAGCTGAACTAGATGTATGAAGAAAGAACAGTGCGTGTCGTCGCCGCCTAGTTCCGATGGTTAAAGTACTTTGGAAACATCATCAGAGGGAAGAGGCAACTTAAGAGTTGGAGGATGAAATGCGTCAACACTATCCACATTTATTTGGTAAGTGACTTTTTACAATATAAATTTCGACGACGGTAGATTGTAACAGATGATTTTTTTAATGAGGATAATAAAATAATTAAAATAAAACTAAATCACATAACCACCCTCACATCACCCTTAAGATAATACAAGATAAGATAAAAAAGAGATAAAATAGCCAACGACCCAAGTTGGTTATTTTTTTATCTCTTAATTAAGTTCAATTTAGTATTATTTATCTCATTGATTGTGCCTATAAATACCATGAGACTTCAATGACTTCCCTACACATTGCCCTTTGTGAGAGAGAGTTTAGAGCGAGAGAGAGAGAAGCCGACGACGACATTCTTTCGTCGTGCCATTTTCGAATTCACTCGACAACCCTCTCCATCAATGTTGGAGTTTTGATCCGTCGAAATTGGAGGAGCTACGACATGGCCGACAACGGTCTGAATTGGTAGAATCTTGGTCGAAGAATTTCTTGCATCGGCGAGGTATGTGTCGAACACATAGAATCGTTGAGTGAATTTGTGTTGATCCTTGGTTTAGAATTATGAATCATAGATGTATGTGTGACCACTAATTAGAAATATGTACAACTATTTAGAGGAGTGCATGCAATGAATGTTTCGTTTATTATCAACACCCGTCGAGATTTGTAATTATTTTTTATCTATGTTGTTAACGGCAAGAGAAATTAGAAAAGTTGAAAAGTGTCTTGCGTGATTTTCTTTTCTCTTTGCATTCCTTAGATGTTACTGGATATTCTATAATTATTTGGTTATCCTTTAAAACTATACACGTAGATTCAAATCACATGCTCTCTTCATAATTTTAGTTGCATGTCATAATATCATGGAAATATACCTTAATGATTTTAATTGCAAATTAAACCACACTTTATAGGGTATAATTTACATGATTGATGATTTTTTAAAAAATGATATGAAGAAAATCCAAAAAAGGCAAGAACACGACATTGGGTATATCAATTAGTACTTAACGAACCGCCCAACATCGAATCATATTGATTGAGTTGCTATTGCATACATGATTTGAGGTTAAAAAAATCAAAGAAGAAAACCCAGACATTGTTCTTTAATTACTGATATGCTGGAAAATAGTAATATCGACGAATCTACTATTCAAATGCAGGGCATGTACGCCAGTAATAGAGTTACAAAAAAATAAGTCGGTGGTCTACTTAATATAGACATGCTCCATAATGTATTAACATTAAGAATTAGGATTAAAGAAATAAATTAACATATTCCTCTTTATTTAACTTTTTACGCATTATAATTTCGTGAATTGCATGTTATAGTTATTGGATACATGAACTCTATATAGTATCAATTTATTAATATATATACCAAGGATTGTTTAATTCTCTACAGTATTATTGGTATGTGATCTTCACATTGTACCAGGATAAATTAAAAAGAACCAAGCAAAATCAGTATTCTGACTATTAAAGAAACAATATATGCTTAAGTTCTCAAGATAATTATAAGATCTTGGCACCGACTCGAACTAAGGGGTCGTAAGGGTCTAAAGGGCCAACGCATTCCAGAGACATGAGGCAAAAGATAAGTCCTCTACAGTTGTAGCTACACTGTCATGTTATGTATTATTTATGGACCGCTTGTGCCGGCGGTAAATCATCAAAGCCATCAAAGCTGCCTAAGAACTAACAATCAAGACCACTCTAAACATAAAAAATATCATGGATATATGTGCAATATATGTTAATATTATGTGCATATATGTTATTATGTTACTTTTATGGACATATGTTTAAGTCTTGTTAATGTTAAGTCCACGTATATAATTTATATTAATGTTATGGGCATACATGCAAATATGATAAAACTTACAGGTATATATGCAAGTATGTTATGTGATATGCATTAAATAAGTTGATTTATGATTCATATGATAATGGCTTTTGTGACTTGATTTCTACACTAACCGGCTTGACCTCAACTCGACACATGATGAGCGTTAGGCTCATAACATGTGCTGTTACTCTTTTTAGGAGAACGTGAGAATTAAGTCATTTTTGCTCAAGGGTGAATTCACCATCTTCAAGAAGTAGGATCGGTATGGAACTACTGCTAGTTTGTTTTGTAAGTATGTCTTTATGCCCACTGGAATAAGGAGATCATGGAAATGATTTCATCTAGTTTATCTGTTTCTTTATTCCAATTAAGGAACTCTCGGACTCATGTCCTTATTTATAGTATCACTACAAAAAAAACGCGATTGGCGTGCACACTATGGGGTGCACTTGGCAAGTATATGTGCTTGTGCATACCCTAGCGAGCACTTAGGCTACACATGTGCTCGCCTGGTTGGTCGCCCTTTTGAATATGGAGGTGAGGTTATATTTTCGTATATGAACGAGCACTTAAATAACACAAGTGCTCGCCAGTTTGTGCTCGCCCAGTTGAAATTCAAGGTGCGGTTGGACCGGCGCGTGTCAAAATCCGGGCGAGCACCTGGAGAGCTGTGAGCGAGCACATAATTGTGCTCGACCGCACATGTAAACAGAACGTCGGGCGTCCATGTTTTCCTCATTCTGTGCGATCTCGTTCCCCATTCTTCCCCTCCGGCGACCCGTGCTCGAGCATCCCCGCCTGTGATGAATACTCATTCATCACTCTTTATTCTTATATTTTAGCTACAAAAACCTTTGCAAATGCATGTATATAGTTGTAAATATAAATAATTACCAAAAGCATGCATGGTGTAAAAAGTAATAATTAGCATGTTTTTGTGCTAAAAATAAAAGAATAAAGATCAAAAAGAAAAAGAGGGAAATATTTAGAATAAATATTGAGCAACCTAACCCAAGGGAGGGCTCAGCATGGGCCTGACCGCATCAAAGCCAAAGTAGAGGGAGATAGGGGCTCATGTGTGTACATATATATGTAAATAAAAATAAAAATATTTTCCTTCCAAAAATAGACTAAAAAGGGCTTGTAAATATTTGTATATATTTCTAAATATAAAATAAAGATAAAAATAGATAAATCAAATAGAAAAAAAAAAACCAAATCACTTGTATATACCTACCTTGTACATACAACCACACCTATATTTAAATAAAATTAATTTTTATAAAATTTGTATATATTCTACTTTTTATGTTGTAAATAAATAAAATAAAAACCATTAAAACAAAAATAAAATAAAAAGAACAAAATTAAAAATCAAAAATAAAAGTGTAAATATACCATGTATGTATATGTACATATGTATTTATTTCACTATTGTATATAAATAATAAAAATAAAATAAAAATATCTTTTTATTCCTTATTTTATTATATAAATAAATAAAACATAAAATGGGAATAAAAATGTATAAAAATAACAAATTAAAAATCAAAAATCAAAACCATATATTGTACATATACCTATATATAGCTATATAATGTAAATACCTTATTTTATTTTTGAAAAATTAATTAAAAATCACAAAAAATAGAAAATATTAAAACAAAAATATTTCATGTTTTAAGTTTTTAATAATTCAGCCATTTATTATTTTTAAATGATTTTACAAATCATTTCTACGTGGCTGTCTCTCATTGGTCCACGGGGGTTGTTGACCGCCCCGTCAACTCCCCCCTGTGGACCACTTCACACGGGTCCTGGGTGCCCGACCCGGTTTCTCGGATTTTTCCCATCCATACCCGATCCCCTCACACCTAAACCCCGGGTCCGCTCTACGCGCAACACATCCGACACCCTCGCCGGAGTGCCCGCCTCGGGATCCGCGCTCCCCATTGCCCTACCCGATCAGATCTTGCCGGACCTGCACCCAAATAAATTCCGAGCTCCGCCACTTCATTCCTCATATTTGGCTCACTTGTTCACCACCCAGGGACCTCCACCGGCCGAGTGAGAGTGATAGCTTGCTCCAGCAGGTGTCGCAGCGAGGAGGGAGCAAGGGACCATTGATCCGGCTGGATAGCTCCGCCGTGCTCCGCCCAGAGCAGGAGCCAGAGCCTCGGACGTCGACGCTCCTCGAGGCAAGGACCCAGAGCTGCCCAAGCTCTTCCCTAGTCGACTCGATCACCCAGGTAGCTTAGCCTCTTTCCCATTTCTTCAAATTTCGATTTTCCCCCATTTCGCTTCGCCGTCAATTTTCGTCGATTCCGGTCACGTTCGCCCCCCACTCGATCATCGGAATCCATCATCGCAGTCGCCCTTCCCCCGCGCACCTTCTCTGCACCTCCGTTCAACCCAGCTCGCATAGGAGCTGGGGTTCGAGCTCCTCCGTCCACCCCTTCGCCGGAGCTCGCCCGCACCGACTCCCCGACCACTTTCACCACGCCTAACGGGGTCGAGGCAGTTTGCCCTCGACCTGCGAGCTTGCTGGTGCACTTTGCAGGATCATCCAAGCCCATCTGAGGGCTTGGACCATTTGGTCTAGCAGCTCCGCCTCCGCCGACCTCGCCGGAGCTCCCCAGGGCTTGGTTCGGTCATCGGAGGTCTCCAGCCGACGCGGAGGGCCAGCAGCTTCCTGTTCCGATCATCAGAGGGCTCCCAGGAGGAGACCAGCGCCGTCACGACCCCGACGAAGTTCGCTGGAGGCCACTTCGTCCACCATCCTTCTCCGCCGTCCGATCGACCCCGAGCTCCAGATTTGATCACGTCCGTCCGTTCGAGGAGCAGCATCGACCGCCAGATCCTTTGAGGGTCGATCTCCACCGTCGATCCAGCGAGATGCAGCCACCGCCTCCGTCCACCGTTTGATCTTCCACGTGGCAGCGCCTGGATCGTCCGATCGGCGTCGAAGACCCAGCCTTGGGCGCCACCCCTTCCCAGCCGTCCGATCAGTGATGTGGCGCCCATCCGTCGGCTCGACTTAATAAAGGGTAATTTACCCTTAGGCCCTTCTCTTTAGTTTATTTCGAGTTTAGTCCTGTAAATACATAGTGTAGTTGTTTTATTTTTGGTATATTTGCACGGTGGTCCCTGAGTTTTAGTTTATTCGCACATATGCCCCTGTTTGTAGTGTACCACGTGCATCGACACGTGCCTTTTGGGATATTTTGCATATTTAGCCCTATTGTTCTGCCATGTTATGGAATGAATGAATACTTTTGGATAATTGCAGATATGCCCCTATGAGTTGTTTTTATATGCATGTGCGTTTATTTATGGGTAAATTACAAACAAGTCCTCGGACTTTTGGTACATGTTATCAAATAGCCCCAGAACTTTGTTTTGTTTACATTTTGGTCCCTGAGTGCCCCATACACGCGCTACGCGCGTGATTCCTTGGGAATTTTGCACCGGACCCCCCAGGGCTTTGGGTATTTGCACTCAGGTCCCTGTGCACAGTACCTAAGTTTTATTTTTGAATAAAATGTCAAACCTACTCCAAATTCGATGAAAATTGGATACATGGCTCATGTCATGTTGTAAAATTTTCTAGAATTTTTAGAGACATTTTTACCTTTATTTGCTATTTTTAAAAAATCAAAAACATCCATTTCCGTTACTGTCTAAATTAAAAATTCACAAAAAATATTAAAATTTATCTAAAAATTACAAAAAAAATTAGCTACTGTTTGTTTTGGCTTTTTTGATTTGCTAGCCATTTTGGCCAGTTTCCATTATATAAAACTCTAAACAATCGAAAAACACCTAAAAACTCATAAAAATTCTAATAATTAATTTAAAAATCCAAAAACCATAAATCCAGTACCTAAATTTTGCTTAAACTCTCTAGTTTATAGGAAAAATACCTTCAGGAGCTAAATAGCCCTTTTGCATTTTAAATTGGCCTTTTTCTCCTGACTGGACAGTGTCTTCAGTTTCTTACCTTGTTTGATTTTTAGAAGATTAAATAAAAATCAGAAAAATCCGAAAAAATTCACTAAAAAAATTATAAAACACATAAAAACATTTTTATTTGAATTTTTGCTTGATTTTTTATGCATTAAATAAATTGTTGAATTGCCTTGTTTTCTTGTTTTTAATTGATTAAAAATCTAAAAAAATATAAAAAGACTAAAATCCACCAAAAATACCCTTTTCTTTCCTTTTATTTCTTTTTTTGACTACTTCGTAGGCCGCGAGGCCATTACGTGCTCCTTGTGTTCGACCCTGGTCGCTATACCAGGCTAAAATAATAGCAAGACCGCTATTTGATTTTTAGTTGATTTTATTTGGTGGTCTCTTTTTCTTGATTGACACACCCGAGTGATTGAGGTCGCAACGACCATTTTAGATATACCAGACCTACCTCGCTCGCTTGGTTTTTGTGGTCATCAGAATGGCACCGTTGCCGGGGAGCACGGCTTAGTAGTTTTCTTTTTATTTTCATTTTCTTTTTCGTGGCTTTCCGCGGCTCTTCCGGAGTCCGCGGCTTTTCGCGGCTTTTTGTTTTTTTTTTATTTTGTTTTGCTTTATTTGCTCTTCTTTTTGTTTTTGTTTGATTTTGAGTGTTTATTTTATTTGGCATTTTTGCACATATACCCTGTTTTATTTCCTTGCTATTATTTGATTATTTTATTGGTCTGACCACTTGTTTCTTTCTTGCGAGGGCCCGAGGACCGAGGCGGCTGCTTTCGAGGAGCCGGCACAACCGCGGGACTTAGAGGCGGCTCCCTTCTACACGGAGCGCGGGAGAGCGTGAGAGAGTAGACGAGCGGGCGAGGATTAGATTCGTTTTTTATTTCAGTTCATTTGATTATTGTAATAATACAGGGACACTCAGACTCGGACTTTGGACTTGATTTGACTAGCGGGTCTGTTTCGCCGAGCACCGGTGTGCTCGGGGGACCCTTAGGTTTTTCGCGGCTTTTCTCGCAGTTTTTGGTTTTCTTACTGCCTTTTACGGTTTTCTACGATTTTTATCGAGGCCCTAGACTTAGGATTTTCTGCTTGCTTGTGCCGTAATTAGTAGGATCCCCACACCTAATTATCTGCATGTTCCTATAGTGCGATTAATTAGACCTACTAATAATTCACTAATAAAAATAACTGACTCATCCCCTTCGTAGCCTACGTGCCGTAGCCTGCCCTGCCAAGCGCTGCTCCTGAACCCGATGTGTCGGGAGGAGGAGAGGTAGACCGAGACCGGACCTTTGGCTTGAAGGATCGGTGACCAGTTAGACGATTCTGCGAGTAGAATTGCCTATTTAGGACTCGGTTTTCACCGCTGCACCATATAGGTAGTTTACTTTCTGTCTTTACATTTCTGCGCGGATCACTTGCATGTAGAGTGATGGAGGAAGGTACGCATTTCTATCTTTGCATGCATCATTGATTTCTTCGCGCATCGGCTTTTTCGTCTTCTCCCCCTTGTTTTTGACTAAATAACCAGGAGAACCGAAAAATTCGTTAGGCCTTTGTTTTTATTGAAAAAATATTAAAAAGAAAAACCATAAAATTGAGATTGTTTAAGCTATTGACCCTAAAAGATACTCGACTTAAAAATTTGTCTTGGGGAGAGCAACCCCCTCATTGCTTGGTTTGCTTGTGCGAGAGAGTGACCCGTTCACTGGGTAGAGCCCTCCGGTGTTATTCCCGACTGACTACCGACTCTTCCGTGCGGGCCAGTCGGTTGGGGTAGCATCGGGTATCCCAACAGGTCACGTAATCGCTCTGATAGATTGTTTGTTCACCAAAATAAAATTTGACAAGATAATTTGACCGAGCCTTTACGGTCTTCAGCTCGCGTTGCGTTGGTGAACAGAGGGTTTGGTTGCTGATCATAGTTTCTTCAGATCCCATCCGCCTTACTCGTCAGATCACGATGATGGGTAGACGATCTCTAGGCAGCCTCTAGCTACACCGCTTTCGGGCACGTCTACCCGTTCATTTAGGTTGGCCCGCGAGAGCCGAGACCTGGGCTTCGAGCCCGAGTATGATTCCGCCCTGTTCCCCCTCGACCCCCTTTCTTTTGGTTCTGAGAGACATGAGCCAGAGGAGAGATTAGCAGACTTATCAGCACCTAAGTTTGGCTCATTTGATTTTGCATACGCCATGGCCGGCAGTTCCGAGGATCGCTCCCGAGGTCCACAGCCTGAGCACTTTGTGTTGGACCAGGGCGCGATCAGCTCCACCCTGATCGCCTCCCTAGAGACCGTTCAGCAGCAATTGAGGGATCAGGGAGCATTCATGCTCGATATGAGGAGAGAGATGGAGCAGATGAGAGCAGAGAGAGCAGAGCGAGAGCAGAGGAGAGACGGGCTGAGGATCCCAGACGATGAAGCCGCAGCAGCCGCCACCGCAGCGGCAGCCGCCACGGTAGGCGGAGGAGAGCCACCGAGACCGATGCGGGAGTTGCACAACCCCGGATCGACGCTGATGCACCACTGGGTCGTACTTCCAGCTATCGTGGGGGACTTCAAGTTCCTCCCGAACACCTTGCAGTTACTCCCCCGCTTCCACGGACTCGCTACTGAGGAGCCACATCTCCACCTCCAGGAGTTCCTCATGATCTGCAGTACTGTCCACGATCGTCAGGTGGACCAGGATACGATTCGGATGATCGCCTTCCCCTTTTCCTTGGCAGATAGAGTAGCCACCTGGCTGAAGCATTTGGGGAAGTTTGTTTACACTTGGGAGCAGATCCGCACCGAGTACTTACACAAGTACTATCCACTCGGGCGGACCAATGCAGCGAGAGCCCTCATCAGCAACTTCTCCATGCTCCCCAACGAGCAATTCCATGATGCATGGGAGAGGTTCCGTGGGCTGACTGATCGATGCCCGCGCCATGATATTTCGAAGCCCAACCTTGTGCAGAGCTTCTTCAGCGGGCTGACACCAGAGCTCCAGGGCTTGGTGAACGCTTCTTGTGGCGGGTCTTACTTCGCCAAGGATCACGACCAGGTCTGGGCCATCTACGAGGAGATGGCCGAGAACTACATGGTGATGTCCCAGACCAGGTTGTACACTCAGGGCAGACCCCATCAGCAGCCAGGACCCGTGCAGTACCAGAGGATAGCACGAGTCGATGCCGGTCCATCCAGTTCGTCCGCAGTAGTAGCAGCACAGGCAGAGTCATCCGCTGCGGATATGGGTATCATTAGCGAGAAGTTGGATCGGATGGAGCTGATCGAGAAGAAGCTGTGCCAGGGCATCACTCAGATGGAGCAGATGGCACAGACTCTGAGCGACATGAAGACCCAGCTCATGTGTCTCCAGGAGGCACAGACGGCTCCACATCCCCGTCTTTAGTCGCGAGGCGATACCGGCGGCAGCAGCAGCTCGTCCCAGCGCTCCAGCTCACACCAGCAGCCTAGAAAGGTTCATCTTGTACAGGCGGAGCTGTACCAGCAGCAGCAGCCCTCCTACCAGTCACCACCATCTCCAGACTTGCAGATGGTGGTATACCAGCCGAATCAGCCTCTGGCAGTACTCCCGCCAGCCCAGTACGATGCAGAGCCGTTGATGGATGTCAACGGGATTTGGTATGACCGTCCTCAGCCTGGGATCCGACGAGACCATCCCGGATTCAGGTGGGGGAACAGAGGTGCCCAGCTCCAGCAGCAGCCATCTGGTCAGGGAGGCCAGTACAGCCAGCAGAGAGAGCACCAATCGCAGCAGCAGCAGCCCCCAGTCTACTCTTCACAGCAGCAGCAACAGTCATCCTTCGTTCCTCGTCCCTATCAGCAGGGAAAGTCTTGGAGGCGTGAGCAGCAGCCTCACCAGCCACACCAGCAGCAGCATCCTCCCACTTACCCCTCTCAGCAGCAGCATCACCAGGTCCAGCAGCCTCATTACCAGAGAGACTACCCGTCTGGCTCCCATGGTCCACCATACGAGAGCCCCACCTTGGACGACATAGCCCGCCTCCTCACGGACCAGCAGGCTACTTTCAGACGAGAGATGGATGAGTTCCGCCAGGAGATGCGGGACATTGTGAGAGGGAAGGCCGCTATTCCTGCCCAGATCGAGCTGAACCCCAACAGCCTCAAGCGGAAATCTGAGCAGGTAGATTACACTGAGCATGCCACTCCTAGTGATCCATTTGATGATATGTCTTCAAACCTTTTTAATGCTGATTTTGTCACGCTTAGGAGCGGTAGGGAACCAGCAGGTGGAGCCTCGTCTGAGCGACGGCATGAGGATACACCTAGAGCGCCAGATGAGGAGGAGGAGAGCGGTACTGAGGCCGCTCATGATGATGACGGTGGTACTGATGCCACCAAGGATGCTGATCCCACCGGCGGTGCTGAGGCCGCCATTTCACCAGTTCGAGGAGGTGGTACTGATGCCACCCGAGATGCCGAGCCAGAGCACGGTACTGAGGCCGCGGGACGTCCAGCAGAGCTAGCCCGTGGTGGTACTGAGGCCACCGGTGTTCATTCTGAGAGAGCTGTAGTTTTTCCTCATTCTGATGTATCTCGGAACCATGTTGTGAATAAAGGAAAAGGTTTAGTTTATTCTGGTCCCACTGTGGTGCTTGATGTATGTGTGGATCCGGCCGTCGAACCGTCTAGACCTATTCCTAGTCCTTCATCTGAGAAGGACCCAGTGATCCCCTTCTCTAGAGCCCTTCAGATGGGGAAGGGGAAGAAAAAAGAAAAAGATCCAAAAAAGAGAGAGCAGGAGGAGTTTAGCCAGAGCATGATTGACAGATTCCACATACAGCTGACCCTTCAGGAGGCTTTGCAGCACATCCCCCTTCTTCAGCGTTCGTTGAGAGACAGGACTACAGTCAGGAGGAGGAGGAGGAACCATCACTCAGAGATCCATGTGCTGACGAAAGCCACGTGTTTCGCGATCCAGAACTGTCTGCCGGCCAAGAGGCCAGACTCAGGAGCCCCATATGTCAGATGTCATATCAGAGAGCAGAGGTTCGACCGGACTCTATTGGATAGCGGATCGATTATCAACCTCCTTCCGGCAGCCCTTCTCGATCGTTTCGAGTTGGGCACTCTTAGACAGAGCAGGACAGTCCTTCAGTTCGCTGATCGATCTGTCAAGAGGCAGAAGGGGTTGTTACGAGACGTTGTCGTCACTATTCAGGGCCTGCAATTCCCCGTGGACTTCGTAGTGTTGGACATGGAGATCCCTGATTCAGTGACCGATACCCCCATCATTCTCGGTCGTCCGTTCTTGGCCACAGCCAAGGCGGTGAATGACCATGATAGCGGGAAGGTATACTTTCGCATCGAGGGCGAAAGTGTACAAATAGAGACGGTCGAGGACTACAGAGCCAGAGACAGATCATGCTCAGAGACGACTTCAGATGCAGAGCAGCTGACAGATGCCGGGCTAGACATCCACCAGGACTGCGACTTTGTGATCACAAACGATGAGGCAGTATGGGCAGACCCAGCAGCACAGGCTATCCTCTCATTTTCAGACACCGCTGATGCAGAGATGATAGCAGAGGAGAGCCTGGAGATCACAACCCTGGTTCAGGATACCTTAGTGGCCGTAGAGCTGGGTCTCGACCGCAACACAGAGTTTAGTGATGATGGTGGTACTGAGGCCACCTTGTGTGACGGTGGTGCTGATGCCACCTTTTGTGATGCAGATCCCTTGGATTCAGAGTTTGATTGGGCAGATTGGGAGGATCACATGCCAGACCTGAGTCCCACAGAGCCTTCAGCTGAGGAGGTAGATGCCAAGCAGATCAGAGACAGTTCCGTTGAGCAGCCTTCTTCAGATCCAGTTTGCAAGAGTTCGTTTTCCTTCTCCCAGGCAGATTTGGCAGCATACACGCATCTTCTTCCGAAACCAGATTTACCAGCACTCAGCTGTCCAGAGCTGAAGCCGCTCCCTACTTCGCTGAAGTATCGATTCCTTGCGGGCGAGCCTGAGATGTACCCAGTCATCATCTCCGCCGATCTGACTGGAGAGCAAGAATCCCGTTTGATGGGGGTTCTTGAAAAGAACCGCAAGGCAATCGGATGGAGCGTAGCAGATCTCCATGGGATTAGTCCAGCATTGTGCTCCCACCATATCTATCTCGAGGAGGGGGCAAAGCCGTCGCGTGAGTTCCAGCGGCGGCTGAACCCCAACCTGAGAGAGGTCGACATGAAGGAAATCTCAAAATGCTGGAGCGCAGATTTTATTTATCCCATTTCCGACTCCAAGTGGGTCAGCCCCTTGCATGTGGTGCCCAAGAAGACGGGCATCACGACTGTAATCAGTGACTCGGGAGAGGAGATTGCTATACGAGTACCCACCTCTTGGCGGGTCTGTGTTGACTACAGGAGACTCAACCAGGCCACCAAGAAGGAACATTTCCCCCTGCCTTTTATTGACCAGATCATTGAGAGACTGGCATGGAAGAGCCATTACTGTTTCCTGGATGGGTAATCGGGCTACAACCAGGTGGCCATCACTCCTGAGGACCAGGAGAAGATCACCTTTACCTGTCCCTTCGGCACATACGCCTTCCGACGCATGCCATTCGGGCTATGAAATGCCCCTGTGACTTTCCAGAGATGCATGTTGTCGATCTTTTCGGACATAGTAGGGGAGTGTTTGGAGGTCTTCATGGATGATTTCTCGGTCTACGGCGACGGATTCGACTCCTGTCTTGACTGCCTAGACTGGGTACTCCAGCGATGTATAGAGGTTCACTTGGTGCTTTCTTGGGAGAAGAGTCACTTCATGGTGACTCAAGGGACGGTGCTTGGCCACATCATCTCCAACAGGGGCATGGAGGTTGATCCGGCCAAGGTTGATGTCATTAGAAAACTCGCACCGCCGTCCAATTTGAGGCAGTTACGGTCATTTCTGGGGCACGTCGGTTTCTACCGGCGATTCATTCATGATTTCAACAAGATTGCCCGGCCGTTGACTGACCTCTTAACGAAAGACACCGAGTTCCTTGTCGATGACAAGTGTCTTTCGTCCTTTGAGACTCTACAGCAGTGTGTTATTGAGGCTCCTGTTCTCCATCCGCCTGATTGGTCTCTCCCATTCGAGATCATGACGGATGCCTCCGATTTTGCCGTGGGGGCAGTGCTGGGACAGAGGAGGGATGGAGTCCCCTTTTCTATCCACTACGCTAGCCGCACATTGGATTCCGCCCAGCGGAATTATACGGTCACAGAGAAGGAGATGCTAGCCGTAGTATTAGCCCTAGATAAGTTCAGATCTTATATCATTGGATCTAGAGTGACCTTGTACACTGATTACACCGCCTTCCGATACCTCATGGCAAAGAAGGATGCCAAGGCCAGATTGACTAGATGGATCCTTCTACTCCAGGAGTTCGACATTGAGATCAAGGATAAGCTTGGAGTCAAGAATGTGGTGGCGGATCATCTCTCCCATTTAGAGCAGCCTGAGGAGTCTGAGCATATTGATCCCATTTGTGAGACCTTCCCAGATGAGGTGATCCTTGCTATCGCCTCACTCCCGTGGTATGCCGATATTGTGAACTTTCTCGTTGCTGGGAAAGTCCCACAAGATTGGCCCAGGCAGAGGCTTGAGACCTTCCTTGCGAAGGCCAAGTCCTACCACTGGAAGGATCCCATCCTTTACCACGAAGGAGGGGATAGCGTCTGGCGTCGGTGCATTCCTCAGGAGGAGTACCATAGCATCCTCACTTACTGCCACAAGCTTGAGGCAGGAGGACATCATTCTGGGAGGAGAACGACATAGAAAGTGCTCCAATCCGGCTTGTGGTGGCCTACCCTCTTCAAGGACTCTGATGAGTTCGTGAAGAGGTGTACTGACTGTTAGAGGATGGGCACTTGTGGACAGCGTGATATGATGCCTGATGACACAAAGGCCCGAGCAACTAAGGTAAAGGTACTAAATCGATGGTCGTTGCGACCTCAATCACTCGGATGTGTCTATCAAGAAAAATTGAACCACTCAATACAAATAAAATCAATCAAAGCAAGGAAGCGGTCCTGCTATATGTTTAACCTGGTATAGCACCCAGGGTCGAACTCGAGGAGCACGGATTGGCCGAAGGCCTACGAAGTAGTAAAAATAAATAAAATAAAAGACAAAATATTTTTTAGTGGTTTTTAATTATTTTTATAATTTTTTTTGGATTTTTAATATGTGAAGAAAATAAAAGAAACACAAATAAGCACACTTCAACAATTTATTTAATGCAACAAAATTCAACCAAAAATTAAAACAAAAATATTTTTATGTGTTTTATATTTTTTTATGTTTTTGGTGAATTTTTGAGATTTTTCTGATGTATATTTTATTTTCTAAAAATCAAACAGTGATAAAAGCAAGGGGTACTGTCCAGCCAAGCCTAAAGTCCCTAGATAAAATACCTAAGGACCTCAAAAAGGCCTGGAGGTAATTTTCCTATAAAATGGATGAAATAAGGAACATTTATGTACCATATTTATTGTTTTTGGATTTTTAATGTATTTATTAGAATTTTTATGGGTTTTTTAGTGTTATTAAGTTTTTAAGGTTTTTAAGCAATGAAAAATAGCCAAAATTGGCTAAAAAATCAAACAAACTAAACTAAACAGTAGCTAATTTTTATGGAATTTTGAGAGGGGTTTTTATATTTTTTTATGATTTTTCAACCTAGACAGTAACAACAATGATGGTTTTTGAATTTTTAAAAATAACAAACGAAATCAAAAATGTCCTCAAAAATTCAAAAAAATCCTACACCATGGCAGGAGCCATGTGTCAAATTTTCGTTGACTTTGGAGGTGATTTGATATTTTATTCAAAAATGACAAGAGGGTACTGTGCACAGGGACTGGAATGCAAATACCCAAAGTTCTGGGGGTCCCGGTGCAAAATACCCAGTAAAACACGCGCCAAGCGCGTGCCTGGGGCACTCAGGGACCTATATGTAATAAAAATAAGTCCCAAGGACCAATTGGTAACACGTACCAAAAGTCCGAGGGCCTCAGCTGCAAATAACCCAAAAAATAACGCACATGTGTAAAACAACCACGCACAGGGGTATAAATGCAATTAACTAAAAGTTTCTTTCATTTCAGAACAATCCAGAACTACAAGGGCATAGATTGCAAATACACCAACAAAACACGTGGCGAAGCACGTGGCTCACAATAGGCAGGAGTATAAATGCAAATAAACTAAGCTCGAGGTCCTTTACGCAATTTACCCTAAAACTAAACAACGTACTTAAACATTTACAGGACTAATGCGAAATAAAGTAAAGATAAGGGCCTAAGGGTAAATTACCCTTTATTAACCGGAGCTGCTGGATGGCCGCCACGTGGCAATCGGACGGTCAGGATGGTGGCGGCTCTCAATGCTGCTGCTGCTCTGGTCGATCCAACGGTCCAGGCCAGGACACGTGTGGATCTGACGGCCTGGATCTATCGCCTCAGATCTGACGTCAAAGGAGGCGCAAGGAATGGACGGTCTGGATGATGTCTGGAGCTGAGGGATTGATCCGACGACGCTGGAGGGTCCTGGAGGAACTGGTCCCCAGCGAACTTCGCCGGGCTCGTGCGGGTGCTGGCCTCCTCCTCGGGGCGCGCCGATGATCGGAGAAGAAAGCTCGTGCGCTCCTGCGTCGGCTGCGGCGCTCCGATGATCGTCCCAAGCTCGGAGGAGCTCAGGCACGATCAGCGGAGCTGGGTCTCCCGGCCTGGATGACCAAGCCCTCGGATGGGGCTCGGTAGGACCTGCAAAAGGGCTTAGAATACTCGCGGGTCGAGGGCAAAGTTCCTCGACCCCGTTAGGCGGAGCGAAGGTGGACGGTGCGTCGGGGCGACGGGCTCCGGCGAAGGTGGAAGACGGTGGAGCCTGGTTCCCAGCTCCTGTGCGAGCTGGGTTGTGTGAGCGGGTGTAGAATGTGCGGCAGAGGAAGGCGGAGATGTGGGTCGGGTCCGATGGTCGGATGGCGGTCGGAACCGGGGTGAATCGAAGAAAGATGACGGCGGAGCAAATTGGGGGTAAACGGAAATTGGACGAAATGGCGGAGCTAAGGGACTACCTGGGTGGAGGAGTAGACTGTGCTGGAGCTGGGGAAGCTCCCGGTCGTCGCCTCAAGGGACGTCACTGCTCGAGGCTCGAGCTCGCTTCCGATGGCGGAGCTACGGCGAGTTCTTCGCCGGATCAGTGGATTCGCCGGCCTTCCTCGCTGCAACAGGTCGGGGACGCGAGCTGTCACCTCGCTCTCTCTCTGGAGCTCACTGGAAGACTACGCAAATGGCCAAAGATAGAGAAAATGGGTGGCGGAGCTGGGTATTTAAGTGGGTGCAGGTCCGGCTAGGGCTGGTCGGGTAGGGCTGTGAGAAGCGTGGATCCCGATGTGGATACCCCGGCGAGGGTCTCGGATGCACGAAGAAGAGATAGGACCCGGGGTTTGCGGAGATGGCGAGCGGATCGAGCGCGGAAAAAGAGGAGAAGTCTGGTCGGGCGCGAGATCCGCTGGAGAAGAAGGTCCGCGGAGGGAGTTGACCGGAGGTCAACCTCTCCGTGGGCCAATGAGATGCTGCCACGTGGAAAAGATTTGAAAAATCAATTATAAATAGCAAATGGCAGAATTATTAAAGTCGAAACATGAAAGATTTTTGTTTTAATATTTTCTATTTTTTTGTGATTTTTAATTAATTTTTGGAAATAAAAATTAGGTATTTACATTATATAGCTATATATAGGTATATATACAATATGTAGGCTTTTGATTTTTGATTTTTAATTATTATTTTTATACAATTTTATCCTTATTTTATATTTTATTTATTTATAGAGTAAAATAAGGAATAAAAAGGTATTTTTATTTTGTCTTTATTATTTATATACATAGGTAAAATAAATAGATATATACATCTATATACATGGTATATGTACAATGTATTTTGGTATTTTTGATTTTTCTATTTTTATTTTGATTTTTGTTTTGATCTTTTTATTTTATTTATTTACAATATATAACATAGGCTATTTACAAGAATTATAAAAATTACTTTTGTATATTTACAAATCTTAAATAAATATAGGTATGGTTTATATACATGATGAAAGAGGTATTTTTGATCTTTTTGATTTTTAACTTTTTATTTTGTTTTTATCTTTTATAAATATATACAAGTATTTACAAGCATATTTTTGGTGAGGAAAAATATTTTTATTTATTTACATAAATATATACACAAGAGCACCTATCTCCCTCTACTTTGGCTTTTATGCGGTCAGGCCCATGCTGAGCCCTCCCTTGGGTTAGGTTGCTCAATATTTATTCTAAATATTTCCCTTTTTTTCTTTTTAATCTTTATTCTTTTATTTTTGCACAAAAACATGCTAATTATAGGTTTTTACACAATGCATGCTTTTGGTAATTATTCCTATTTACACATATCTACATGCATTTGCAAAGGCTTTTGTAGCTAAAATATAAGAATAAAGAGTGATGAATGGGTATTCATCACCCCCCTATACTTAACTTTGCTAGTCCCTTAGCAAACACTTATTTGAAAAAGAAGTGAAAAAGAAAGAAAGAAAAAGAAAAAGAGGATGTACATGGATCAAGGTTGATTATTAAACTTGCCTACATTAAATTGGGGTATGGAGCTCGATCAGATCTTTGGATTATTAATGTGTCGGAACCTTATTTAGACTTAAGCTTAAAACCTAAAAGCCTCTAAGTTCCACTAATCTATAACCAAGACTCCTCAATGCTCCAGATCAGAACAAGTCATCAATCACAAACCCTGAAGACCATAAATCTTTTCTTGTCCTGTGAATGTGAAGTCTAAGCTCTCCACCTCAGAAATGGCAACTTGACAACCCTCCCCAACAATTTAACTCTATGACCTCAATCTGACCACTCTTTCCTCGAGGAGCGGGGTATTCCCTTCTAAGTTCAAGTACAACCGGCTCAAGAAGAGGGGGAAGAAGAGAATGGGTCAAGGCTAGTGTAGCCAAGTACCCTTGGGAGCTTGACCAGTGTAGCCAAGTCTCCCTGCTGCAAGCTACAACGGGTGGATCATGAAACCAAGCTTTGCTTATTGCACTCTATGTACATACTCCGGTGGGATTATCATTTTCTCTCAGACCCACCACTTTTTTGGAGTTCTTTTCTTTTTGCACATTTTTTTTCAAGTGCATCTGTACAACATATACATGTGCAGCATATATACAAGGAGTTTTTCCTCTTGAGCCAGTAGACTATCCCTCTTTTGAAGCTTTATTGCAACCCACAACTCCCGTCGTTAGACCTCATGGCAACCAGACCAAGTTGAGACGCACTTCCTTCACTAAAAGAAGAAGAGAGGTTCCGCCTAGAAGTACTACCCTCATATGCTACCCCAAGTCAAGGAAGACTGCCTCCTCACCACCTCATCCGTAGAGAGCTCGGTGCATAGTGCTGGTGTCCAAGTAAAGCCATAATCTATATGAGTCATGTGTTGTTGTTAAGTGCTCTACTTAGGCTCATTGAGATGACATGTGATCATAGCCTAGTGGACTCAAAGAATTAAGTCACCATGGACCTGAAAAGCCTTAAACCTAAATCCTATAAGGTTCCTCTTAGAAATTAGGTGCATTAAGATCTTAATCAAGCTCCATTTCTCAATTTGATTCCAGGCTAGTTTAAATGTCAACTATCATCCAGAAAAACTATAAACATATGTACAAAAAGATGCTTATTTACACAAATTTTACAAACATGCAAAATTTTTGAAAAATGTTTTGAAATCATGAATGGATGATGCATGAAGTGCAAATTTTGCAAAAAGATATTTACACACATTTACACAAGTTTTTTGCAAACTTTTTGATTTTCAAAACATTTTGGAAAAATTTTGTACTATATACATAATTTTGATACAAAAATATTTACACAAGCTTTACACAAAAGATTTTTGAAATCATTTTTACAAAAATAATATGTACACTAGCTATGTATGTGCAAATAAAAGAAGATTATGTACATGAAAAATTTTTAATTTTTGTGGTTTTTTATCCATTTTATTTATTAACACACTCACACAAAGTACGAGTTATGGCTAAAGTATATATGAAATATATACACACCCCCCTATACTTAGCTCGAACGATGTCCTCAGAGTCAAGAGCGATGGAGAAGACATAACTTGTGCTAGGTACAGGAAAGTGAAAAGGATAGCTATACAAAAAGGAAATGAAAAGTCAAGAGGGACTCGGGTCTTCCCCCTATACTTAGGATCAAATAATCCTAAGTATAGCAGGCTGTATACTAAGGGAAAACCTGAGTGCAGAATGTACAGGGTCTACCCCCCCATACTTAGGGTGAAATATCCCTAAGTATAGGCAGCAAAAACAGGGGTGGACAGAAACAAAAGAAATACCCAAAAGGCCTCACATCCCCCCTATACTTAGGGTAAAGTGCACCCTAAGTATAGCATAATCACAAGATGGAGAAAGGGATGTGGGACTAAAGAATGTGGTGATATGGACATCTGGATCTATACAAGGCGGAAGATCAGTGAAACTCAGGCGTGAGATACATTAGATGTGAGTCAAAGACCACATCTCACGCAAAATGAATAGGGGCAAGATCAACGACCCGCGGCTCATGATCTAGAAATGGCTTGAGCCGTTGGCCGTTCACTCGAAAGGTACTCTCAGAAGACAACTCAGATATGTCGATGCTACCGTTGTCGTGTACCTTTCTAACCAGATAAGGTCCCTTCCATTTGCTCTGAAGCTTTCCTGGAAATAATCGTAGCCTCGCATCAAACAACCATACTCTCTGTCCAATCTCAAAATGCTTGTGGCTGATATGAGAATCATGCCACTCCTTGACTTTCTCCTTATAATGTAGGCTGCTTGAGAAAGCTGCATCTCTAAGCTCCTCCAGGGCAGCTAGCTCTGCCCTCCTCTGGTCTCCCATACCATCTGGATACATCAAAATATCTGTAACTGCCCAAAGTGACTTGTGCCTCAGCTCAACAGGTAAATGGCATGGCTTGCCATACACGAGGCAAAAGGGAGATGTGCCCAAAGGTGTCTTGAAAGACGTCCTATATGCCCACAAGACCGAGTCCAGAAGCTGTGACCAATCCTTTCGGTCAGGGCGGACGACTTTCTGCAGAATAGTCTTGATCTCCCTATTCGACACTTCGGCTAGACCATTCGTCTGTGGATGATACAGTGTAGCAACACGATGGTCTATGCCGAACTCGCTAGCAAGTGCCTTCACCTGGTCGTTGATGAAGTGAGATCCCGCATCAGAAATCAGAACTCGTGGAACCCCGAACCGCGTGATGATGTGCTTCCTCAAAAATCTACAAACGGTCCTCGCATCAGCGGCTTGGGTAGGGATAGCCTCCACCCAACGACTCACATAATCAACGGCCAACAGAATGTACTCAAATCCCTGACTCTTAGGGAATGGACCCATGAAATCGATGCCCCATGCGTCAAAAACCTCACAGAAGTGAATGGGCTGCATCGGCATCATATCACGCTGTCCACAAGTGCCCATCCTCTGACAGTCAGTACACCTCTTCACGAACTCATCTGAGTCCTTGAAGAGGGTAGGCCACCACAAGCCGGATTGGAGCACTTTCTGTGCCGTTCTCCTCCCAGAATGATGTCCTCCTGCCTCAAGCTTGTGGCAGTAAGTGAGGACGCTATGGTGTTCCTCCTGAGGAATACACCGACGCCAGACGTTGTCCCCTTTTTCATGGTAAAGGATGGGATCCTCCCAGTGGTAGGACTTGGCCTTCGCCAGGAAGGTCTCAAGCCTCTGCCTGGGCCAATCTTGTGGGACTTTCCCAGCAACGAGAAAGTTTACAATATCGGCGTACCATGGGAGTGAGGCGATAGCAAGGATCGCCTCATCTGGGAAGGTATCTCTAATAGGGTCAATCTGCTCAGAATCCTCAGGCTGCTCTAAACGGGAGAGATGATCCGCCACCACATTCTTTACTCTAGGCTTATCCTTGATCTCAATGTCGAACTCCTGGAGTAGAAGGATCCATCTAGTCAGTCTGGCCTTGGCATCCTTCTTTGCCATGAGGTACCTGATGGCGGTGTGATCTGTAAACAAAGTCACTCTAGATCCAATGATATACGATCTGAACTTATCTAGGGCGAACACTACGGCTAGCATCTCCTTCTCTGTGACCGTGTAATTCCGCTGGGCGGAATCCAATGTGCGGCTAGCGTAGTGTATGGCAAATGGAACTCCATCCCTCCTCTGTCCCAGCACTGCCCCTACGGCAAAGTCGGAGGCATCCGTCATGATCTCGAATGGGAGAGACCAATCAGGCGGCTGGAGGACAGGAGCCTCAATGACACAATGCTGGAGAGTCGCAAACGACGAAAGACACTTGTCATCGACAAGGAACTCGGTGTCTTTCGTCAAGAGGCCAGTCAACGGCCGGGCAATCCTGCTGAAATCCTGAATAAATCTCCTATAAAATCCAAAGTGCCCCAGGAATGACCGTAGCTGTCTCAGATTGGACGGCGGTGCGAGTTTCCTAATGACATCAACCTTGGCTGAATCAACCTCCATGCCCCTGTTGGAGATGATGTGGCTAAGCACCGTCCCTTGAGTCACCATGAAGTGACTCTTCTCCCAAGATAACACCAAACGATACTCAATACATCGCTGGAGTACCCGGTCTAGGCAGTCAAGACAGGAGTCGAATCTGTCGCCGTAGACCGAGAAATCGTTCATGAAGACCTCCAAACATTCCCCTACCATGTCCGAAAAGATCAACAGCATGCACCTTCTAAAAGTCGCAGGGGCATTGCATAGCCCAAATGGCATGCGTCGAAAAGCATATGTGCCGAAGGGACAGGTAAAGGTGGTCTTCTCCTGATCCTTAGGAGCGATGGCCACTTGGTTGTAGCCTGAGTACCCATCCAGGAAGCAATAATTGATCTGGTCAATAAAAGGCAGGGGGAAATGGTCCTTCTTGGTGGCCTGGTTGAGTCTCATGTAGTCAACACAGACCCTCCAAGAGGTGGGTACTCGTGTAGCAATCTCCTCTCCCGACTCACTGATCACAGTCGTGATGCCCGTCTTCTTGGGCACCACATGCAAGGGGCTGACCCACTTGGAGTCGGAAATGGGATAAATAAAATCTGCGCTCCACCATTTTGATATTTCCTTCATCACAACCTCTCTCAGGTTGGGGTTCAGTCGCCGTTGGAACTCACGTGACGGCTTCGCCCCCTCCTCGAGATAGATATGGTGGGAGCACACTGATGGACTAATCCCATGGAGATCTTCTACGCTCCATCCGATCGCCTTGCGGTTCTTTTCAAGAACCCCCATCAAATGGGATTCCTGCTCTCCAGTCAACTCGGCGGAGATGATGATTGGGTACATCTCTGGCTCGCCCGCAAGGAATCGATACTTCAGCAAAGTAGGGAGCGGCTTCAGCTCTGGAATGCTGGGTGCTGGCAATTCTGGCTGTGGAAGAAACTGAGTGAAAGCTGCTAAGTCTGCCAAATCTGCCTGGGAAAGTGAAAGCGTACTCTCGCAAACTGGATCGGGAGAAGGCTGCTCAACTGTACTGTCTCTGGTCTGCTCTGTGATGACCTGTAAATTTCCCAAAGACCCGGGTGAAGGTAATAAAACAAGGGTCGTTGCGACCCGGATCTCAGAGGATAGGTCAATCAAGAAAAATATCGGACCACTACTAAAAATAAAATCAATCAAGCTCAAGACAGCGGTCCAGCTATGAGATTAACCTGGTATAGCACCCAGGGTCGAACTCAAGGAGCACGGGTTGACCAAAGGCCTACGAAGTAGTAAAAATAAAATAAAATAAAAGACAAGTATTTTTAGTGGTTTTTAATGATTTTTATATTTTTTTATATTTTTAAATGTGAAGAAAATAAAAGAAACACAAAATCAATCACACTTTGGCTAATTATTTAATGCATCAAAAATTAAGCAAAAATTCAAACAAAAATGTTTTTATGTTTTTTAGGTTTTTAGTGTTTTTGGTTAATTTTTTTGATAATTTTCTGATGTATATTTTATTTTTTAAAAATCAAACAGTGATAGAAAAGCAAGGTACTGTCCAGCCAGGACCAAAATCCCTAAATAAAATATTTAAGGATCTCAAGAGGGCCTGGAGGTATTTTTCCTGTATACTAGACAAAACAAGGAAAATTTGAGTACCAAAATTATTGTTTTTGGGTTTTTTAATTATTTATTATAATTTTTATGAGTTTTTAGGTGTTTTTGAATTTTTAGGGTTTTTACTCAATGCAAAATAGTCAAAATTGGCTAGAAATTAAAAGAGCACAAAAGAAACAGTACCTAATTTTTATGGAATTTTTGAGGGGGTTTTTATATTTTTTTGGGATTTTTAAAACTAGACAGTGGCTGAAATAAAGGTTTTTGAATTTTTAAAAATAACAAATAAACTCAAAAATATCCTCAAAAAATCTCAAAAATCCTACAACATGGCAGGAGCCATGTGTCAAATTTTCATCGAATTTGGAGGTGATTTGATATTTTATTCGATTATCAAAAGAGGGCACTGTGCATAGGGACTGAAGTGCAAATACCCGATGTTCTGGGGGTCCAGGTGCAATTAACCCAGCAACACACGCGCGCAGCGCGTGCCTAGGGCACTCAGGGACCTTTTGGTAAGAAAAACAAGTCCGAGGACCTTTTGGTAACTCGTACCAAAAAGTCCAGGGGATGTATTGCAAATAACCCACTAATAGACGCACTTGCGGAATTAAAACACTCACAAGGGCATTTATGCAATTACTAAAAACATTTCATTCATTAACGAACATCCAGAACTACAGGACTAAAGTTGCAATTACACCAAATATACACGTGACGACGCACGTGGCTCACACAAACAGGGGCATAAATGCAAATAAACTACAGTACGGGGTCCAGTGTGCAAAATACCCTAAAACTAAACAACTGACGAAAGTAATTACAGGACTAAAACGAAATAAAAACAAAAGCTGGGCCTAAGGGTAATTTACCCTTTATTAAGTGGGCCGTCGGATGCGCTCCACTTGGCTGATCTGACGGGTCTGGCTGGTGGGCGCTCCAGATGGCGTCTCCTCAGATCTGACGCTCGAAACAGCTCCTCAGATGGACGGCTACGATCACACCTGGGGCGAGGAGACACGATCGATGGTCTAGGAGGATCCAGGAAGAACAGGTCGCCGGCGACTTTCGTCGGCCTCGTACGAGCGCGGTGGTCCTCCTCTGCTGCCTCTGAAGATCGGAACAGGTCCGCGGTGAAGCTTCGCAGCTGAAGGTGGGCTCCGATGGCCCAGCCGAGCCCTGGAGGGGCTCCGGCGAGGTCGGCGGAGGAGAGCTCCTGGTCGAATGTCGGGAGGCCTCAGATAGCCTCCTCTGGTCCTGCAAAGAAGGCTCAGAAGCTTCGCGGGTCGAGGGCAAAATGCCTCGACCCGGTTAGGCGGCGTGAAGGTGGTCTATGCGTCGGAATGAGCGAGCTCCGGCGAGCGACGGACGGTAGAGCTCGAACCCCAGCTCCTGTGCGAGCTGGGTTGGATGGGTGTATGGAGAAGGTGCGCGGAGGGCCGGCGAAGGTGAATATGGGTTCCGATGATCGAAATGATGCGCGAGGTGGTCGGAATCAACGGAATACGGCGGCGGTGCGATTTGGGGCAAACTAGAAATTAGGCGAAATAGGAAAGCTAAGGGATTACTTGGGCGGTCGATGAGACTGTGCTGGAGCTGAGGTAGCTCCTGGTCGTGGCCTCAAGGGGTGTCTCGACCCGAGGCTCGAGCTCCTGCTCTGGGCGGAGCTGCGGCGGTGCGAACTCGCCGGATCAGTGGTCCGGCCACTCTCGCCTCACTGCGACACGGGCAACCGAGAGCTGTCACCTCGAGGGTTGCTGTGGAGGTCACGGGATAAATAATGGGGAGCCAAAGATGCATGAAAACGGGGCCGGAGCTCGGAATTTATATGGGTGCAGGTCCGGGAAGAAGGGCTCGGGTCCGGCTCGATTGAGCACGGATCCCTAGGATCAATGTCGGGCGAGATTCCCGGATACTTGGGGAGTGATTAGGACCTTGGGTTAGGCTAAATGGTGATCGGGTCTGGCGGGAATAAATGGGAGAAGTCGGGTCCGTGAACCAGACCCGTGGGAAGTGGTCCACAGGGGGGAGTTGACCGGGCGGTCAACAACCCCCGTGGACCAATGGGAATCAGCCACGTCAGAAAAGATTTAGAAATTGAATTAAAAATAACAAATGGCCGATTTAATTAAAACTCAAAACATGAAATATTTTTGTTTTAATTATTTCTATTTTTTGGTGATTTTTAATTAATTTTTCAAAATAAAAATAAGGTATTTACATAATAGGGCTATATATAGGTATATGTACAATATAGGGTTTTTAATTTTGATTTTTAATTAGTTATTTTTATACAATTTTATTCCCATTTTATATTTTATTTATTTATAGAATAAAATGAGGAATAAAAGGGTATTTTTATTTGGTTTTTATTATTTATGTATATAGGTAAAATAAATAGATATATACATCTATATACATGGCATATGTACAATATATGTTTGTGTTTTTAATTTTGTTATTTTTATTTGATTTTTGTTTTGATTCTTTTTATTTTATTTATTTACAATGTATAGCATAGAATATTTACAAAACGTTTAGAAAATAATTTTATTTATTTATAAGGTTGAATAAATATAGGAAGCATGGTCTATGTACATGGTGAAAGGGTGTTTTTGAACTTTTTAATTTTCAAATTTTTATTGTGTTTTTAATATTTTCTAAATATATACAAAATATGTACAAGCATATTTTTGGGTGAGGAAAATATAATTTTATTTATTTACATAGATATGTACACATGAGCCCCTATCTCCCTCTACTTGGCTTTTATGCGGTCAGGCCCATGCTGAGCCCTCCCTTGGGTTAGGTTGCTCAATATTTATTCTAAATATTTCCCTCTTTTTCTTTTTAATCTTTATTCTTTTATTTTTGCACAAAAACATGCTAATTATAGATATTTACAAAATGCATGCTTTTGCTAATTATTCCTATTTACAAGTATCTACATGCATTTGCATAGGTTTTTGTAGCTAAAATATAAGAATAAAGAGTGATGAATGGGTATTCATCACCCCCCTATACTATACTTTGCTAGTCCCTTAGCAAACACTTATTTGAAAAAGAAGTGAAAAAGAAAGAAAGAAAAAGAAAAAGAGGATGTACATGGATCAAGGTTTATTAAACTTGCCTTCATTAAATTGAGGTATGGAGCTCAATCAGATCTTTGGATTATTAATGTGTCGGAACCTTATTTAGACTTAAGCTTAAAACCTAACAGCCTCTAAGTTCCACCAATCTATAACCAAGACTCCTCAATGCTCCAGATCAGAACAAGTCATCAATCACAAACCCTGAAGACCATGAATCTTTTCTTGTCCTGTGGATGTGAAGTCTAAGCTCTCCACCTCAGAAATGGCAACTTGACAACCTTCCCCAACAAGGTAACTCTATGACCTCAATCTGGCCACTCTTTCCTCGAGGAGCGGGGTATTCCCTTCTAAGTTCAAGTACAACCGGCTCAAGAAGAGGGGGAGGAAGAGAATGGGTCAAGGCCAGTGTAGCCAAGTACCCTTGGGAGCTTGACCAGTGTAGCCAAGTCTCCCTGCTGCAAGCTACAACAGGTGGATCATGAAACCAAGCTTTGCTTATTGCACTTATATACATACTCCGGTGGGATTATCATTTTCTCTCAGACCCACCACTTTTTTGGAGTTATTTTCTTTTTGCACATTTTTTTTCAAGTGCATCTATACAACATATACATGTGCAGCATATATACAAGGAGTTTTTCCTCTTGAGCCAGTAGACTATCCCTCTTTTGAAGCTTTATTGCAACCCACAACTCCCGTCGTTAGACCTCATGGCAACCAGACCAAGTTGAGACGCACTTCCTTCACTATAAGAAGAAGAGAGGTTCCGCCTAGAAGTACTACCCTCATATGCTACCCCAAGCCAAGGAAGACTGCCTCCTCACCACCTCATCCGTAGAGAGCTCGGTGCATAGTGCTGGTGTCCAAGTAAAGCCATAATCTATATGAGTCATGTGTTGTTGTTAAGTGCTCTACTTAGGCTCATTGAGATGACATGTGATCATAGCCTAGTGGACTCAAAGAATTAAGTCACCATGGACCTGAAAAGCCTTAAACCTAAGTCCTATAAGGTTCCTCTTAGAAATTAGGTGGATTAAGATCTTAATCAAGCTCCATTTCTCAATTTGATTCCAGGCTAGTTTAAATGTCAACTATCATCCAGAAAAACTATATACATAGGTACAGAAAGATGCTTATTTACACAATATTTCAATCATGCAAAATTTTTGAAAAATGTTTTGAAATCATGAATGATGATGCATGAAGTGCAAGTTTTGCAAAAAGGTATTTACACACATTTACACAAGATTTTTGCAAACTTTTGATTTTCAAAACATTTTGGAAAAATTTTGTACTATATACATAATTTTGATACAAAAATATTTACACAAGCTTTACACAAAAGATTTTTGAAATCATTTTTACGAAAATAATTTGTACACTAGCTATGTATGTGCAAATAAAAGAAGATTATGTACATGAAAATTTTTAAATTTTTGTGATTTTTAGCCATTTTTATTTATTAACACACTCACACAAAGTACGAGTTATGGCTAAAGTATATATGAAATATATACACACCCCCCTATACTTAGCTCGAACGATGTCCTCAGAGTCAAGAGCGATGAAGAAGACATAACTCGTGCTAGGTATAGGGAAGTGAAAAGAAAGGCTATACAAAAAGAAGAATGAAAAGTCGAGGGGCTCAGGTCTCCCCCCTATACTTAGGATCAAGTAATCCTAAGTATAGCAGGCTGTACACTAAGGGAAAACCTGAGTGCAGAATGTACAGGGTCTACCCCCCCTATACTTAGGGTGAAATATCCCTAAGTATAGGCAGCAAAACAGGGGTAGACAGAAACAAACGAAATACCCAAAAGGTCTCACATCCCCCCTATACTTAGGGTAAAGTGCACCCTAAGTATAGCATAATCACAAGATGAAGAAGGGGATGTGGGACTAAGGAATGTGATGATATGGACATCTGGATCTATATACAGCGGAAGATCAGTGAAACTCAGGCGTGAGATGCATTAGATGTGAGTCAAAGACCACATCTCACGCAAAATGAATAGGAGCAAGATCAACGACCCGCGGCTCGTGATCTAGGAATGGCTTGAGCCGCTGGCCGTTCACTCGGAAGGTACTCTCAGAAGACAACTCGGATATGTCGATGCTACTGTTGTCGTGTACCTTTCTCACCAGATAAGGTCCTTTCCATTTGCTCTGTAGCTTCCCTGGAAATAATCTAAGTCTCGCATCAAACAGCCATACTTTCTGTCCAATCTCAAAATGCTTGTGGCTGATATGAGAATCATGCCACTCCTTGACTTTCTCCTTATAATGTAGGCTGCTTGAGAAAGCTGCATCTCTAAGCTCCTCCAGGGCAGCTAGCTCTGCCCTCCTCTGGTCTCCCATACCATCTGGATCCATCAAAATATCTGTAACTGCCCAAAGTGACTTGTGCCTCAGCTCAACAGGTAAATGGCATGGCTTGCCATACACGAGGCGAAAGGGAGATGTGCCCAAAGGTGTCTTGAAAGACGTCCTATATGCCCACAAGACCGAGTCCAAAAGCTGTGACCAATCCTTTCGGTCAGGGCGGACGACTTTCTGTAGAATAGTCTTGATCTCCCTATTCGACACTTCGGCTAGACCATTCGTCTGTGGATGGTAAGGTGTAGCAACACGATGGTCGATGCCGAACTCGCTAGCAAGTGCCTTCACCTGGTCGTTGATGAAGTGAGATCCCCCATCAGAAATCAGAACTCGTGGAACCCCGAGCCGCGTGATGATGTGCTTCCTCAAAAATCTGCAAACTGTCCTCGCATCAGCGGCTCGGGCGGGGATAGCCTCCACCCAACGACTCACATAGTCTACGGCCAACAGAATGTACTCAAATCCCTGACTCTTAGGGAATGGACCCATGAAATCGATGCCCCATGCGTCAAAAACCTCACAGAAGTGAATGGGCTGCATCGGCATCATATCACGCTGTCCACAAGTGCCCATCCTCTGACAGTCAGTACACCTCTTCACGAACTCATCTGAGTCCTTGAAGAGGGTAGGCCACCACAAGCCGGATTGGAGCACTTTCTGTGCCGTTCTCCTCCCAGAATGATGTCCTCCTGCCTCAAGCTTGTGGCAGTAAGTGAGGACGCTATGGTGTTCCTCCTGAGGAATACACCGACGCCAGACGCTATCCCCTCCTTCGTGGTAAAGGATGGGATCCTCCCAATGGTAGGACTTGGCCTTCGCAAGGAAGGTCTCGAGTCTCTGTCTGGGCCAATCTTGTGGGACTTTCCCAACAACGAGAAAGTTCACAATATCGGCGTACCATGGGAGTGAGGCGATAGCAAGGATCGCCTCATCTGGGAAGGTATCTCTAATAGGATCAATCTACTCAGAATCCTCAGGCTGCTCTAGTCGGGAGAGATGATCCGCCACCACATTCTTGACTCCAGGCTTATCCTTGATCTCAATATCGAACTCCTGGAGTAGAAGGATCCATCTAGTCAGTCTGGCCTTGGCATCCTTCTTTGCCATGAGGTACCTGATGGCGGTGTGATCTGTAAACAAAGTCACTCTAGATCCAATGATATATGATCTGAACTTATCCAGGGCAAACACTACGGCTAGCATCTCCTTCTCTGTGACTGTATAATTCCGCTGGGCGGAATCCAATGTGCGGCTAGCATAGTGTATGGCAAATGGAACTCCATCCCTCCTCTGTCCCAGCACTGCCCCTACGGCGAAATCGGAGGCGTCCGTCATGATCTCGAATGGGAGAGACCAATCAGGCGGCTGGAGGACAGGAGCCTCAATAACGCACTGCTGGAGAGTAGCAAACGACGAGAGACACTTGTCATCGACAAGGAACTCGGTGTCTTTCGTCAAAAGGTCAGTCAACAGTCGGGCAATCCTGCTGAAATCATGAATAAATCTCCTATAAAATCCAACGTGCCCCAGAAATGACCGTAACTGCCTCAGTTTGGACGGCGGTGTGAGTTTCCTAATGACATCAACCTTGGCCGGATCAACCTCCATGCCCCTGTTGGAGATGATATGGCCAAGCACCGTCCCTTGAGTCACCATGAAGTGACTCTTCTCCCAAGATAGCACCAAATGATACTCAATACATCGCTGGAGTACTCGATCTAGGCAGTCAAGACAAGAATCAAATCCGTCACCGTAGATCGAGAAATCATCCATGAAGACCTCCAAGCACTCCCCTACCATGTCCGAGAAGATCGACAGCATGCACCTCTGAAAAGTCGCAGGGGCATTGCATAGCCCAAATGGCATGCGTCGAAAAGCATATGTGCCGAAGGGACAGGTAAAGGTGGTCTTCTCCTGGTCCTCAGGAGCGATGGCCACTTGGTTGTAGCCCGAGTACCCATCCAGGAAGCAATAATGGCTCTTCCCTGCCAGTCTCTCAATGATCTGGTCAATAAAAGGCAGGGGGAAATGGTCCTTCTTGGTGGCTTGGTTGAGTCTCCTGTAGTCAACACAAACCCTCCACGAGGTGGGTACTCGTGTAGCGATCTCCTCTCCCGACTCACTGATCACAGTCGTGATGCCCGTCTTCTTGGGCACCACATGCAAGGGGATAACCCACTTGGAGTCGGAAATGGGATAAATAAAACCTGCACCCCACCATTTTGATATTTCCTTCATCACAACCTCTCTCAGGTTGGGGTTCAGACGCCGCTGGAACTCACGCGACGGCTTCGCCCCATCCTCGAGATAGATATGGTGGGAGCACACTGATGGACTAATCCCATGGAGATCTGCTACGCTCCATCCGATTGCCTTGCGGTTCTTTTCAAGAACCCCCATCAAACGGGATTCCTGCTCTCCAGTCAACTCGGCGGAGATGATGACTGGGTACATCTCTGGCTCGCCCGCAAGGAATCGATACTTCAGCGAAGTAGGGAGCGGCTTCAGCTCTAGAATGCTGGGTGCCAGCAAATCTGGCTGCGGAAGAAACTGAGTGAAAGCTGCTAAATCGGCCAAATCTGCCTGGGAAAGTGAAAGCGTACTCTCGCAAACTGGATCGGGAGAAGGCTGCTTAACTGCACTGTCTCTAGTTTGCTCTGCCTCTACCTCCTCCTCATCTGTAGGCTCAGGTGGAATCAGGTCTGGCATCTGATCATCACAATCGGCCCAATCAGACTCTGAATCCGAGGGATCTGTATCAACCACGGTGGCATCAGTACCACCGGAAAACAAGGTTGCCTCAGCACCACCATCACTAAACATCGTGCTGCGATCAAGGACCGGCTCTGCTGCCTCAATGGTATCCTGAACCAGGGCTGTGCTCTCCAGACTCTCCTCTGCTATCATCTCGGCATCAACTGTATCTGAAAGTGAGAGGGTGGTCTGTGTCTCCAGATCTGCCCAAGCTGCCTCATCATCTGTGATCACAAAATCACAGTCCTGGTGGATGTCTGGCTCTGCGTCTGTCAGCTGCTCTGAATCTGTACTCGCATCTGAGCGGGCTCTGAATCTAGCTCTGTAGTCCTCGACCGTCTCTATTTGTATACTCTCACCCTGGACGCGAAAGTACACCTTCCCGCTATCATGATCAGTCACCACCTTGGCTGTGGCCAAGAACGGACGACCAAGGATGATGGGGGTATCGGCCACTGACTCAGGGATCTCCATGTCCAACACTACGAAGTCCACGGGGAATTTCAGGCCCTGAATCGTGACGATAACGTCTCGTAATAACCCCTTAGGCCTCTTGACAGATCGATCAGCGAACTGAAGGACTGTCCTGCTCTGTCGAAGAGTGCCCAACTCCAAGCGGTCGAGAAGGGCTGCCGGAAGTAGGTTGATCGACGATCCGCTATCTAGAAGAGTACGGTCGAACCTCTGCTCACTGATCTGGCATCTGACATACGGTGCCCCTGAATCTGGCCTCTTGGCTGGCAGTCGGTTCTGGATCGCAAAGCACGTGGCTTTCGTCAGCACATGTATCTCTGAAGTGTGGTTCCTCCTCCTCCTCCTGACTGTAGTCCTCTCTCTCAAAGATCGCTGGAGAAGGGGGATATGCTGCAAAGCCTCCTGGAGGGTCAGCTAGATGTGGAATCGATCTATCATACTCTGGCTGAACTCCTCAAGCTCTCTCTTTTTTGGATCATTTTTCTTCCCCTTCCCCATCTGAAGGGCTCTAGGGAAGGGGATCACTGGGTCCTTCTCAGATGAAGGACTAGGAAAAGGTCTAAGCGGTTAAGGGACCGGATCCACACATACATCATGCACCACAGTGGGACCAGAAGAAAGTAAACCTTTTCCTTTATTCACAACAGAGTTCCGAGATACAGGAATATGAGGAAAAACATCATCTCTATCTGTACAAACACTGGTGGCCTCAGTACCACCACGGGCTGGCTCTGCTGCTGCTGCTGGTAGACGTCGTGCGGCCTCAGTACCGCGGACTGGCTCGGCTGAACGGGTGGCATCAGTGCCACCTCCTAGATCTGGTGAAGCGGCGGCCTCAGTACCACCGGTGGGATCAGCATCCTTGGTGGCCTCAGTGCCACCGTCATCGTCTGGAGCAGCCTCAGTACCGCTCTCCTCCTCCTGTGGCGCCTCTGGAATGTTCTCGTGGTGAAGCTCAGATGAGGCACCGCCGCCTGCTGGGGTCCTACCGCTCCTAAGTGTGACAAAATCAGCATCAAATAGATCCGAAGATGTATCATCAAATGGGTCACTAGGAGTGGCTAACTCAGTATGTACTACCTGCTCAGATTTCCTTTTGAAGTTGTTCGGATTCGGCTCTATCTGGGCTGGTATGGCGGCCTTCCCTCTCACCAGGTCCCGCATCTCCTGGCGGAACTCGTCCATCTCCCGTCGGAATGTGGCCTGCTGGTCCTTGAGGAGGCGGGCGATGTCATCCAAAGCGGGGCTCTCGTGGGAGCCCGACGGGTGGCCTCTCTGTGGGTGAGGCTGCTGGAACTGCTGTGGCTGGTGCTGGTAAGAGGGGTATGATGGAGGGTGCTGCTGCTGGTATCCCGGGTGAGCCTGCTGCTCACGTCTCCACGATTGTCCCTGCTGCTGATAGGGACGCGGACCAAAGGATGACTGGTGATGCTGATATGCTGGGGGCTGCTGCTGCGGCTGGTGCTGGTCTCTCTGCTGGGAGTACTGCCCTCCATGTCCTGACGGCTGCTGCTGGGGTTGGGTACCACCACTCCCCCACCTGAATCCGGGATGGTCTCGTCGGATCCCAGGCTGGGGGCGGTCATACCAAATCCCGTTGACATCCATCAACGGCTCGGCATCGTAGGGGGCTGGCGGGAGTACTGCCAGAGGCTGGTCCGGCTGGTAGACCACCATCTGCATCTCTGGAGATGGTGGGGACTGGTAGGTGGGCTGCGGCTGCTGGTACGGCTCCGCTTGTACAAGATGGACCTGTCTAGGCTGCACGTGGGTGCTGGAGCGCTGGGACGAGCTGCTGCTGCTGCCGGTGTCGCCTCACGACTGAAGACAGGGCTGAGAAGCCGTCTGTGCCTCCTGGAGACACATGAGCTGTGTCTTCATGTCGCTCAGAACCTGTGCCATCTGTTCCATCTGCGTGATACTCTGGCACTGCTTCTTCTCTATGAGCTCCATGCGGTCCAGCTTCTCGCTGATAATGCCCATGTCCGCAGCTGAAGACTCTACATGTGCTGCTGCTACTGCGGACGAACTGGATGGACCTGCATCTACCCATGCTATCCTCTGGTACTGCACGGGTCCTGGCTGATGTGGCTGGGTCTTCTGAGTATACAACCTGGTCTGAGACATCACCATATAGTTCTCAGCCATCTCCTCGTAGATGGCCCAGACCTGGTCGTGGTCCTTGGCGAAGTAGGACCCGCCGCAAGAAGCGTTCACCAGGACCTGTAGCTCTGGTGTCAACCCGCTGAAAAAGCTCTGAACTAAGTTCGGCTTGGAGATGTCGTGGTGCGGGCATCTGTCCAGGAGCTCTCGGAACCTCTCCCATGCCTCGTGAAACTGCTCGTTGGGGAACATGGAGAAGTTGCTGATCAGGGCCCTCGCTGCATTCGTCCGCCCGAATGGATAGTACTTGTTCAAGTACTCGGTGCGGAGCTGCTCCCAGGTATAAACAAACCTCCCAAGGTGCTTCAGCCAGGTGGCTGCTCTATCTGCCAGTGAAAACGGGAAGGCTATCATCCGGATCGTATCCTGGTCCACATGGCGGTCGTGGACAGTGCTGCAAATCATCAGGAACTCCTGGAGGTGGAGGTGGGGCTCCTCAGTGGCGAGTCCGTGGAAACGAGGAAGCATCTGCAGGGTGTTCGGGGGGAACTTGAAGTCCCCCACAATAGCAGGTACCACCACCCAATGGTGCATCAGTGTAGATCTGGGGTTGTGCAACTCCCGCATCGGTCTAGGTGGTCCTCCTCCTCCTGCGGTTGCTGCCGCTGCGGCGGCGGTCGCGGCGGCTGCTGCTGCTGCTGCTGCGGCTCGTGCCTCTGCATCGGGTCCGTCCTCAGGCTCGCTCTGCTCATCTTGCTCTGCTCTGAGCCTCTCAAACTCTCTCCTCATCTCGATCATAAATGCTCCCTGATCGCGTAACTGCTGTTGAACTGCATCTAATGAGGCGATCAAGGTGGAGTTGATCGCTCCCTGATCCATCACAACGTGCTCAGTGCGGGAACGATCCTCAGAACTGCCGGCCATGGCGACGTCTGCAAAACCAAACGAGCCCAACTCAGGTGCGGTCAAATGAATCAATCTCTCCTCGGGCTCGTGTCTCTCAGGAAGATCAGAAAGGGGGTCGAGGGGGAACAGGGTGGAGTCGTACTCGGGCTCGGAGAGCGGGTCTGAGCTCTCGCGAGCCAACCTAGATGATGAGGCAGACGTGCCCGAAAGCGGTGCAGCCAGAGGCTGCCTAAGAGACCGTCTACCCATCATCTTGATCTGGCGAGTAAGGCGGATGAGATCTGGAAAAATTACGATCAGAAAACAAACCCCTGGTTCACCAACGCAACGCGAGCTGAAAACCGTGAAAGTTCGGTCAAATTATCTTGTCGATTTTATTTTGGTGAACAAACAGAATATCAGAGCGCTTACGTGACCTGTTGGGATATCCGATGCTAGCCCAACCGACCGGCCCGCACGGAAGAGTCGGTAGTCAATCGGGACTAGCAACGGGGGGCTCTACCTAGGGTGCGGGTCACTCTCTCGCGCATCCAAACCAATCAATGAGGGGGTTGCTCTCCCCAAGACAAAGTTTTTAGGGTGAGCGGTTTTTAGATCAATAAGATTAGCAGTCCCAATTTTATGGTTTTCACTTTTTTAATATTTTTCAAAGCAAACAAAAGGCCTAACGAATTTTCGATTCTCCTGGTTATTAAGTCCAAAACAGGGGGGAGAAGACGAAAAAGCCGATGCACGATAAATCAATGATGCATGCAAAGTCAGAAATGCGTACCTGCCTCCAGCTCTCTGCATGCAATATGATCCGCGCATAAAAGTAAAGACAGAATTAAAACTAACCTAAATGATGTAGCGGTAAAGCCGAGTCCTAAATGAGCAAGTTCTAGCGAAGAACCGTCTAACCGGTCACCGACCTCCAAGCCAAAGAGTCCGGTCTTGGCCCGTCCCTCCTCTGTCCGACAAATCGGGGGTAGGAGTAAGCGCTTTACAGGACGGGCTACGGCACGTAGGCTACAGAGGCTAGCGAGTCGGTTATTTTTATTATGTTTTTTAAGTAGGTCCAATTAATCGATCTATGGGAACAGATATGCAATTAGGTGTGTGGATCCTACTAATTACGGCACATTCACCAGAAAATCCTAAATCTAGGAGCTCGAGCAAAAACCGCGAAAAACCAGAAAAGACAGAAATAAAAGAAAAAATAAAACCGCGAAGAAAGCCGCGAAAAACCGCGAAGGTCCTAATGGGTCCCCCGAGCACACCGGTGCTCGGCGAAACAGACCCGCTACGGTCAAGAAGTCCAAGAGTGTCCAGGTCCCTGTATTATTACAATAATAATAATAAATGAAATAAAAAGCGAATCTATCCTCACCCACTCAACTCTCTCTCTCTCTCGCTCTCTCCTGCGGCTTCGTAGAGAAGGAAGCCGCCTCCAAGTTCCTCGGCTGCACCGGCTCCTCGAAAGTCGCCTCCGCGGTCCTCGGGCCCTCGCAAGACAAAGAGAAGAGTGGTCAGACCGGCACAAATAATCAAATAATAAAGAAAAGAAAGGAAAATAAAAGTGAGGGTATATATGCAAAAATGGAAAATGAAATAAACATACAAAATAAAACAAAAATAAAAATAAAAGAAAATCAAAATAAAACGAAAAGAAAATAGATACAAAAGCCGCGAAAAGCCGCGAGCTCCGAAGAGCCGCGAAAAGCCGCGAAAACAAATAACGAAAATAAAACGAAAAGAACTACTAAGCCGTGCTCCCCGGCAACGGCGCCATTCTGATGACCTGCAAATTTCCCAAAGACTCGGGTGAAGGTAATAAAACAAGGGTCGTTGCGACCCGGATCTCAAAGGATAGGTCAATCAAGAAAAATATCGGACCACTACTAAAAATAAAATCAATCAAGCTCAAGACAGCGGTCCAGCTATGAGATTAACCTGGTATAGCACCCAGGGTCGAACTCAAGGAGCACGGGTTGACCAAAGGCCTGCGAAGTAGTAAAAATAAAATAAAATAAAAGACAAGTATTTTTAGTGGTTTTTAATGATTTTTATATTTTTTATATTTTTAAATGTGAAGAAAATAAAAGAAACACAAAATCAATCATACTTTGGCTAATTATTTAATGCATCAAAAATTAAGCAAAAATTCAAACAAAAATGTTTTTATGTTTTTTAGGTTTTTTAGTGTTTTTGGTTATTTTTTTTGATAATTTTCTGATGTATATTTTATTTTCTAAAAATCAAACAGTGATAGAAAAGCAAGGTAATGTCCAGCCTGGACCAAAATCCCTAAATAAAATATCTAAGGATCTCAAGAGGGCCTGGAGGTATTTTTCTTGTATACTAGACAAAACAAGGAAAATTTGAGTACCAAAATTATTGTTTTTGGGTTTTTAAATTATTTATTATAATTTTTATGAGTTTTTAGGTGTTTTTGAATTTTTAGGGTTTTTACTCAATGAAAAATAGCCAAAATTGGCTAGAAATTAAAAGAGCACAAAAGAAACAGTACCTAATTTTTATGGAACTTTTGAGGGGGTTTTTATATTTTTTTGGGATTTTTAAAACTAGACAGTGGCTGAAATAAAGGTTTTTAAATTTTTAAAAATAACAAATAAACTCAAAAATGTCCTCAAAAATTCTCAAAAATCCTACAACATGGCAGGAGCCATGTGTCAAATTTTCATCGAATTTGGAGGTGATTTGATATTTTATTCGAAAATCAAAAGAGGGCACTGTGCACAGGGACTGAAGTGTAAATACCCGAAGTTCTGGGGGTCCAGGTGCAATTAACCCAGCAACGCACGCGCGCGGCGCGTGCCTGGGGCACTCAGGGACCTTTTGGTAAGAAAAACAAGTCCGAGGACCTTTTGGTAACTCGTACCAAAAAGTCCAGGGGCTGTATTGCAAATAACCCACTAATAGACGCACATGCGGAATTAAAACACTCACAGGGGCATTTATGCAATTACTAAAAACATTTCATTCATTAACGAACATCCAGAACTACAGGACTAAAGTTGCAATTACACCAAATATACACGTGACGACGCACGTGGCTCACCCAAACAGGGGCATAAATGCAAATAAACTAAAGTACGGGGTCCAGTGTGCAAAATACCCTAAAACTAAACAACTGACGAAAGTAATTACAGGACTAAAATGAAATAAAAACAAAAGCTGGGCCTAAGGGTAATTTACCCTTTATTAAGTGGGTCGTCGGATGCGCTCCACTTGGTTGATCTGACGGGTCTGGCTGGTGGGCGCTCTAGATGGCATCTCCTCAGATCTGACGCTCGAAACAGCTCCTCAGATGGACGGCTCCGATCACACCTGGGGCGAGGAGACACGATCGACGGTCTGGGAGGATCCAGGAAGAACAGGTCGCCGGTGACTTTCACCGGCCTCGTACGAGCGCGGTGGTCCTCCTCTGCTGCCTCTGAAGATCGGAACAGGTCCGCGGTGAAGCTCCGCAGCTGAAGGTGGGCTCCGATGGCCCAGCCGAGCCCTGGAGGGGCTCCGGCGAGGTCGGCGGAGGAGAGCTCCTGGTCGAATGTCGGGAGGCCTCAGATAGCCTCCTCTGGTCCTGCAAAGAAGGCTCAGAAGCTTCGCGGGTCGAGGGCAAAATGCCTCGACCCGGTTAGGCGGCGTGAAGGTGGTCTATGCGTCGGAATGAGCGAGCTCCGGTGAGCGACGGACGGTAGAGCTCGAACCCCAGCTCATGTGCGAGCTGGGTTGGATGGGTGTATGGAGAAAGTGCGCGGAGGGCCAGCGAAGGTGAATATGGGTTCCGATGATCGAAATGATGCGCGAGGTGGTCGGAATCAACGGAATACGGCGGCGGAGCGATTTGGGGCAAACTAGAAATTAGGCGAAATAGGAAAGCTAAGGGATTACCTGGGCGGTCGATGAGACTGTGCTGGAGCTGAGGTAGCTCCTGGTCGTGGCCTCAAGGGGTGTCTCGACCCGAGGCTCGAGCTCCTGCTCTGGGCAGAGCTGCGGCGGTGCGAACTCGCCGGATCAGTGGTCCGGCCACTCTCGCCTCACTGCGACACGGGCAACCGAGAGCTGTCACCTCGAGGGTTGCTGTGGAGGTCACGGGATAAAGAATGGGGAGCCAAAGATGCATGAAAACGGGGGCGGAGCTCAGAATTTATATGGGTGCAGGTCCGGGAAGAAGGGCTCGGGTCCGGCTCGATTGAGCACGGATCCCTAGGATCAATGTCGGGCGAGATTCCCGGATACTTGGGGAGTGATTAGGACCCTGGGTTAGGCTAAATGGTGATCGGGTCTGGCGGGAATAAATGGGAGAAGTCGGGTCCGCGAACCAGACCCGTGGGAAGTGGTCCACAGGGGGGAGTTGACCGGGCGGTCAACAACCCCCGTGGACCAATGGGAATCAGCCACGTCAGAAAAGATTTAGAAATTGAATTACAAATAACAAATGGCCGATTTAATTAAAACTCAAAACATGAAATATTTTTGTTTTAATTATTTCTATTTTTTGGTGATTTTTAATTAATTTTTCAAAATAAAAATAAGGTATTTACATAATAGGGCTATATATAGGTATATGTACAATATAGGGTTTTTAATTTTGATTTTTAATTAGTTATTTTTATACATTTTTATTCCCATTTTATATTTTATTTATTTATAGAATAAAATGAGGAATAAAAGGGTATTTTTATTTGGTTTTTATTATTTATGTATATAGGTAAAATAAATAGATATATACATCTATATACATGGCATATGTACAATATATGTTTGTGTTTTTAATTTTGTTATTTTTATTTGATTTTTGTTTTGATTCTTTTTATTTTATTTATTTACAATGTATAGCATAGAATATTTACAAAACGTTTAGAAAATAATTTTATTTATTTATAAGGTTGAATAAATATAGGAAGCATGGTCTATGTACATGGTGAAAGGGTGTTTTTGATCTTTTTAATTTTCAAATTTTTATTGTGTTTTTAATATTTTCTAAATATATACAAAATATGTACAAGCATATTTTTGGGTGAGGAAAATATAATTTTATTTATTTACATAGATATGTACACATGAGCCCCTATCTCCCTCTACTTGGCTTTTATGCGGTCAGGCCCATGCTGAGCCCTCCCTTGGGTTAGGTTGCTCAATATTTATTCTAAATATTTCCCTCTTTTTCTTTTTAATCTTTATTCTTTTATTTTTGCACAAAAACATGCTAATTATAGATATTTACAAAATGCATGCTTTTGTTAATTATTCCTATTTACAAGTATCTACATGCATTTGCATAGGTTTTTGTAGCTAAAATATAAGAATAAATAGTGATGAATGGGTATTCATCACTCTGCATCTGCCTCCTCCTCATCTGTAGGCTCAGGTGGAATCAGGTCTGGCATCTAATCATCACAATCGGCCCAATCAGACTCTGAATCCGAGGGATCTATATCAACCGTGGTGGCATCAGTACCACCGTAAAGCAAGGTGGCCTCAGCACCACCATCACTGGAATCCGTGTAGCGATCAAGGACCGGCTCTGCTGCCTCTGTAGTATCCTGAACCAGGGCTGTGCTCTCCAGACTCTCCTCTGCTATCATCTCGGCATCAGCTGTATCTGAATATGAGAGGATGGTCTGTGCTGCAGGATCTGCCCAAGCTGCCTCATCATCTATGATCACAAAATCACAGTCCTGGTGGATGTCTGGCTCTGCGTCTGTCAGCTGCTCTGAATCTGTACTCGCATCTGAGCGGGCTCTCTCTCTAGCTCTGTAGTCCTCGACCGTCTCTATTTGTATACTCTCGCCCTCGACGCGAAAGTACACCTTCCCGCTATCATGATCAGTCACCGCCTTGGCTGTGGCCAAGAATGGACGACCGAGGATGATGGGGGTATCGGCCACTGACTCAGGGATCTCCATGTCCAACACTACGAAGTCCACGGGGAATTTCAGGCCCTGAATCGTGACGATAACGTCTCGTAACAACCCCTTCGGCCTCTTGACAGATCGATCAGCAAACTGAAGGACTGTCTTGCTCTGTCGAAGAGTGCCCAACTCGAAGCGGTCGAGAAGGGCTGCCGGGAGAAGGTTGATCGACGATCCGCTATCTAGTAGAGTACGGTCGAACCTCTGCTCACTAATCTGGCATCTGACATACGGGGCCCCTGAATCCGGCCTCTTGGCTGGCAGTCGGTTCTGGATCGCAAAACACGTGGCTCTCGTCAGCACATGTATCTCTGAAGTGTGGTTCCTCCTCCTCCTCCTGACTGTAGTCCTGTCTCTCAAAGATCGCTAGAGAAGGGGGATGTGCTGCAAAGCCTCCTGGAGGGTCAGCTGGATGTGGAATCGATCGATCATGCTCTGGCTGAACTCCTCAAGCTCTCTTTTTTTTGGATTTTCTTTTTTCTTCCCCTTCCCCATCTGAAGGGCTCTAGGGAAGGGGATCACAGGGTCCTTCACAGATGAAGGACTAGGAAAAGGGCTAGATGGTTCGATGACCGGATCCACACATACATCATGCACCACAGTGGGACCAGAAGAAACTAAACCTTTTCCTTTATTCACAACAGTATTCTGAGGTACATGAACTGAAGGAAAGACAACATCTCTATCACGACACACACTGGTGGCCTTAGTACCACCATGGGCTGGCTCTGTTGCTGCTGGTGGTAGACGTCTCGCGGCCTCAGTATCGCGGGCTGGCTCGGCTATCCTGGTGGCGTCAGTACCACCTCCTCGATCTGGTGAAGCGGCGGCCTCAGTACCGCCGGTGGGATCAGCATCCTTGGTGGCCTCAGTGCCACCGTCATCATCTGGAGCGGCCTCAGTACCGCTCTCCTCCTCCTCATGTGGCGCCTCTGAAGTATCCTCGTGGTGAAGCTCATATGAGGCGCCGCCGCCTGCTGGGGTCCTACCGCTCCTTAGTGTGACAAAATCAGCATCAAATAGATCCGAAGATGTATCAACAAATGGGTCACTAGGAGTGGCAGACTCAGTGTGTAATACCTGCTCAGATTTCCTCTTGAGGTTATTCGGATTCGGCTCGATCTGGGCTGGAATGGCGACTTTCCCTCTCACCAAGTCCTGCATCTCCTGGCGGAACTCGTCCATCTCCCGTCTGAATGTGGCATGCTGGTCCGTGAGGAGGCGGGCGATGTCATCCAAAGCGGGGCTCTCGTGGGAGCCCGACGGGTAGCCTCTCTGGGGGTGAGGCTGCTGGAACTGCTGCTGGTGGTAAGAGGGGTATGAGGAAGGGTGTTGCTGCTGAACTGGGTGAGCCTGCTGCTCACGTCTCCACGACTGTCCTTGCTGCTGATAGGGACGAGGAACGAAGGATGATGGCTGGTGCTGCTGGTATGCTGGGGGATGCTGCTGCGGCTGGTGATCTCTCTGCTGGGAGTACTGCCCTCCCTGTCCTGACGGATGCTGCTGGGGCTGGGCACCACCACTCCCCCGCCTGAATCCGGGATGGTCTCGTCGGATCCCAGGCTGGGGGCGGCCATACCAAATCCCGTTGACATCCATCAACGACTCGGCATCGTAGGGGGCTGGCGGGAGTACTGCCAGAGGCTGGTCCGGCTGGTAAACCACCATCTGCATCTTTGGAGATGGTGGGGACTGGTAAGTGCGATGCGGCTGCTGGTACGGCTCCGCCTGTACAAGGTGAACCTGTCTAGGCTGCACAGGGATGCTGGAGCGCTGGGACGAGCTGCTGCTGCTGCCGGAGTCGCCTCGCGACTGAAGACGGGGCTGAGGAGCCATCTGTGCCTCCTGGAGACACATGAGTTGTGTCTTCATGTCGCTCAGAACCTATGCCATCTGTTCCATCTGAGTGATGCTCTGGCACTGCTTCTTCTCAATCAGCTCCATGCGGTCCAACTTCTCGCTGATAATGCCCATGTCCGCAGCTGTCGACTCTGCCTGTGCTGCTGCGGCTGCAGACGAACTGGATGGACCTGCATCTACCCGTGCTATCCGCTGGTACTGCACGGGTCCTGGCTGTTGTGGCTGGGTCTTCTGAGTATACAACCTGGTCTGAGACATCACCATGTAGTTTTCGGCCATCTCCTCGTAAATGGCCTAGACCTGGTCATGGTCCTTGGCAAAGTAGGACCCGCCGCAAGAAGCGTTCACCAGACCCTGAAGCTCTAGCGTCAACCCGCTGAAAAAGCTCTGAACTAGGTTCGGCTTGGAGATGTCGTGGTGCGGGCATCGGTCTAGGAGCTCTCGGAACCTCTCCCATGCCTCGTGAAACTGCTCGTTGGGGGACATGGAGAAGTTGCTGATCAGGGCCCTCGCTGCATTCGTCCGCCCGAGTGGATAGTACTTGTTCAAGTACTCGGTGCGGAGCTGCTCCCAGGTGTAGACAAACCTCCCAAAATGCTTCAGCTAGGTGGCTGCTCTATCTGCTAGTGAAAACGGGAAGGCTATCATCCGGATCGTATCCTGGTCCACATGGCGATCGTGGACAGTGCTGCAGATCATCAGGAACTCCTGGAGGTGGAGGTAGGGCTCCTTAGTGGCAAGTCCGTGGAAGCGGGGTAGCATCTGCAAGGTGTTCGGGGGGAACTTGAAGTCCCCCACGATAGCCGGCACCACTACCCAGTGATGCATCAGAGTAGATCCGGGATTGTGTAAATCCCGCATCAGTCGTGGTGGTCCTCCTGCCGCGGCGCCTCCCGCTGCGGCAGCTGCGGCTGCTGCTGCGGCTGCGGCTGCTGCGGCTCGTGCCTCTGCATCAGGTATCTCCTCAGGCTCGCTCTGATGGTCTCGCTCTGCTCTGAGCCTCTCCATCTCTCGCCTCATCTCTATCATGAACGCCCCCTGATCGCGTAACTGCTGCTGGACTGTCTCAAGTGATGCGATCAGGGTGGAGTTGATCGCTCCCTGGTCAAGTACAAAGTGCTCAGGCTGACGGGAGTGATCATCTGAACTGCCGGCTCCGGCCATAGCGACGTCTGCAAAATCAAACGAGCCCAACTCAGGTGTTGTCAAATCAATCAGTCTCTCCTCGGGCTCGTGTCTCTCAGGTAGAACAGAAAGGGGGTCGAGGGGGAACAGGGTGGAGTCGTACTCGGGCTCGGAGAGCGGGTCTGAGCTCTCGCAAGCCAACCTAGATGATGAGGTAGACGTGCCCGAAAGCGGTGCATCCAGAGGCTGCCTAAGAGACCGTCTACCCATCATCTTGATCTGGCGAGTAGTGCGGATGAGATCTGGAGCAACTATGATCACAAACAAACCCCCGGTTCACCAACGCAACGCGAGCTGAAGACCGTGAAAGTTCGGTCAATTTATCTTGTCAATTTTATTTGGTGAACACACAAAATATCAGAGCGCTTACGTGACCTGTTAGGATATCCGATGCTAACCCAACCGACTGGCCCGCACGAAAAGTCGGTAATCAGTCGGGACTAGCACCGGGGGCTCTACCTAGGGTGCGGGTCACTCTCTCGCGCATCCAAACCATACAATGAGGGGTTTGCTCTCCCCAAGACAAATTTTTAGGGTGAGCGGGTTTTAAGATCAATAAGATTAGCCAGTCCCAATTTTATGGTTTCACTTTTTAGTCTTTTTCAAATGAAAACAAACGGCCTAACGAATTTTTCGGTTCTCCTGATTACTAAGTCCAAAACAGGGGAGAGAAGACGAAAAAGCCGATGTGCGACAAATCAATGATGCATGCAAAGTCAGAAATGCGTACCTTGTCTCCAGCACTCTACATGCAATATGATCCGCGCATAAAAGTAAAGACAGAAAGAAAACTACCTATATGATGCAACGGGGAAAGCCGAGTCCTAGACGAGCAATTCTAGCGATGAACCGTCTAACCGGTCACCGACCTCCAAGCCAAAGAGTCCGGTCTTGGCCTGTCCCTCCTCTGTCCGACAAATCGGGGGTAGGAGTAAGCGCTTTACAGGACGGGCTGCGGTACGTAGGCTACAAAGGTAAGTGAATCGGTTATTTTTATTAGTGATTTTTAGTAGGTCCAATTAACGATCTATGGGAACAGATAAGCAGTTAGGTGTGTGGATCCTACTAATTACGGCACAATCACCAGAAAATCCTAAGTCTAGGGGCTCGAGCAAAAACCGCGTAAACACCGGAAAAGGCAGAAAGAAAAGAAAAAGAAAGCCGCGAAAAAGCCGCGAAAAACCGCGAAGATCCTAAGGGTCCCCCGAGCACACCGGTGCTCGGCGAAACAGACCCGCTACGGCAGAGGAGTTCAAGTGTCTGAGAGTGTCCTGTATTATTACAAAAATAATATAAATGAAAATAAAAAGCCTCGCCCACTCAGCTCTATCTCACGCTCTCCTGCGGCTCCGCGAAGAAAAGAGCCGCCTCCGAATCCCGCGGTTGCGCCGGCTCTCGAGAGTAGCCGCCTCGGTCCTCGGGCCCTCGCAAGAAACAGCAAAGAGGTCAGAACCAACAAAAATAAGCAAATAATAAGAAAAATAAAATGAAAGAAACTGAGGGTATATATGTAAAAATGCAAAAATAAAATAAACACACAAAATAAGACAAAAAGAAAAATAAAAGAAAAAGAAAATAAAACAAAATAAAATAAAAAGAAAATATAAACAAAAGCCGCGAAGAGCCGCGAGCTCTGAAAGAGCCGCGAAAAGCCGCGAAAATCAAAATGAAAAGAAAAGAAAAACTACTAAGCTGTGCTCCCTGGCAATGGCGCCATTCTGATGACACAAAGGCCCGAGCAACTAAGGTAAAGGTACTAAATCGATGGTCGTTGCGACCTCAATCACTCGGATGTGTCTATCAAGAAAAATCGAACCACTCAATACAAATAAAATCAATCAAAGCAAGGAAGCGGTCCTGCTATATGTTTAACCTGGTATAGCACCCAGGGTCGAACTCGAGGAGCACGGATTGGCCGAAGGCCTACGAAGTAGTAAAAATAAATAAAATAAAAGACAAAATATGTTTTAGTGGTTTTTAATTATTTTTATAATTTTTTTTGGATTTTTAATATGTGAAGAAAATAAAGGAAACACAAATAAGCACACTTCAACAATTTATTTAATGCAACAAAATTCAACCAAAAATGAAAACAAAAATATTTTTATGTGTTTTATATTTTTTTATGTTTTTGATGAATTTTTTAGATTTTTCTGATGTATATTTTATTTTCTAAAAATCAAACAGTGATAAAAGCAAGGGGTACTGTCCAGCCAAGCCTAAAGTCCCTAGATAAAATACCTAAGGACCTCAAAAAGGCCTGGAGGTAATTTTCCTATAAAATGGATGAAATAAGGAAAATTTAGGTACCAGATTTATTGTTTTTGGATTTTTAATGTATTTATTAGAATTTTTATGGGTTTTTTAGTGTTTTTAAGTTTTTAAGGTTTTTAAGCAATGAAAAATAGCCAAAATTGGCTAAAAAATCAAACAAACTAAACTAAATAGTAGCTAATTTTTATGGAATTTTGAGAGGGGTTTTTATATTTTTTTATGATTTTTCAACCTAGACAGTAACAAAAATGATGGTTTTTGAATTTTTAAAAATAACAAACGAAATCAAAAATGTCCTCAAAAATTCACAAAAATCCTACACCATGGCAGGAGCCATGTGTCAAATTTTCATCGACTTTGAAGGTGATTTGATATTTTATTCAAAAATGACAAAAGGGTACTGTGCATAGGGACTGGAATGCAAATACCCAAAGTTCTGGGGGTCCCGATGCAAAATACCCAGTAAAACACGCGCCAAGCGCGTGCCTGGGGCACTCAGGGACCTATATGTAATAAAAATAAGTCCCAAGGACCAATTGGTAACACGTACCAAAAGTCCGAGGGCCTCAGCTGCAAATAACCCAAAAAATAACGCACATGTGTAAAACAACCACGCACAGGGGAATAAATGCAATTAACTAAAAGTTTCTTTCATTTCAGAACAATCCAGAACTACAAGGGCATAGATTGCAAATACACCAACAAAACACGTGGCGAAGCACGTGGCTCACAATAGGCGGGGGTATAAATGCAAATAAACTAAGCTCGAGGTCCTTTACGCAATTTACCCTAAAACTAAACAACGTACTTAAACATTTACAGGACTAATGTGAAATAAAGTAAAGATAAGGGCCTAAGGGTAAATTACCCTTTATTAACCGGAGCTGCTGGATGGCCGCCACGTGGCAATCGGACGGTCAGGATGGTGGCGGCTCTCAATGCTGCTGCTGCTCTGGTCGATCCAATGGTCCAGGCCAGGACACGTGTGGATCTGACGGCCTGGATCTATCGCCTCAGATCTGACGTCAAAGGAGGCGCTAGGAATGGACGGTCTGGATGGCGTCTGGAGCTGAGGGATTGATCCGACGACGCTGGAGGGTCCTGGAGGAACTGGTCCCCGGCGAACTTCGCCGGGCTCGTGCGGGTGCTGGCCTCCTCCTCGGGGTGCGCCGATGATCGGAGAAGAAAGCTCGTGCGCTCCTGCGTCGGCTGCGGCGCTCCGATGATCGTCCCAAGCTCGGAGGAGCTCAGGCACGGTCGGCGGAGCTGGGTCTCCCGGCCTAGATGACCAAGCCCTCGGATGGGGCTCGGTAGGACCTGCAAAAGGGCTCAGAAGACTCGCGGGTCGAGGGCAAAGTGCCTCGACCCTGTTAGGCGGAGCGAAGGTGGACGGTGCGTCGGGGCGACGGGCTCCGGCGAAGGTGGAAGACGGTGGAGCCTGGTTCCCAGCTCCTGTGCAAGCTGGGTTGTGTGAGTGGTGTAGAATGTGCGGCGGAGGAAGGCAGAGATGTGGGTCGGGTCCGATGGTCGGATGGCGGTCGGAACCGGGGTGAATCGAAGAAAGATGACGGCGGTGCAAATTGGGGTTAAACGGAAATTGGACGAAATGGCGGAGCTAAGGGACTACCTGGGTGGGGGAGTAGACTGTGCTGGAGCTGGGGAAGCTCCCGGTCGTCGCCTCAAGGGACATCACTGCCCGAGGCTCGAGCTCGCTTCCGGTGGCGGAGCTACGGCGAGTTCTTCGCCGGATCAGTGGATTCGCCGGCCTTCCTCGCTGCAACAGGTCGGGGACGCGAGCTGTCACCTCGCTCTCTCTCTGGAGCTCACTGGAAGACTACGCAAATGGCCAAAGATAGAGAAAATGGGTGGCGGAGCTTGGTATTTAAGTGGGTGCAGGTCCGGCTAGGGCTGGTCGGGTAGGGCTGTGAGAAGCGCAGATCCCGATGTGGATACCCCGACGAGGGTCTCGGATGCACGAAGAAGAGATAGGACCCGGGGTTTGCGGAGATGGCGAGCGGATTGAGCGCGGAAAAAGAGGAGAAGTCGGGTCGGGCGTTAGATCCGCTGGAGAAGAAGGTCCGCGGAGGGAGTTGACCGGAGGTCAACCTCTCCGTGGGCCAATGAGACGCTGCCACGTGGAAAAGATTTGAAAAATCAATTATAAATAGCAAATGGCAGAATTATTAAAAAGTCGAAACATGAAAGATTTTTGTTTTAATATTTTCTATTTTTTTGTGATTTTTAATTAATTTTTGGAAATAAAAATAAGGTATTTACATTATATAGCTATATATAGGTATATATACAATATGTAGGCTTTTGATTTTTGATTTTTAATTATTATTTTTATACAATTTTATCCTTATTTTATATTTTATTTATTTATAGAGTAAAATAAGGAATAAAAAGGTATTTTTATTTTGTCTTTATTATTTATATACATAGGTAAAATAAATAGATATATACATCTATATACATGGTATATGTACAATGTATTTTGGTATTTTTGATTTTTCTATTTTTATTTGATTTTTGTTTTGATCTTTTTATTTTATTTATTTACAATATATAACATAGGCTATTTACAAGAATTATAAAAATTACTTTTGTATATTTACAAAGCTTAAATAAATATAGGTATGGTTTATATACATGATGAAAGGGTATTTTTGATCTTTTTGATTTTTAACTTTTTATTTTGTTTTTATCTTTTATAAATATATACAAGTATTTACAAGCATATTTTTGGTGAGGAAAAATATTTTTATTTATTTACATAAATATATACACAAGAGCACCTATCTCCCTCTACTTTGGCTTTTATGCGGTCAGGCCCATGCTGAGCCCTCCCTTGGGTTAGGTTGCTCAATATTTATTCTAAATATTTCCCTCTTTTTCTTTTTAATCTTTATTCTTTTATTTTTGCACAAAAACATGCTAATTATAGGTTTTTACACAATGCATGCTTTTGGTAATTATTCCTATTTACAAATATCTACATGCATTTGCAAAGGCTTTTGTAGCTAAAATATAAGAATAAAGAGTGATGAATGGGTATTCATCAATGCTGATGCAACCCATTCACTTCTGTGAGGTTTTTGACGCATGGGGCATCGATTTCATGGGTCCATTCCCTAAGAGTCAGGGATTTGAGTACATTCTGTTGGCCGTAGATTATGTTAGTCGTTGGGTTGAGGCTATCCCCGCCCGAGCCGCTGATGCGAGGACAGTTTGCAGATTTTTGAGGAAGCACATCATCACGCGGTTCGGGGTTCCTCGAGTTTTGATTTCTGATGGGGGGTCTCATTTCATCAACGACCAGGTGAAGGCCCTTGCTAGCGAGTTCGGTATAGACCATCGTGTTGCTACACCTTACCATTCACAGACGAATGGTCTAGCTGAGGTGTCGAACAGGGAGATCAAGACTATATTGCAGAAAGTCGTCCGCCCTGACCGAAAGGATTGGTCACAGCTTTTGGACTCGGTATTGTGGGCATATAGGACGTCTTTCAAGACACCATTGGGCACATCTCCCTTTTGCCTCGTGTATGGAAAGCCGTGCCATTTACCTGTCGAGCTGAGGAACAGGTCACTTTGGGCAGTTATTGACATACTTATGGATCCAGATGGTGTAGGAGACCAGAGGAGGGCAGAGTTAGCAGCCCTGGAGGAGTTGAGAGATACCGCCTTCTCAAACAGCCTACATTATAAGGAGAGAGTGAAAGAGTGGCATGATTCTCACATCAGCCACAAGCATTTTGAGCCTGGACAGAGAGTATGGCTGTTTGATGCGAGGCTTCGCTTATTTCCAGGGAAGCTACAGAGCAAGTGGAAGGGACCCTACTTGGTGAGAAAGGTACACGACAACGGTAGCATTGATATATCCGAGTTGTCTTCTGAGAGTACCTTTCGAGTGAACGGCCAACGGCTCAAGCCATTTCTAGATCATGAGCCGCGGGTCGTTGATGTTTCCCCTATTCATTTTGCGTGAGATGTGGTCTTTGACTCACATCTAATGCATCTCACGCCTGAACTTCACTGATCTTCCGCCTTGTATAGATCCAGATGTCTATATCACCACATTCTTTAGTCCCACATCCCTTTCTTCATCTTTTGATTATGCTATACTTAGGGTGCACTTTACCCTAAGTATAGGGGGATGTAGGACCTTCGGGTATTTCTTTTGTTTCTGTCTACCCCTGTTTTTGCTGCCTATACTTAGGGATATTCTACCCTAAGTATAGGGGGGGTAGACCATGTACATTCTCCACTCGGTTTTCCCTTAGTATACAGCCTGCTATACTTAGGATTACTTGATCCTAAGTATAGGGGGAAGACCCGAGTTCCTTTTGACTTTCTATTCATTGATTCGTCTTTGTATATAGCCTTCCTTTTCACTTCCCTATACCTAGCACGAGTTATGTCTTCTTCATCGCTCTTGACTCTGAGGATATCGTTCGAGCTAAGTATAGGGGGGTGTATATATTTCATATATACTTTAGCCATAACTCGTACTTTGTGTGAGTGTGTTAATAAATAAAATGGCTAAAAAAAACCTAAAAATCACAAAAATTAAAAATTTTTCATGTACATAAACATTCTTTTATTTGCACATAAATAGCAAGTGTACAAATTATTTTTTAAAAATGTTTTCAAAAACCTTTTGTGTAAAGCTTGTGTAAATATTTTCTTATCAAAATTATGTATATAGTACAAAATTTTTCCAAAATGTTTTGAAAATCAAAAGTTTGCAAAAATCTTGTGTAAATGTGTGTAAATACCTTTTGCAAAACTTGCACTTCATGCATCATCCATTCATGATTTCAAAACATTTTTCAAAAATTTTGCATGTTTGTAAAAATTTGTGTAAATAGCATCTGTTGTACATATGTATATAGTTTTTCTGGATGATAGTTGACATTTAAACTAAGCTTGGAATCAAATTGAGAAATGGAGCTTGATTAAGATATTAATCCACCTAATTTATAAGAGGAACCTTATAGGGCTTAGGTTTAAGGCTTTTCAGGTCCATGGTGACTTAATTCTTTGAGTCCACTAGGCTATGATCACATGTCATCTCAATGAGCCTAAGTAGAGCACTTAACAACAACACATGACTCACATAGACACTGTCTTTACTTGGACACCAGCACTTTGCACCGAGCTCTCTACGGATGAGGTGGTGAGGAGGCAGTCTTCCTTGACTTGGGGTAGCATATGAGGGTAGTACTTCTAGGCGGAACCTCTCTTCTTCTTTTAGTGAAGGAAGTGCGTCTCAACTTGGTCTGGTTGCCATGAGGTCTAACAACGGGAGTAGTGGGTTGCAATAAAGCTTCAAAAGAGGGATAGTCTACTGGCTCAAGAGGAAAAACTCCTTGTATATATGTTGCACATGTATATGTTGTATAGATGCACTTGAAAAAAATGCAAAAAGAAAATAACTCCAAAAAAGTGGTGGGTCTGATAGAAAATGATAATCCCACCGGAGTATGTATATAGAGTGCAATAAGCAAAGCTTGAGATCCATGCCTTACCTTATGTAGCTTGTAGCAGGGAGACTTGACTACACTGGTCAAGCTCCCAAGGGTACATGGATACACTGGCCTTGACCCATTCTCTTCTTCCTCCTCTTCTTGAGCCGGTTGAACTTGAACTTAGAAGGGAATACCGCGCTCCTCGAGGAAAGAGTGGCCAGATTGAGGTCATAGAGTTACCTTGTTGGGGAGGGTTGTCAAGTTGCCATTTCTGAGGTGGAGAGCTTAGACCTCACATTCACAGGACAAGGAAAGATTCATGGTCTTCAGGGTTTGTGATTGATGGCTTGTTCTGATCTGGAGCATTGAGGAGTCTTGGTTATAGATTAATGGAACTTAGAGGCTGTTGAGTTTTAAACTTAAGTCCAAATAAGGTTCCGACACATTAATAATCCAAAGATCTGATCGAGCTCCATACCTTAATTTAATGAAGGAAAGTTTAATAATCAACCTTGATCCATGTACATTCTTTTCTTTTTCTTTTTCTTTCTTCTTTCTTCATTTTTCACTTCTTTTTCAAATAAGTGTTTGCTAAGGGACTAGCAAAGTTAAGTATAGGAGGGTGATGAATACTCATTCATCGCTCTTTATTCTTATATTTTAGCTACAAAAACCTTTGCAAATGCATGTATATAGTTGTAAATATAAATAATTACCAAAAGCATGCATGGTGTAAAAAGTAATAATTAGCATGTTTTTGTGCAAAAATAAAAGAATAAAGATCAAAAAGAAAAAGAGGGAAATATTTAGAATAAATATTGAGCAACCTAACCCAAGGGAGGGCTCAGCATGGGCCTGACTGCATCAAAGCCAAAGTAGAGGGAAATAGGGGCTCATGTGTGTACATATATATGTAAATAAAAATAAAAATATTTTCCTTCCAAAAATAGTCTAAAAAGGGCTTGTAAATATTTGTATATATTTCTAAATATAAAATCAAGATAAAAATAGAAAAATCAAAAAGAAAACAAAACCAAATCACTTGTATATACCTACCTTGTACATACAACCACACCTATATTTAAATAAAATTATTTTTTATAAAATTTGTATATATTCTACTTTTTATGTTGTAAATAAATAAAATAAAAACCATTAAAACAAAAATAAAATAAAAAGAACAAAATTAAAATCAAAAATAATATTGTAATCATACCATGTATGTATATGTACATATGTATTTATTTCACTATTGTATATAAATAATAAAAATAAAATAAAAATATCTTTTTATTCCTTATTTTATGATATAAATAAATAAAATATAAAATAGGAATAAAAATGTATAAAAATAACAAATTAAAAATCAAAAATCAAAACCATATATTGTACATATACCTATATATAGCTATATAATGTAAATACCTTATTTTATTTTTGAAAAATTAATTAAAAATCACAAAAAAAATAGAAAATATTAAAATAAAAATATTTCATGTTTTAAGTTTTTAATAATTCAGCCATTTACTATTTTTAAATGATTTTACAAATCATTTCCACGTGGATGTCTCTCATTGGTCCACGGGGGTTGTTGACCGCCCGGTCAACTCCCCCCTGTGGACCACTTCACACGGGTCCTGGGTGCACGACCCGGTTTCTCGGATTTTTCCCATCCATACCCGATCCCCTCACACCTAAACCCCGGGTCCGCTCCACGCGCAACACATCCGACACCCTCGCCGGAGTGCCCACCTCGGGATCCGCGCTCCCCATTGCCCTACCCGATCAGATCTTGTCGGACCTACACCCAAATAAATTCCGAGCTCCGACACTTCATTCCTCATCTTTGGCTCACTTGTTCACCACCCAGGGACCTCCACCGGCCGAGTGAGAGTGACAGCTTGCTCCAGCAGGTGTCACAGCGAGGAGGGAGCAAGGGACCATTGATCCGGCTGGATAGCTCCGCCGTGCTCCGCCCAGAGCAGGAGCCAGAGCCTCGGACGTCAACGCTCCTCGAGGCAAGGACCCAGAGCTGCCCAAGCTCTTCCCTAGTTGACTCGATCACCCAGGTAGCTTAGCCTCTTTCCCATTTCTTCTGATTTCGATTTTCCCCCATTTCGCTTCGCCGTCGATTTTCGTCGATTCCGGTCATGTTCGCTCCCCACTCGATCATCGGAATCCATCATCGCAGTCGCCCTTCCCCCGCGCACCTTCTCCGCACCTCCATTCAACCCAGCTCGCACAGGAGCTGGGGTTCGAGCTCCTCCGTCCACCCCTTCGCCGGAGCTCGCCCGCACCGACTCCCCGACCACTTTCACCATGCCTAACGGGGTCGAGGCAGTTTGCCCTCGACCCGCGAGCTTGCTGGTGCACTTTGCAAGTTCATCCAAGCACATCTGAGGGCTTGGACCATTTGGTCTAGTAGCTCCGCCTCCGCCGACCTCGCCGGAGCTCCCCAGGGCTTGGTTGGGTCATCGGAGGTCTCCAGCCGACGCGGAGGGCCCGTAGCTTCCTGTTCCGATCATCAGAGGGCTCCCAGGAGGAGACCAGCGCCGTCACGACCCCGGCGAAGTTCGCCGGAGGCCAGTTCGTCCACCATCCTTCTATGCCGTCCGATCGACCCCGAGCTCCAGATTTGATCACGTCCGTCCGTTCGAGGAGCAGCATCGACCGCCAGATCCTTTGAGGGTCGATCTCCACCGTCGATCCAGCGAGATGCAGCCACCGCCTCCGTCCACCGTTTGATCTTCCACATGGCAGCGCCTGGACCGTCCGATCAGCATCGAAGACCCAGCCTTGGGCGCCACCCCTTCCCAGCCGTCCGATCAGTGACGTGGCGCCCATCCGTCGGCTCGACTTAACAAAGGGTAATTTACCCTTAGGCCCTTCTCTTTAGTTTATTTCGAGTTTAGTCCTGTAAATACATAGTGTAGTTGTTTTATTTTTGTACATTTGCACTGTGGTCCCTGAGTTTTAGTTTATTCGCACATATGCCCCTGTTTGTAGTGTAGCACGTGCATCGACACGTGCCTTTTGGGATATTTTGCATATTTAGCCCTGTTGTTCTGTCATGTTATGGAATGAATGAATACTTTTGGATAATTGCAGATATGCCCTTGTGAGTTGTTTTTATACGCATGTGCGTTTATTTGTGGGTAAATTACAAACAAGTCCTCGGACTTTTGGTACCTTTTACCAAATAGCCCCAGAACTTTGTTTTGTTTACATTTAGGTCCCGGAGTGCCCCAGGCACGCGCTACGCGCGTGATTCCTTGGGAATTTTGCACCGGACCCCCCAAGGCTTTGGGTATTTACACTTAGGTCCCTGTGCATAGTACCTAAGTTTTATTTTTGAATAAAATATCAAACCTACTCCAAATTCGATGAAAATTGGACACATGGCTCCTGCCATGTTGTAAAATTTTCTAGAATTTTTGGAGACATTTTTACCTTTATTTGTTATTTTTAAAAAATCAAAAACATCCATTTTCGTTACTGTCTACATTAAAAATTCACAAAAAAATATTAAAATTTATCTAAAAATTACAAAAAAATAGCTACTGTTTGTTTTGGCTTGTTTGATTTTCTGGCCAATTTTGGCCATTTTTCATTATATAAAACTCTAAAAAATCGAAAAACACCTAAAAACTCATAAAAATTCTAATAATTAATTTAAAAATCCAAAAACCATAAATCCAGTACCTAAATTTTCCTTAAATTCTCTAGTTTATAGTAAAAATACCTCCAGGAGCTAAATAGCCCTTTTGCATTTTAAATTGGCCTTTTTCTCCTGACTGGACAGTGTCTTCAATTTCTTACCTTGTTTGATTTTTAGAAAATTAAATAAAAATCAGAAAAATCCCAAAATTTCATTAAAAATAGTAAAAATTATAAAACACATAAAAACATTTTTATTTGAATTTTTGCTTGATTTTTGATGCATTAAATAAATTGTTGAATCGCCTTGTTTTCTTGTTTTCATTATTTTCTTAATTGATTAAAAATCTAAAAAAATATAAAAAGACTAAAATCCACCAAAAATACCCTTTTCTTTCCTTTTATTTCTTTTTTTGACTACTTCGTAGGCCGCGAGGCTATTACGTGCTCCTTGTGTTCGACCCTGGTCGCTATACCAGGCTAAAATAATAGCAAGTCCGCTATTTGATTTTTAGTTGATTTTATTTGGTGGTCTCTTTTTCTTGATTGAAACACCCGAGTGATTGAGGTCGCAACGACCATTTTAGATATACCAGACCTACCTCGCTCGCTCAGTTTTTGTGGTCATCAATCCCCGCCTCGATCGACCTCCGTTTGAGTATTCAATCACACATACACACCCCTATTTAGGTATATTTTATCATCTTTTTTCTCATTTTTTTTCATTTCATTACATTTCATACTTGTTTTCATGGTTTAGGGTTTTGATATTGTTGATTATTTTCTTGTTAATTTTAATATTACTGGTTCTTAAACTTGTTTCTTATGCTTCATATAGTTGTTTAATATGTAGTTGTTGTTAGATTTGAGTATATATTTGTCTAATATAGATGGAATATCATAGGCATGTCAAGTGTTTGATTAAATGTCACAACAAGTAAAGTGCTTAAATAGAGAAGTAGGTGAATGTTGATATAGAAATAGAGAATATTGAATTATGCCATAACACTAGTTTCATCACAATGGCTCACGTCTTGGGATTTTAGGATTGCAGTTGGAAGTGGAAAAAATAAAGAAGTAGATGAATGCTGATATGAGAGAATGAAAGAACAAATACATGGGAAGGAGTTAGAGGATGTATTTGTGGTATTGAACTTGAATTTGAAGTAAGGTTAGAAATGGTTCATTGAAAGAGGGGATGAGAGATACAAAGCCTTTGGGAATAAGAAGTAAATAATGGATGTCAAATTATTCATTGATTTAAGTCAAAATTGTTGAAGCGTGACGATAACTATAAACACAAACATTTCTTCTGTGATATTTTATTATCACATTAAATTCTAGTTAATGTGATCAGTATATCACATTAACTTATAGTTAGGTTAATGATAAGGCTAAAACACTAAACATTAATTATTATAAAATCGCACAAAATCATTCACACACAGTGCGTCCCTCCATACCGAGTGTTGTGTGGCCCTTCACACCAGGAGGCATGTACAACACATTGGAAGATTTGATCACCTCTAACTGTGTTATTTTTTTTTTGTTTCACATCACTATTGGACTCGCTTTGGGATGTTTATCCCAGACCAATGGTCGTGGATTTTGATTTTTGCAGGTGTAAAATTCGGTTTTCTGCAGGTACCCATCTAATATTATTGAGCCAAACACTTTATTAGGCACTAATTTAGGATCACAATTATCCCTATCCCTATCGTTAACCAACCAAATTTACATAAATGCCTGCTAACATAAATGAATAAATATTTCAAGATTATTTTACGTAAATTTTGTAAGTTGATTGCGATTGATTTTTGAGGTATACAGGAGAGGTGCAGGGGTTATGCTGCCGAATTTTCTTCAGAAATAAGCAAGCTTGTGACAACGGGCATCTTTTAGTAAGTTTGAATCCTTATGGACAGGCTCAAGTGATAACATAATTAAGACACTTCTCTTCTCATTTTTTATGTCAATAATGGGTTAGGTTTAGGTATTCCTCACATATTATTCTAGATTTAACATTATAAATTATTTCATTCAGGTTGATTAATACGACTAATAGAAAGTGGATGTACAACCGTGTAGTAGATGGACGTGTAACAAATACCTTTCAAAGAGGCGTTCAAGAATTTATACAATTTGCTTGCGCACAAGGTTCCCGTGTCGTGGATTCAGATGGAACTATCTTATGTCAATGTCAAAAATATCGTTTAATGAGGAAGAGATCCAAGGATGAAACTCAGTTACATCTTTATAAAATGAGTTTCATAGAAGGATATCAGATTTGGTGGAGGCATGATGAGGATTACGAGAACAAGATGAATGAGGCGGAAGAAGTGGACAATATTAGTCTATTTGTAGATATGGTTATGGGCGTTGCGGGTCCAGATTTTAATGCTGCTTTTTTAAATGATGAGGAAACTGATAGAGCCAAAATCGAGCGCGGTCGTATCGACTCACAAGGCGAGTCAACAGTCGGTGTGTTGACCACACAAGATCTTGACTAATCAACAATTAAACCACACTAAAGATCAATAAATTAGAAATAATGTGGAGTTAAAATTTATTTTTAACTCTGCACAAATAGTGTATAGGGCAAGTATGCAGAGAGTTCGAACACAGGGAGCAAACAGGGTAATTCAAAATAATGTGCACTAGTGAATGTGTGTGTTAAGTGTCTACACTAAGCAAGCAATCAAGGGAATTTTTGTGGGTTTTTAATTTTAATTTTTTTATTTTAATTTTTAATTTTGTATTTTGATTTTTAATTTTCTGATTTTTATAATTTTATGTTTTATATTTTTTTTCTTTTTCAATATTGGAATTTAAGAACAATGGAATAAAAGACAAGGTAAAATATTTATAAAAATAAGCAAAAATAACCAAAAATTCAGAAATAAAATGTTTTTAATATTTTTAGGATTTTTTACTATTTTTGTGATTTTTGGGAATTTTTCAAGGCGTTTTTGGTATTTTTAAAGACTGAAATAAAGCAAAACAGTGAAATGAGTGCTGGCTGTGAATAAAATGGAAGTTAAAAAATAGCAAACAGCAATCAAAATTTTTCACACCATTTTCAAATAAAGATAACAAAATATGGAGTAAACAGGAACTGAGTTTACTATTTTGGAGTTTTCTACAATTTTATAGAATTTTTTGAAGTTTTTGAGTGTTTTTAAATTTTTAGTGTTTTTCTTTTGAGATTTTTAATGATTTTTGGACTGACACTAGAATATAGTTAAATAGACACTAGGGAATTTTTTTGGAATTTTTCGCAACCTTTTAATTTTTTTTTGGCATTTTCTAAGCTAGACAGTGCATAAAAATCAAGTTTTTTATTTTTAATATTCTTGATCTTCGGTCAGATGTGCATTGATGATGACCGGGTACATGTTCGGTTCTCCTGCAAGGAAGGCATACTTCATATTGGAGGGCAAGGGTTTCAGCTCTGGCGGTGTCTGAGCTGCTTCAGTGGTGACCTCATCTATTAATGCAGGTAGTGATTCTTTCAACTGTGCGATGTCCACCATAATCTGCTCTGTCTCTTCTCTCAGATCCTGACAGAATTCCTCGATGATTTCATCTTCTTCCGAAGATGCTTTCAAACTCGGCTCCTGGTTCTGAAGGCATAATGACCCCACGGTCGTATTTTGTAGTGCATCAGCAAGGTCCTCATCTTGATCGATACACGGAAATTCGACTGCGGTCTCCATTTCCTCCTCTGGGCAGAGGATTCCGTGGATCTCATGATCATCCAGGAAGAGGTTGGTGTCTTGAATCTCGGCTAGAAAGTCGCAGTCTTCATCATTCTCGATCACCCTTGCACATGATACAGATGTTGGTTCAACGGGCGTTCCCTCAGACAGGGTTTCTACTCGGATAATTTCATTACCAGCTCCAAAAGTGATTTCTCCTGTCCCATAATTCACTACGGCGTTTGATGTCCGCAGAAATGGCCTTCCGAGTATGATCGGGGTAAGGAGCAACGGAGCGGGGACGTCCATATCTAGGACCACAAAATCGGCTGGGAAAGATTTTCCTTGAACCGTGACGATCACGTCCTCCAACAAGCCCCTAGGCCGCTTGACGGACTTGTCTGCAAACTGTAGAATCATCTTTGTAGGTTTGAGCGGTCCCAGCTTGAACTCCGTGAGTAGTGAGGCTGGCATCAGATTGACAGATGACCCGCTGTCGAGGAGTGTCCGTTTGAACTCTTGATTGAACATCTGACAACGTACAAGAGGTGCTCCCATATCTGGCTTTTTGTCCGGGAGGTTGCTGATGGCATTGACGGTGGCCATAGTGAGGATGTGCTTTTCAGATTTACCACCTTTGCTTCGGGAGTTATGTGGGGTTGGCCTGCGCTTGGTTGTACATGCCTCCTTAAGTCCTTTCTTCACAGCGGGCATGTACTCAAGAGCTTTCATTAATGGCATATTCAACACTAAATTCTGAATGATTTCTATAATAGCAGGATCAGACAAAGCACTTTTCAAATTTTTCATTTTTTTGTGTTTTTTCATTGCTTCAGGAAAAGGAATATTTACAAACTCTTCTCCAATTTCATTCAAAATAGTGTCCGTGTTGTTGTTTACAGGTAGATGACAAAAAGGAATGGATTCATCTACAATTTGTGGACCAAAAATGACAGGCTCGGCTTCGGGTGCTGGCGTTGGACTCGCTGCAGGTGCGGTGCTCCTCCTGTCAGGAGCTGACTGTGATGCGGGTGCAGACGTCTCCAATGCCGGCTGGTCTCCACCGAGGTTGCTGCTATCTTTTTGTATTTTTCTGTTTTCTTCATTTTTTGTGATTTTCTGGATGCTGGTGCTGCTCCCAAAATGCTTGCTGGCCCTGGTGTTGGCTGGACTGACGATTCCCCGTCAGATGCAATATGCTTTCCTTTCGCCGTCGCCGATGGCCGGAGTGTCCTACCGCTCCTGAGAGTAACAGCGTTAGATAAAAAACAATTAAATTCACCTGATTCGGGTTGGACACTGCCAGCTACCTGCTCCTTGCGTCGGAAATTGTTAGGATTAGCTTCGACCTGGGCTGGTATGACAGTTTTGGCTGCCGTCAGGTCGTCGATCTTCTGGTTCATCTCAGCCATGTTCTTCATCAACTGTTCCAAACAGGCCAGGGCCGGATTGACCGGTACAATCTCAGAAGATTCCCCCTGCTGGGGTCTAGACTGCTGATATGGCGGTTGAGATTGTGACTGGTATCCTTGTGCGAATTGTTGAGGAGGGGGGTTTGAGGAGTACTGCGATGGGTGTTGGTTGTATTGTGCAGCCGGTTGCTGATGATAGCCTTGTCCACGATATCCGGACTGCTGAGGACCATGTTGATAATTATGCCTCCACGTGTTTCCATGTGAGGGAGGCTGGTACTGGTAGGGCTGCTGGAATGGTCTTCCACCCTGGTGTTGCTGCTGGAAGGGTCTGTTGCCCATGTTCTGACCCTGAGAGTGTCCCTGAGGACGGGTCAGCTGCGCTTCGTTGTTCCAGACGCCATTGATCTCCTGGATCAGCGGCGGGGGTGGAGAGAACTGCTCGGAGTAAGCGGGCTGGTGCTCGGGTTGATATACAACCATCTGTGTCGGAGGCTGCGGTTGCTGCTCCGGGACCTGCACGTAGTATACGTGCTGGACTGGCTGGGGCTGCGGTGGAGTCGGCTGAGGATTTTGCTGCATTGTAGGCTCCTTCTTCTCAGCATTCGGCTCGGCAGCGGTGGACACAGCGTTGCACATGTTTGCATTCAGTGCTCGGACGAGCTGCTCCAGCTGCTGGGAAATCTGGTCGAGCTTCTCTAGACCTTGGGTCCTCTTCTCTATAACTGCCAGTTTTTCGAGGTCCTGTGACCTCTTCTCGATGATGTCCACTTTGGACAAGTGGCTCCCGATGATACTCAGGTTGGAGCTTTCATCTTTGTCCTCAGTGTGAGAAGCCATGTTAACTGGCTTGCTGATGGCGGTCGGTGGCTTCATGTAGACCCGGGACGAGGATTGGGCTGTTTCTCCCTCAGCCATTTCTTCAAAGACATTCCACACCACATCCTTGTCCTTGTTAAAATGTGAACCGCCGCAAGCTGCATCCACGAGCTTTTGGCTCTCAAATGATAGCCCCCCAAAGAAGTGTTGCACGAGACTGGTCTTGGGTATTTCATGGTGGGGGCACTTCTCCTAGAGATCCTTGAATCTCTCCCACGCTTCATGGATCGTCTCGTGGGGCTGCTAGCAGAAACTGGAGATCCGGGCACGCATCTGGTTTAATCTCCCCAGAGGATAAAATTTATGGAGGAAAGCAGATTTCAGTTCCTCCCAGGTGGTGACGACCTTCCCGAGATGATCGACCCAGTAAAGGGCCTTGTCTTGGAGGCTGAAAGAGAATGCGGTCATCTTGATCACATCCAGGGGAACTCCGGGGTAGTGAGCAGTGGAGCAGATGCGGTTGAACTTCTTGAGGAAAATATATGGCTCCTCAGTGGTGTTCCCATGAAAAGTGGGAAGCAGTGACAGAAACTGTGGCTTCAGCTCGAAGTGAGCATGCATTCGTGGAATCTGAATCCACTCAGTAATGCGCCCTGCTCCTGGGTTGTATGTCTGCTTGAGTGTGGGCTTGGGCTGCGGTGGATCCTCTTCTGCTGCTTCAAAGTCGGGTCCCACTGAAAACTCATCATTGATTTCAAAGTTCGGCTCCTCCTCTCGTCGGCCATCCCTCGCATCGGCCCTCCTCCTTAGATCATTCAGCATGTCTTGGAAGGCTGTTTGAGCCAGGGCCTGATTAGTCAACTGCTGCTGAATGGCTTGAATGGAAGCCAGCAGTTGACTGTTAACCTCGCCCTGCGTGGTATATTGTCCTTCCGCTGCGTTATCTTCAGGCTCCTGCTGGGGCTGTGGTCCTTTTCCCCTTCCTCCTGCCATTTCTGTCTCTGCTTGGTTGGCTGTCTCGAGCTCTAAGTCTGCACATGGTAGAATGCCTCGATCAGTCTGAATTGCAGCACCAGATAGAGAGATGTGATCTGTGTCAAGGTCGACACAGAACTTCGTTAAGGATGGCGATGTGTAAGGGGTAAAATCAATGGCCATCCAAAACGGACAAAGTTCGGGACGAGAGTGGTTCCGGTTTATTGAAGAAGGCAGGGAGTCTGGAGGTCGGTTCATAGGGTTTGAACCAGTGTCTCGGGAATCGCCCTGAATTATTGGAGAGGGTGAACGAATGGAGCCGATGTGGGTGTCGACAGAGCCTCGACTAAACTGTCCATTCGTCGCCATCTCGAAGATCAAGAGGAAGATCGATGTGGATGAAAGATACGGGGGTCAACAAGGAACAAAAGGAATGTAAAACAGTAGAAGGCTCACAATGAGCGAGGGTCAACTAGAGGGGAAACAAAATTGCGCAACGGCGCGAGGTTTTTGATCTTGACCTAAATATGATTAGCAATCAAACACAAGACAAGGGAGTTCACCAACTCAACGCGTGAAGCCGTGAAGGTTCGGCTTTTATCTTTGTAATTTTTATCTTGTTTTCAGGAATTTATCTTTCAACGAGTCCTTAGAGCGCTACGCCTATAGGAGCGAGAGTACTGCCGGAAAAGTATTCCCGTACTTGTCCTCCTCCTGTGTAACCTGTAACTTGCGCTTTTTAAGGTCCTTGTAACCCTTCCTGGATCCCTACTCAGCCAAAGAAATAGAGGGAGGAAGCCGATAGGCGAAACCGATACTTCAGATCTCGCTCGCAACGGAATCACCCGTGAGCGTGCAAGATCCTACTCGGACGCAGCCGGTGAGACAGACACCCCCGTGAAGGCGTGGCCTATGCTCGGTACTTCGGACAAGGTCGGCGCTCACACAATAGTGAGTCACCACTGACGACCAAGCCCTACTCGACTACGTACGATAGTAGCGCCAATACTTCGGAAATCCAGGCGATACACAAGGCAGCCACAAGTTGGGTTTGGGGCTCTAATCCTTACGAACGCTCAACTCACTTGGAAGGAGACCTTCCCATGCAACCTGAAAACAAATGAGGGTGTTACTCTCCCCAATCAATGAGTCCAATTACCAATTTTTATTTAGGTCAAAGTTTTCTTAGCAGTCCCTTTTTTAATTTTTTTGTGTTATCGCTTCTTTTGAGTAGTTTCAAACAAGCGCCTAACGATTTTGTATTTTCTTTATCCTAAGGTATCCAAAATCAGAGGGAGAAAAGAGTCGGGAAAAGCCAATGCAAGTCGGCACCAAGATGGAAATCTCACCTTTGTGCCTATATGATGAATGCAAAGTAAGAAGACTTACAGTGAATCCCAGCTCTCTCCATGCGGGATGCAAGGCAGAAATTTATAGACCTAATCTATATGCCGGTTATGCAATGCGGAAATCGTCCTAAAATAGGCAACTGCTAGCGTGAAGAACCACGAGTTAACCGCTAACTCCCAATCCTAGTGTCCGGTCTAGGCTCACCCCTCCTCTGCTCAACACATTTGAGTTAGGAGAAAGCGCTTGTGTGGAGTGAGCTCGCGGCGCGCGGATCGAAAGCTAATGATTAACTACTTAATTAATCTAAGTCCAAATACGAACTATAGGAGCATGCAAGAGTTATTAGGGTGTTTGGACCTAGGTTACTCGAATCAAGCAGGACCTAATTCTAGAAGCTCAATCCACAAAAGAAAGGAAAAAGAAAACAAAACCGGAAAATGACGGTCGAGAAAACGCGAAAAAGCCGCGGTGAGCCCCCGGGTGAACAAACACCCGGAAGTTAGGCCCGAAGTGTCCAAGTGTCTGAGTCCTGTATTATTACAAATTAATCAACTACTCTCTCTCACAAAAATAAAGCAACTCTCTCTCTCTCTCTAGTTCTCCTGCTCTCTCCTGCCGGCTAGGGTAGAATAGCCGACTCCTCCTCCCAAGGCTGCTCAGGATCCCCTAGGCGATCCTCCTCGGTTGGCGGTCCCTCGCAAGAAAACAAAAGAGATGTCAGACAGTTCAAAATAGATAATACACAAAATACAAGTAAGCAAAAATGGCTAAGTGACTAGAAAGACCCAAAGGTACTTTACAAGCCGATGCTCCCCGGCAACGGCGCCATTTGAAAAGCGAGAAAGCGAGAGCCGCTAAATAGCGGTCTGACAAGTCAGACTCACTGTCGCTGGTGCGACTGCTCAAACTTCCTCGGTCTTCAACAATTAACCCACACAATCAATCAGAGAATAGATAGCAAGGATTAAAATTTATTATACCCTACTAAAGATGTACAGTGGCAAGCAAGTAGGGGTCGAACACAAGAAGCAAAGGTGTAAAGCACGGATAAAAATCCAAACCTAGATCTAACAAGCTACTTAGCCAATCTAAAATTTTTGTGGGTTTTTGATTTTTATATTTTTTTATTTAATTTTAATTTTATATTTTTGTATTTTGGTTTTTAATTTTCTGATTTTTATATTTTATATTTTTTTTATCTTTTTCAATATTGGAAAATAAGGGCAATGTAATAAAAGAGACAAAGAGGTATGTATAAAAATAGAGAAAAATATTCAAGAATTAGGAAATAAAGTCTTTTTGGTCTTTTTATACTTTTTTACTGTTTTTGTGATTTTTGGGTAATTTTTAGGATGTTTTTGGTATTTTTAATTGCTGAAACAAGGCAAAACAGTGGAAATAGGGCTGGCTGTGACTTAAAACGCAAGTTAAAATTAACAAACAGCAACCAACATTTGTCACACTATTTTTCCAATAAAAAGGACAAAATAAAGAACAAACAGGAACTGAGTTTGCTATTTTTGGATTTTTCTACTATTTCATATATTTTTTTGAAGTTTTTGAGTGTTTTTAAATTTTTAGTGTTTTTCTTATGAGTTTTTTAATGATTTTTGGCTGGGAATTAAAACAAACTAAAAGACACAAAATGTATTTTTTTGGAATTTTTCTGGAGTGTTTTTATATTTTTTATGGATTTAATAAGCTAGCCAGTGCACAAAAAAATGTTTTTGATTTTTAATAATTATAAAAATAAAATAAAAACAAAAACTAAAATTGTGGCGTGGAATAGCAAGTGTCCAGGAACTTAAGCTCAAAATTTGAGGATTTTTGGAGTTAAGATGAACCTCCAAATAAATATAACAAGCATACAAAATTTCAAGGACTGGCAGGGACCTTTGCGTAAATATGCAAAACTATGAGGACAAGCTAGCAATTTTCCCACAAAATTTGAACTGAGACAAAAAGTTTCGGGGCTAAACAACAAAAACCAGAGCCGCAGGGGCTTCAATGCAAAATTTCCTAGGCTCACGTGACGCGCACGCGTCCTGGCGGGGGTCTCTACGTAATATAACAAAATCTAGGGGGACATTACGCAAATGATCCAGATATTTTTACACAGAGGACAAAAGTTTTAATCTAAATCACCAAATCCAAAAATCGCCGGGGTTTATTTGCAAGTTACCCAATCAGTAGCGCGATCCAACGGCGATTCGGCATCCACTTACGCCACGTGGCGCTTCGGCAGGGCCCGATGCCCCTTCATCTTGACGGCCTTGATTAGATCGGCTAAGGCCGATCAACGGTTGCTGTGGCCCGAGATCCGACGCTTGCTGCTGTGCGCCAAGAACAGCCCCGATCGGACGGTTGCGGAGCGGCTTGGATGAACTCTCGACGAACACGGCCTTGGCGCGTTTCTACTCGATGATGCTCTCTTCTCCAGCGGCCGTTGGCTCTCCAAAAAGGTTCCGCGACTCCTGGGAGCCCTCTCTACGGATTGGTGGCCTCAAAACCGCGCGAGGGGCACGGGGAGGCCACAGCGGCGTGACGGCCTGGAGCTGCTCTCAAGAGCCTCGGCGTTCCCAAAAATCGGCCCAGATGGGCCTCCAGCACACCTGGGACCTGCAAAAAAAATGGATGAAGAAGTTGGGGGCAAAATGCCCCAACTTCGCGGAGTGTTTCACACAAGGGACCGCTAGATGGAAAGGTGGAAATGGCCGGCGAACTCGCTGCCGGCCGCGGTGAATCGAGATGCGAGGAGGGTCGCTAATCACAGATCTTGAAAGGGGGAAGATTCCTGTGGCTACCTATCACTAAAGTTTCAAAGAGCAAGAAGAAAAGAGGTGTGGAAAGGGAAAGAAAGGCCTCACCAACGCGTGCGGGCAAGGTGCTCCGGCGACCGCTTCGGCAAGGGGATCTACCTCAATTTGACGCCACCTCGGTCCAAGGAGAAGCCTGCCGAACTCCTGCTGTCACCAGGAGTGTTTGCAAGGTCTTAGGTTAGGATTTTGGTGGTGGAAGAGGGACCAAAATCGAAATGGGACTTTTGGGTCTCTTTTGAAAGGAGGTCGACGGGGCTCATTGATCGAGGAATATCTCGCAAATCAACGACCCGAAGGTCGAAAAAACGCATGGGCGTGTATGCCCGATCTACGAGGAACAAAAGTTGTTCAGGAGCCATCACGAAATCATGCAAGGAGGAGTCTCGAAAAATCCGCGAATACAAGACAAAAACCTTGTCTGACATAGTCCAGAGGGTGGTCAGACAGTTGACCCGTGGTCAACTGTCCAGACCTCCTGATTGGTCCACGTGGACCAATCAGGAAAAAACTCTAAAAAAATCATTTAAAAATAGTAAATAACATTATTTTATTGAGGTTATAAAATAAAAAGTGCTTATAAATTTATGTAGTATTTTATTATTATTTTTAATTATTTTTATGAAGTATATTTTTACAAGTTTGCATTTATACCCCTATAGGTATCTATATCTATATATTTAAGTATTTTATTTTTATTTAGGTATTTTTAATTTATTTTATTTTGGTTTTTATTTTCTAAAATTATAAAATACTTTTATATACACAAATATATTTTTATTTTAATTTTTTTGATATATTTAATACATTTAATAAAATGAAAGTGTTATTTGTATAGGTATAGCTTCATGTATTATACCTATATATTAGATATATACAAGTATTTTTATTTGAGTTTTAATGATGTTTTTATTCTGATTTTAATATACATAATTATTATAAGTATTATTTACAACATTATAAAAATATAAAATTATAAAAATAATAAATAAATAATAAATTGAATATTTTAATATGTACAAGTATACAATGTGGGTCCAAAAGTCAACTTTTAAACCGTAGCTCCGCCAAATGCGAAACCACCACCATTAATTAGATTATTTTCTTCTATATACAATTAAAGGTGAGTACGCTGCATTCGGAGTTTTTATTTGTGAGATACGGGTCTGGGAAGTTGGCATTCTGGATTTTTATTCAGACCATAACTTTTTATCTGTATATTATTTTTCTGTGAAATCAATTTTGTATTTTTCTGTATTTTATTATCTACAACTTTCATGTACAAAGTTTCTTTATTTGATGTACAAAAAGTGGAACCAAAAATAGGTCCCAAAATGAATAAAGAATGAATAAAATGTATAGGTATTTTTCTGTGTTTCTGACCTTATCTCCCCCTACTTTATTCCTTGTCGACCTATTCATCAAGATGCCTAGGTCTCGGGGTTTCAGGTCATAAAATATTTACAATATTTTATTCTTTTTCTTTTCTTTTCTTTATTCTATAATTTTGGCTTTAAAAACCGCAATTTATACAATATTTACACACATATACATGAATGCTAAAATGCATGAATTACGCCTATTTATACGCATTTACTAGGGTTTTTGAGGCCAAAATGATAGAATAAAGATGATGAAACGCAGATTCATCAGTAGTATGCAAAATACCCAACTTAAGGGGGCTGATCGAACGGCGGTTGATGAGCTTCTTAAGCCACGTGTCAGCACAGAGAGCCGCGATGCCCCTTCGGTCTGGACGGCCTGGATTAAAATGTGGAAGCTTGATCGGACGGTCAAGGATGGTTGAGATCCGACGGCCGCTGCATCACCTGGGGTCCCTGGCTAATCCGACGGCGGCGGGCTCGGCTGGAAGAACAGGAGGGAGCTCTCGCCGGAGCGAGCTTCCCCCACGAAGAACGCCGCCTCCGTCAGCCGCCGGGACTTCAAAAAGGGCTGGGGAGTGTCCTTGGGCAACCAGCTGGAGTTCGGCGGCCTCAAAATGGCGTGATCAACGCCGGTAAGCCGCCGCGTCGAGGGAGGATAGAAGGTGCTCCAAGTACCTGCACCAGCAACAAAAACCGACCCCAAGGGGGGGTCTCTTCTCCTGGACCCTGAAAAAGAACGCACAGCACCAGCAGAAGGATCCAAGGAAAAACAAAAAGAAAACGTGGTGATTGAGTGGTGGTCGGCGTGAAGAGGCACTCGCCGGAGCCAGCTCCGGCGAGGGGGCAAATGGCGGTGATTTAGGCGACTAATCAATTATCTAAAGACATGAGATAAATCCTACGAGTTACAGCTAACTAAACAAAGAAAAACAAGGAAGAAAGACGACCTCGAGGGCTGAGAAGCCCAAGTTGGAACCTCACGGTGGTGTTAACCGCCGGAGATGATTGGAAGCTCCTCCGCCTTCGCCTGGGCACGCTCGAAGCAGCTGGAGAGGCCCCTGTCACCGGCCTCGATCCTGAGTAGTCCAGAGGGTCCAAAGCTAGGGCTAAAAGAGTTCAAGGGAAGAAGGAAAGTGAAGGGGGTTGTTTTGAATGTGATCATGGAGGCGTGAAGAACGAGGTGTAGCTCGTGAATCTATGGTCAAAAGACCCATCTAAGCCTTAGGCGTGTAAGATTAATAGTAGGGCTACCAATCTCGTGAAGAAATCGACCTGATTCGGTGAAAGGGGCGGTCTACAAAAATCCGCGAAGTCGAGGAAAAATACAGTCTGACAACAGCCAGACCTCGGTCAGAGAGTTGACCGAGGTCAACCAAGGAAGAGCTCTGGTTGGTCCACGTGGACCAACCAGAAAAAACCTTGGCAAAAATGCTTATAAATTGGATAAAAATAGGAAATGAATTATTTAAATTTTGGTTATAAAATAAAAAATGTTTATTTTTTATAAATTATTTTATAGTGATTTTTATTTATTTTTATGAGAGGTATTTTTACAAGTTTGCTTTTTAGCCCTTTATAGGTATAATACCTATGTGTCAAATATGTATGTATTTTATTTTTATTTTCTTTGCATTTTTATTCTAATTTTAATGCACATAATTATTATAGGTAATATTTATGAAATTATAAAAATATAAAAATATAAAATAATGAATAAATAATAAATTGAATATTTTAATCTGTACAATGTACAATGGGGGTCCAAAACTCAACTTTCAAACCGTAGCTCCGCCAAATGCAAAACCACCGCCATTAAATAGCTTATTTTCTTCTATATACAATTAAAGGTGAGTACGCTGCATTTGGAGTTTTTATTTGTGAGATACGGGTCTGGGAAGTTGGGATTTTGGATTCTTATTCAGACCATAACTTTTTAGCTGTACATTGTTTTTCTGTGAAATCAATTTTGTATTTTTCTTTATTTTATTATCTACAACTTTCATGTACAAAGTTTCTTTATTTAATGTATAAAAAGTGGAACCAAAAATAGGTCCCAAAATGAATAAAGAATGAATAAAATAATATAGGTATTTGACCCTTATCTCCCCCTACTTTATTCCTTGTCGACCTATTCATCAAGATGCCTAGGTCTCGGGGGTTTTGGGTCATAAAATATTTACAATATTTTATTCGTTTTCTTTTCTTTATTTATTCTATAATTTTGGCTTTAATTACAGTATTTTATACACTGTTTAGATGCACATGCATGAATGCTAAGATGATGATATTAATGATATTTACAGGCATTTGCTAGGGTTTTTGGTGCCAAAATGATAGAATAAAGATGATGAAATGTGGATTCATCAGAAACATATGAAGAGTTTGCAGAATTCTACGAGTTGTTGAAAAAAGCAGAAGAGACATTGTGATTGAGTTGCAAGACATATTCAAAACTCTCTGCGGATTCGGATCTTCTATCGATGAAGATGGAGTATAATATTACTGATCGTAATTTTGATGCAATGCTTAGTATTATTAAGAAAATGTTGCCAGAAGATGCAGAATTACCTGATAATTATTACAAAACAAAAAAGATGATGCGCAAGATGGGTTTAGCGGAAGTTAAAATAGACTCTTGTATAAATCACCATATTTTATATTACGAGGAACACCAACATTTATAACGGTGTCCTTAATGTGACAAGCCAAGATATCAGGAAGCCAGTAAGAGTGGGACAAAAATCTCAAGAAAGATTTTACGTTATTTCCCGTTGACGTCGAGATTGAAACGGCTATATTATTGCAAAGAAACGACGAAGCATATGACATGGCTCGCAGAACATAAAGTCGATGAGTAAATGGAGCATCCATTCAAGTCTGAATGTTGGAAAGTATTGGTGTTAGCTTTTCCTACATTTTCTGAAGAAAAGAGGAATTGTGTTATAGGTTTATGTACAGACGGGTTTAATCCTCATGAAAGAAGTAAAGATTACTCTTACTGACCAGTAATGACAACACCATACAATCTACCTCCATGGTTATGTAATAAGCGATAGTTTATGTTTATTTCGTTGTTGGTACCAGGACCTACACATCCGGCAAAATACATCGACGTTTATTTACGTCATCTTATAGATGAGTTGAAAATGTTATGGGTCGATGGGGTTGATACATATGATGAAAATAAAAGTCAAATATTTAACATGCAAGTAGCTCTACTTTAGACGATAAATGACTTCTCGATATATGTAATGTTATCTGGATGGAGTATGCATGGACGTAAAAGTTGTCCATATTGTATGGAGGGTACTAAATCATTCCAACTTCAACACGGTCAGAACCATGTTTTTTTATTGTCACAAATGTTTTCTTCCAAACAATCATCCATATCAAAGACAGAAGCAGTCATTTAAAAAGAATACAATTGATCTTACATATCCGTCACCATTTAAGATAGGCGATACGATATTATCAAGCTTGGAAGAATTAGAGAAATCAACCTTAGAGAATGGAGATAAAACAAAAAATCTTCCTGATTTTGGTGACAGTTATAATTGGATTAAGAAGAGTATATTTTGGGAATTACCTTATTGAAGCAAGTTACTGATACGATACAACTTAAATGTTATGCATATAGAGAAAAATGTATTTGATAACATATTCTATACTGTTATAAATATAATCGGTCGTTCAAAAGATACAGTAAAGTCTCGTCGTGATTTAAAAATCATATGCAATCGGTCAGAGTTGCATATAAAGGAACATGATAATGGAAGGGTTGAACTTTCTAAAGTGAAGTATACATCAGACAGAAATCAAGTGAATCTTTATTGCGAATGGACAAGTAAGTTGAAGTTTCCAGACGGATAAGCATCAAATTTTTTCAATTTGGTCGATTTAAAGAAGTTTTTATTTAAGGGAATGAAAAGTCATGACTGACATACTTTCATGAAAAGATTGCTACCGTTAGTGTTAAGAGGATTGTTACCAAAAAATGGTGTCTATGTTCTTTCAGATGTCAGCAGATTTTTCCAGGTTCTATGCTCGTCATGCATACACTGCACGAAGATGGAATATCTTCATAAAAATATTCCTGTGATTATATGTAATTTGGAGAAGATATTTCCACCATCATTTTTTGATTCAATGGAGCATCTGATAATTTATATTCCATATGAAGCAAAAGTTGGATGGCCGGTAAAATATCGTTGAATGTATCTATTCGAAATGTATTTATAAATATTATAATCTTCTTGCATTCTTTAATATTTGAATAAAATATTTACCTATTTCCATATAGGTTTATGTTCTTTCAAAAAAGAAAGGTCCGAAACAAAAGTAAAGTTGAAGGATCAATAAGTTCGCAATATATATATGAGGAAGTCGCAACATTCTACACTAGGTATCTATTCAGAAAATGTGGAGACAATCCAAAATAGATTTAGGAGGAATGAGACAATTTACTTGGAGGAAGAACCTTGTATAAGTATCTTTCGTCAATCCACTGAGCTCATATGAAAGGCAACTGAACGTTTCTTATCGAAACAGGAGAAGGATATTGCAGAGTTATGCGTATTAGACAATTGCGAGGAAATAACACCTTATGTTCAATACGTATTTGTATTACTTTATGTATATATGCAAATTCAATTTTAAGTAATTCTGATGTCTCTTTTACTAATTTTAGAGAATTTAGGAAGAAAATTGTCGAGGAAAATCCTATGTATTCAGATGACGAAGTTATGAGCATCTATAGGAATCAATTTCCAGCTTGATTTAAAGACCGCTCAAAACAGTTGAAGGTGGTGATTATTATACTCATATTTTAAAATATTTTGGAGATTGACCTATTTATAAGGTCCAATCTTACAACTCTTGCTGCAGCAATGGTTATCGTTTCCATACCTTCAATTCCGATAAATTTTTAACAACTCAGAATCGTGGAGTGATGGTTCGTGGATCTTATTATGAGGAAGATCATATGAATTATTATGGAATTTTAAAGGAGATACTAGAAGTGGAATATATTATTCCGGACTTTAATAAAGTAGTTCTCTTTTTGTGTGATTGATACGAACCCAATGAAGGTGCAGTACTCGATAGGAGAAATAACATTGTCGATGTGGTATCAAGAAAATTTATACGCAAATTTGAACCCTTCATTTTAGCTTTTTTCAAGCGGATCAAGTTTGTTATCTCCCACAAGTGTCAAAGAAGAGAAAGAGCATTAAAACTTTAACTGTTGTGAAGATAATTTCCCGAGGCTATAATTCTAATGATTATACTCATATGAAGATGACATAGATGAAGCATTCACATCGACACATGAATGAATAAACGTAACAAAAGAAGTCCCAATCATCGAATCGATTCGATTGGCTGATAATGAGGTGTTATGTGTTGACCTACAAGATGATACCAACTTCACAAACGATGATTCACAAAACTCAGAAAACAAAGAAATATCATATAATCCCATCGAAATAAATGATGAATATTAGCTGTAAGTTTTATTACATTATTATAATCGAATTAGCTAAAATCTTAAGTAATAAATATGTAATTAACTATTATATCATCATTACAGTCATGGCAGGTTTTGGACGTGACGGGTCTCATGGATCACATCGATCCAATCGTCCATCCTCATCAGACACACCTTCGTCCAGTAGGCATCCAACCTTGGATATTGTTTTAGATTCACAATCCGACGAGTTCCGGCAGATCGTAGCCTACTACGAGTCTCTTGGTTATCCTCCTCCACCCTTCTATGTAGGCGGATATGGAGAGCCATCTATGTCAGCCGTTCCTGCTGGATTCCCGGTCCCGATACCTGCACGGATATCGATGGATTCTGATTCTCCTTCTTCTGAACGCCCGAGCATCTCCGTGCCTTTACCTACTAGAATTGGACAAACTTCGGCATCCTACCCTTTTTTGGAGGTTATGTCGGATGGGAGGTAAGATTTTAATAATTTTTTTCATTTTAATTTTACCAAATAAATAAATTTTATAATATTTATAAATTTTATCAAATACAAGAATTTTTTGAATAGCAACAGGGCGGCAAAGGAGATAACCAAAATAATCAAGACACACTTGACTAGTATGCAATTTAGATAGTATCGCATCCCTGCTATAGAATAGGAGAGACTGTTTGAGATGTTTCTGATAAGAATAATTTCTAAGAAATGATATAGAAATTTTTTTCACGTTTTCTTCTGATATTTTGCACTAATTTTAAGAGTAGGTATCGCTTAGTTCCAGGTTTGGGAAGGAGACTTATCGTCGAGCCTTTATTCGTTTGTCAGAGAAGAGAATGAGCGATACATTTTTCAAGGCAAGGAGAGACTCGCATGCGAAGACGGGATGCGAGGAGATGAATTTTGAGGAGATGAAGAGGTTCCCGCCAGCATGGTGTACGGAGGATAGGTATTGTGTTTCTTAAATAATTTATGATATACTTTTAAAGTAATCAATATTCATAATATATTCCGTGCATAGACAAGTTTTTGTGATGCATTCATTGCGGATGCAGAGTTTGGAAGGAGATCCATGACGGGAAGGACAAATCGCCAAAAACAAAGGATTAAATCGATAAGTGGCTCTAAAAGCCACAATCAGATTAGAGCGGAGATGGTACTACAATATAAAAAATAATTTTTCAAATCTACTTTAATATAATACCATGTTGTTATTACATTTTAAAATTATTTTTCAACCAGCTAGGTTGGAAAGAGAACCCTCATTTCAGGAGTGGTGGTCTAGGTCTCAAATGAGTGGGAAAGAAGGAGAGTCGTAATGGTTCACTCGTAAAGCAGGAGAATT